>BPTQ01000005.1:104441857-104562380 GCA_019973895.1 Chrysanthemum seticuspe | reverse complement strand
CGGATTGACACTCAAATCCTTGGTGAGGACCTCCACAAAATTCACAGCAGTTATGTTGATTATATGAAGATAAGTCGGGCTGTGGTGGGTAATTGGAAAAGTTTGAGGGGTCGTTAAATGAGTTTGGATTAGGATCATAATCAAATGAATTCCTCGAACCACAAAACAAACAACTCCCGTTCCGAATATCATTACCACACTGTACACACGTACACCAGCGACATGGTGAACCAAAAAGAGGCTCACCACAACCGACACAAGGAATAAAGGATTCCATTTGAGAGTTATGAAAAGGAATCGGTTCATTCAAAGAATCAACAAAACCAACATGGTGATCCGAATGACTATCAAGTCTCGAAGAACATTTTGAAAAATTCGGAGGTGGGACAAGTGGTGTGCTCTGAGAGCTAGCAATTTCCACCTCTTCCGTTATGGTCTCCGGTTCTGATTCTTGAGAAACGTGAAGATTAGGCAAGTCATTCTTGCTAGTGACCGGTCTAAATTCTGCATGATTGCTTTTAACTGTAAATTGTGAAAGTTTAGGATCAATTTTAGACGGCTTAGGAGCAATTGAGGGGTTAGATCTTTCGATAACCGTATGTTGGACGTATTTAGCACTTCCATTATCAGAGGGAAGTACCTGGTCCTTTGTCCCCCCGGTTTCTCGTTCCATTTCCATACGCAGAATTAATGGATCATCACGAACAACACGAATTCTTGACATTTGTGATAAAGTATGAAGTTTTTCAACTTCGTTTCAGAATTCGTCGTAGTCGAGAGATTCCATGAGAATAGAAGAAGTTAGAATCAAATGGATAGAGGGTAAAGGGATAAAGAATCAAAAAGGGTAAGAGGGTAAAGATGAATATTTTTGGGTTTTGATTTTATAATATAATAAGAAAACAAGAGAATATTAACAAGGATGGTAAATATACAATGGATGTATATCCAGGATCACTAATCTGCAAACCGTTTCAACACGCACACAACCTCCCCGGCAGCGGCGCCAATTTGACATCATCCTTTTTGAGGGGCGTCTAATCAAATGTAGTATAGTGTGTGTTCCAAAGTATTGCAGAAGAAACTACAAACCTGGGTCGTTCTTCCCAACGAGGCTGTGATGGTACTCAAAACACGGGTTTGTGATCGGGTGATTTGGACAGAAAAAGGAATATGAGTGAGTGAGTGATTAAACTAAGGAACTTAAATCTATAAAAGACTTTGAAGTCATTTTAATTCTATATTTAAAATCGTTTAACGATTAAAACTTAAAACGTACGTTTAAATAAAATTACGTGAACGTACGAAATAAAACGTTAAAATAAAGAAGTAAAATACCTACAGATATGGAAAATACATTTTTACAATCCTAATGATGCAAGAAAACTATAGGAAATTTAAAACTAATTTTTTTGGATTTTTCTTGATTTAATTTGAATTAAAAACTAATTTTAAATATTTAAAATAGACTTAAAATACTAAAAATCAGGAAAATAAGCTAGAAAATTACAAAAATATTTTTCAAAAATCTTAAATGACTAAAAAGAATTTTAGAAACTGGAATCACATTTTTTTGAATTTTTATGAATTTATTATGAATTTAATACTATTGAAAACTAATAAAAATGCTAGAAAATACTAATTAAGCTGAGAAAAATCTGGAAAAATACTTTTTATCACTTTTTGATTTTTCTAAAACTAGGAAAATTGAAATTGTGTTTTTCTGAACATTTTCTGAATTATTTGGATTAAATGCTAATTAAAAATGCTAGAAAATGACATAAAGTGCAGAAAAATAGTAAATGAATAGTGAAAAATATGAAAACTTACAGTCAACGATAAAATAATACTGAGAACCCAGGAAAAATAACAGAAACTATTTTGGAGCACAAGAACAATGATTTGGGCGCACAACTAATGAAATAAGCACATGTAAATAAGCTAAAATCTAACCATAAGCTACTATAAGCTACCTTAGCCTTAATCTAACCTAAATTATGCTAATGCAACTGAATGGGACCCTAAAAGCACAGGCTAGAAGCGTTATAGCTATAAAACAGGTTCTATCAAACTTATGCCAAACGGCCCTTATGCATCTACTTTAAGCCTACATTAAGCTAGCAAGAAAAAATCACAAAAATTAACTAAAATGACCAGGCAGTAGACAACCAACCAATGATCTATAGTCCAAAATTTCAGCTTCTAAGGACCTAAAATGAAGAAATTAAAAATCAAAACTAAAAGGTGAATGAGACAATGCAAGCTGATGCAGAACAGAAACAGAAAAAGTTGCAAAACCAAATGAAACAATGCAGCCCTATGATCCTTAATCTAACTATCTCAATGCATCAAAATGAACTTAAAACAGGTACTAAAGAGGCATCATAATTAGCAGAAGTTGAATTGAATATATAGGATCTAAAATTGCATAACCACATAAAAATCTAACAAATGCATTAAAAGAACGAAACAGCAGCTGAAATCAACCTAACTAGCTCTAATTAATGGTGATCAAAGTTGATCAAGAGTCCAAATGAACAGTACATGCATGAACAACTTAAAATAAAGTTGTGCCAAACACCCCCTTAACTATCTGATTTTGCAATTCAGGGGTGCTCAGGCTTGGATAAGCTATATTCTAGGTTCCTAAACACCAAATAACTTATAAAAAATCTAATTGAACAGAAATCAGAGCTAAATAAGCACTAATCTATCTAACATACAAATAAGCTTTTTTTTTGCTATTTTCTTGATTTTTGGCTAAAACTAATTAAGATAACTACAAAATTGAATTAAGAACACATACTACTAATAAGAGCATATAATACTGAGAAAAGCTAAAATAAGCAACTAATAAGCTCTTGAACAGTGAATTGACTATTGTTGACTATTTATGACTGGAAATGAAAATTTAGCACAAAGACCAGGAAAACCTTCTACTTCTATTTAAAACAACTCTAATAAGCTACAGAAGCTTAATGAAGCAATTTTAAAAGATTGAAAACTCGAAAACAGTTAAGAACAAAAATGGCGGGAAAGATAAAACAGGCAAAAACTGGAAATTGATTGATAAAAACTTGTAAATTAAGATTGAATTAACTTGTGCAATACATAAATCATAAAACCCAGTTACAGATTACAATGAAAGAAAAAAAAACGATTAAGCATAAAAGTAAAAATGGTCTAAAAGCAATGACATCTTCTACTTCTGTCTCTTTCTTCTTTTATAGCACCCCACTAGGGTTTCTGGTTCTTTTCCTGGCCATTGATTGGGCTCTATTGATCTTGACCGTTGGCTTGGATTTTTGCGCGAAAATTTGATTCCACTTGGTCCTGTGATTTGTGACAGGGGAGGTGAGTATTAATTGAAGTTTGTAAGCTTGTGTGGTTGGGAAGGGAATAGGGTATGGGAAGTTGAGTGTTGCAGGGTGGTTTTGCAGAGGGTGGTTGAAGATGGTGGTTTGAGGAGGGAAAACGTGGGTTTTGACAGGGTCAAGGGTAGGTCAAAGTTCATGGTCCAAGGGTCAAAAAGGGTAATGGGCTTGGGCTGGTATTGATTTGCGTTTTATGTTTTGTTTTGGGTATTTTATTTTGGCAGGTTTGGTAGTAGGATTAAGCCCAAGGATCACTTTTGCAATTTATCCAAACTTGAGGGACTGAATTAGCAACTTTCCAAAATTTATCAAAAGGACCAATTTTGACAAGTTAGAATTACCAAAGGACTAAAAATGTTAATTTTCCAATTTAAAATGTCCAGGGGTAAATTCTGTCAATCTTTGAAATTTCAAGGACTAAAGTTGCCATTTTGCAAAACCGAGCTTTATAAGGCTAATTTTGACAACTTAAAAATTCCTGAGGGCCTTTTATGAAAAATTACATGTTTTGAATAACCAGGGACTAGATTTTGACAATTATTGCATAAAATACAGTCTAAATATTTTTTCTGTCTTTTTGAGACTTTTCAAAGTGTTTTTGACTGTTTTTGCAGTGTAGAAGGAACAAAAATGATGAGTATTTACACACTCATCA
Organism: Chrysanthemum seticuspe; assembly: GCA_019973895.1. NCBI lineage: Eukaryota > Viridiplantae > Streptophyta > Magnoliopsida > Asterales > Asteraceae > Chrysanthemum > Chrysanthemum seticuspe. Next base: position 104,558,351 of record BPTQ01000005.1, on the reverse strand, counting down.
AACACACATACAGATATATTGTGGTCGACATCACCCAAACAGTAATCAACTAATACAAGTCAATCCAACATATCAAACAATTCGTATAAAGCATGGGAATTATGTGTTTATCAAACTCTAATCATCTAATCCTAACAATCATATCCTAGGCACCTAGTCCTTCAACATAGGTTAACATCATTTTTCAGTTAAGCATTTAGGATAATTAGATAAGTCCGATAGATGATATAAATTTGAAAAACATTCTCCCCCTCAATCAATGACTTATTTTCTGAAAAGTTTAAAAGCGCTGAAGTCATTGATTGAGTTTTCAATTTTTTACGAAAACTCTGAAACTGATTGATTTACAAGCAACACATATTACCACCATTTTTTGGAAAACAACAAATATTTTTCTGAAGAATTTTAGAAGGAAAAACATTTGTGTAGGAACAGCAGTTCTTCGACATACTTTCCTCATTTTTGTTTTTAGGATAAGTGCACGAAATATTTGAAAATTGGTTTAGCGTAGCACTTTCCTTTCTTGAAGAGCGGGTTGCTATCTGAAATAATAACAAGCCATATTTTGAGACATGATAAAAAAGAAATATTTACACCTCCTGCTCGAACTTCATCTAAAGTCCCGTGCCATTATTGAATGACATTTCTCAGACCGTAGATATTATCGAAACCAGAAGACATGTCTTGAGAAAACATATTTTTAGTATTTTTCAATTTTCTGATTTTTATGGGCTTTTGTTGATTTTATATTTTTCTATTTTGTTTTGTAGGTTTTATAATTTTGTATTTTGCTTTTTTTGAAAAATATTTACAACGATAGAGAAATAGTTTAAGAAGATGATGATACGAGTACCGAGATAAGGATATCGTACAACACTTTGTAGAAGATAGAAGTCATCATCTCTTAAACTTTCACCACCAAAGCTTTCGAGGCTCTTGAATCATCGTCAGAACTTGAGCCTACAGAAAGTGAGGCTTTGGTAGCTTTCCCCCAAATCGACAAACTAAGAATAAAGACCATTTCCCCAAGAGGTAGAAATGAATGAAAAATGGTCTCATTGAATGAAGCTCAGCACCTCGAAGAACACGAGAACACCAAAGTACCAAGTTGAAACATTGATCATCTTAGTAGTTATCAAATCCGGAATAACTGATGAGGTCCGATCACATGAACCTGTTGTGCGTCCCCGATGTACACATTACTCTTCGAGATTGACCAGTTGTCTATTCAGGGGAACAATATATCAACATCTTCATTTTACTAAGTGCATTCCCGTTATCTTCCATATAACCAATCAGCCCATAATGTACACAAGTACCCAACCAGAGTAGAGACAATGACATCACAGTAACTGGTTGACTCACTGATCTTCTCTGCGGATGTCAACTCCGGAATAAATGTTTAAGCTCGATCATGTGAATATGTTGTGCGACCATGATGTACACATATCTTTTCCCTGATGGTTGCGATCTCATTGGAATCATCATTACATTGTGTGCATGAAGCACTAACCGGAAGCACTTTATCATAAATCATATAGAAGATGTCGATAAGCAATATCATCTCACGTACCACATATTCTTCTCACATTTCTTCCAACTGAACGCTGAAGTAACACATACCAAAAGTCTACAGAGACCATTTCCCCCAAATAGTTGGAATAATACATCCTTCCCCCAAATTGTTGGAATAATATATCCTTCCCCGAAATAGTTGGAATAATACACCAAAGGCTACGAGATAAACACTGAGTTTCTCTACGGTTATGACTATTGTCTTTCCGGAATAACTTCAATCAGGTAGAAGTGTTAAGCTCGATCATGTGTACTCGTTGTGATTTTAGATATATGTCTCCTTCCCCCTTGCTGGTTTTGATACATCAGAATTAGCAAAACATAATATACCCATAAACTTGAAATCTTGTGAGAAGAACTCGAATAGCCCAAATGAATCCTGTGAGAATCAACTGCTACAGAAACTCTCTCTGACTATCTTTATCAACCCATATGTAGACAATTTGAAGTGACCACTGTTGAAGAAAACCCGATATACCAAACTTGAAACTGAAGTCGAATTCCCCGCATTTGTATCTTAAGCTTGCACTTAATGATGGAAGAATGGTGTCGAGAATCTATGTTTCAAGCAAATCTCTAAGTACTCACTACTCAAACAAAGTATAAGACATTAACACCTCTTGAGATTATCCACATCGTCATCTGCATGTGACACTGAGTAAAACAATGTAACTCCTAATAGTGATAGTTAACCAGGTCTTCAACCAACCACCCCGACTGCTGGTAACTAGATAAACCAAGTCTTCAACTCAAAATCTTAAGCCCGAGCAAGTTATCAAATAAGAACATGCCTTTGTTGAAAGTCAACTTCAATCTCAAATAAGTGATAAATGATTAACTCTGAAGTCATCAACTTGTGTCAAATGCCTAACACATGAAAAACAACATACAATCGGATGTACATTGACCCACTGAATGAACCGCAACAAATGATTCCTCAACATCAATGCTTTCTTCCTAAAGGTATACATGTAGAGACTGATCTGGAATATTCACCAATAATGTATTCGAGCGGATGAGGTAGTCATTTTCCTTAATGTTCATGTGGTTGATTTATAGCGTGCCCAATGAGAGGAACAATAATCCGTGAAGATTTGGCAAAGGAATACCAAAGAGCGGATCATTATTTAATAGTGCAGCTACAATATCATGATAGTCATTATCAACGCCTTGTGAAGTAACTGGAGATAAGGTTTCTTGAGAATTCTGAGAAGTACTTCTTAGATGGTGAACCAGTTGAGTCAGTAGGAACTGGAGCATGAGCTTCAGAAACTGGATGATCAACATTCGTTGGAAAAACAATGAATCCCAACCAATGAATCCCAGTGATAACGCAACACGCGTCGTTCGGGGTCAAAGGAACTTTCTTTTCGTCGAGCAAGTTTTTCAACACCCTAGGCAGTGAACCTAATCGTTGTAGTGTAGTATTAGGGTAAGCCACGGGTATTGATATCATTCTCTAGGAGAATAGGAATGCTAGTGAGAAGTTACTACGCTAAGGTTGAGGTTGAGGAAGATTATTTTTTTTATCTTTTTTTATATTTTTAAGAAAAGGAAAGGTACGAATCTCGGGGTTTGGATTTGGGGGTTGGTATTTCTACCGATTACTCTACTTATCTAATTATCTAATCTAAGGTGTATGTAGTCTATGTCTAATTATTGTGTGCTCGTATGATGGTTTAAAGATGTGTTTACTTAGGTTTTATTACTCCTTAATTATTTCTATATTTATGGTTGAATTGTCACGTCCTTATTCTTAATCGCGTTGTGTGTCTAAAGTCGTAGGGTATGCGTTTGTCCCTAACTCTTTGAAACTACCAAAGGGTCTCGTCTACAAAATATCTAGGAATTATAAACTCTAACTCTAAGGTACTCTTTAGATGGTTTAGCCTACAACTACTCTAGGTGTTATAGTCTAAGGTTCACAAAGATTAACCAAGCATTAACTACACAACGAATGACCTATCGCATTACTAGATCATTAACAATTAAGATAAGAGACAACCAATCAATATTCAATAGTTAAGTTTCATATTCCCTAAGCAAACACACAAGTAAATTAGCCGGACATGGAGAACATGCAAGCATACACACAAGTAATTGAAGACATAATTGAATTAATGAAGTAAAACACTTATCTTGATGTAAGATAGGGTTTGGAACCCTAAAATACTGTACAAGACAGCCTTGGTTCGGTTTAGGTTTTTACACCAAAAGACTACACACTGAAAACTAAAAAATTCGGATTCTATATATAAGATTACAATCGCGACGACATCACATTATGAATTGTGACGCCGTCGGGTCGCCGTCATTAGGGTTTCGTCTTGGCCACGTTAGTCTTGCGACGGCGTCACCTTATGCTTGTGACGCCGTCCTCTTCAGTCTTTGACGCCGTCTGGATCAAATCAGGCCATCTGAGTTACGACGACCTACTCTTTTAAAGCCTGACACCGTCACTTGTAAATAAGCAATTTGGCTACTGAGCTGTCACAAAAGTGATGCGACGGCGTCACAGATAACACCTGATGCCGTCCCCTTGTGTTTCAGCAGCTTGAGTGTCTCGATTCTTGACTTTGGCCATTTTCTTCGTATATCCGCGCCTTTTTGTCCAAATAAGTGCCATTCCAGCAATTTGCCTTCAAGAGACCTAAAAAGTGAAAAGGAACGATATTAAGTAATAACGGATACAAAAGTGATCAAATAAGGGCTTAAACGACCAATCAAAAAGGTACATTTTAAAACCTTATCAAATATCCCTACACTTGGTATTTGCTTGTCCTCAAGCAAATGTTCTTTTAGCCAATTAATTTATAAGTTAGGGGTCATGAAGCATTGGTTTAAAACAATCCACAACACATATAAGCCCCGCAAAAGTCATAACAAGCACGGAAATTATATACTAGCACCTCACATGGGGTATTTGGGTACTCACATATCTTAGGTGTATATGAAATATAACAAGTTGGAAATGGAAGATAAACACTCATTAACCGGTCCTAGTACATAGATTACCATAGGCTTGAGAATAGATCAAACCTCCATCGCTTTGGCGTAAGCACCTAGGAAAGACTATCAAAGAGGTCTTTTAAAGGGTTGTAATGTTAGGCTTACGGTAGGGAAACAAAGGGTTTGGTGGGATAGGCTATTTAGTGGTGGCAAGTCAAAAATCTTTATGTTACAAGCATACGAAGAATGGCGTTGCTAAGCCAAGACTCGACACTCTAAACTCTAGATAACTGAAACAAACAAATATAAATTTAAAGATATATGTTTTTTTTTTTTTTTGAACACTCTATTTTTTTCTTTTCTCTTTTTCTATTTTTTTTTTTTTTGATTTTTTTTTCATACACTTTTACTCTACCATCCTCTACGGTAACATCAAAATGATAGGGATTTATAGGCACATCCCTACACTTGAGTTTTTATTACTCTAACACTAATTTGACCCGAATTGAAAAGATCAAAACACTTGGAGTACATTATTACGCAAATAAAGGGAATTTGAATTTAACGTTCCCTTCCCGTCATTTCATAAACTTTAACTTTTCCCATGAGTCCCAATCATCCCAAAACTGTGTACAAAGGATATGACTCGACTTAGCAACTTATGCAAGCAACTAGATAATTGAACTAAGGGTTTAGTGTGATAACAATAATGCACTAAAAGTGAGTGCATACAAGGTAGGCTAAGGCGATTTGGGTGTACATTTGGGGGTGGGGTGTAAACAATGCTCTTCATTGATATTCCAGAGGGGTTAACTAGGGGTATCGTGTACTAAAGATGAGTACAACGCAAAGGTGTGGGGGAATTACTCAACCGATGTGGAAGAAGTAATTATATTACGGGTATCAAACAAGGGTTATCCTAATGCCTCTTATCATTTAGTTATTCCTAACTACACAAGTGTAGTCTTACTAGCGATCTCGGGATGCATCACAAAACAAGTTCTAGAATCTATTATACTACCGGTTCACACTATCCGTGAGACGCTTTTGTTAAGACTAATGGCCCACTCCTATATGTCATGAAAAATTTTAAATTTGGTGCCAAAATTACCCTAACCGACATTTTCTCATGGTTTATTACACAATCACAATTGGACAAAGCAAATAATCAAGGATAAGCATAGTTTCAAAGTTCCCGTTTTATTTTCCCTCCCTACACTTAAACTGAACATTGTCCCCAATGTTCCCCGAAAGTATCAAAGTTATGATAATAGAAGGTAATTAAAAACGAAAGAAACTAATACTCCCCTGATTAGCTCGGTAGGATCCGTGTAAAGTGGTGGCTAAATCCTTTCCAAGAAGAATGTATGCGTGAAAAGCTCCTTCCAATCTTATGTATCTTCTTCTTAGTAAATTAAACCTGCACACTTGAAGAAAACAAACGAAACCTCGCGTAAAATCGGCGGTAATAATATATATAAGACTCTATTAATTTAGGATATAATGCTTGTGGAATGGATGTTTACAGAATTTCTAGAAAATTAAGACCTGGAAAATTCCAAAAATTTATAAGTAGCTCAGAAAACGAGAAAAAAAGTAATCTGTTGTTTTTACTCCTTCCTGACGCCGTCAGGTTATCCTGACAAAAACTGGTCTGCGATTTTCTAGAAAAAATTCTGGAAAATTTACATCTTTAGAATCTGGAGAAATTTCTGCAAAACATCCATTATGACTCGATACAAGCATTTGACTCGAACAAACACACATATATATCTTTTAATTAATTGAAATTCTCATGTTTACGTTTCTTTTGAAAACGTGTGTAATCCTCCCTACACTTATCATTTATGTAAAATACCTTTATATGCAATTAAGACGAGGTTAAAAACAAAATAAAGCATTTTTACAAATTTAAACATGAGAGTAAGCAATCAATAAAAGATATATGATACTAACAAGCAAACAATTAAGCATGGGTTGCCTCCCACGAAGTGCTTTTCTTTATTTATGAGTCTTATAGCTAGACTCGTAGTCGTGCCCTTACGTACCGATATAAGTAAGCCTATCCTTAACAATGTCATAAGGATCAAACTTATCATTTAAGTTCCTAGTAGTACGTTTGGTTTGATATGCCTTTTCAAACTTCTCTCCATCGCGATCATAGATTTTTATCCTAATGTGCCACTCTCCATTACCATCACTAGGCGGTCTATCCCAATCCCATTTATGTTTAGGCTTCTCAACTTTCCACTTATTCATGACAAGGTTGACAGGCAAGCTTCCTAGGAACTCGGTCATCTTCCTAAATACTAAGGCGTCCTCGAACGGGTTCACTTCCGTGTCCCTAGCCATTTCTTTTTCATGGAAAGTTGCTTTACTAGCAAAAGCTTCATCTAGGTAAAATGGTCGTTGGGGACCTATGAGGTTCTCTATCCAAGGTCCATATCTAGAAGGCGTTCTATCCAACCTAATCTCATGTGGGATTTCCTCTTCTTTGTAGTACGTATGCTTTTTGACATCGTAAATTGACCTAGCACTCCCCTCTCCTACCACTATCTTGGACATCTTACAATCGATGATGGCACTAGCGGTAGCTAAGAATCCTCTTCCTACTAGTAATGGGCATGTCGGGTCCTTATTCATGTCTAGCACATGGAAGTCGGCCAAAAGAGTCAACTCCCCTACGTGTACTACCATGTCTTTTATTATCCTTACCGGATATGCAACACTACCGTCCGCTAGACCTAAAATGGTTTCCGTTGGTTCTATCTTACCTAAGTTAAGGCTTCTATGGAAGGACAACGGAACAAGATTGATGCATGATCCTAAGTCGGCTAGAGCATCGAGAGGTTTAGAAGTTCCAAGCCTACACGGAAGAGTAAATAGCCCGGTATCGTCTAACTTCTTAGGTAGATTATTTCGCACAAAGGTGGACCCATGTTTTCCAAGTTTAAGTTCTAACTCATAATTTTCTTTTAAAGCATTATAATAAGGTGCATGAGGTAAGACTTCAAGAACTGGTTTTTCTTGATGGAGTTCCTTGTACTCCTCCTCTAGATTAGGTTTGGGTTCTTGGTTGACGGGTTTCTCAAGAGTAGGTTCTACCAATGGTGCAGGGCCTTGGTATCTCATTTTGGATTGCTTGGAACCCTTGTTGATAGCATTTACCGAGTGAACCGTTGGGTGTGAGGGACATGGATGTGCACTCTCCTATGGTGAACAAGAACATGAAGTCGATGAAATCGAATTCACTTTTGGGTTCTTTATAGTATCACTTGGGAGTGCTCCAATTTCCCGGTCATTAAAGGCTTTTAAGAGGGCATCAAGCTTGTTTGTCATCTCGCCTTGTCTTCGCTTAAAATCGGCTTCAAGCTTAGTCAATCGAGTCTCTTGAGATGACATGAATCTAGATGCAATTGCCTCAAGATTAGTGGGGTTCCCGGTGTTTAGAGAATTGAACCTATTAGGTGGACTAGATGAGCTTTGGGGTGTGCTTGAGTTTTGGTTCCACTTAAGGTTAGGGTGATTTCTCCATGAGGGGTTGTAAGAGTTTCCTAAGTTGTTTTGTTCGGGCTTGAAAGTGTACCACTTCTCTCCCACTCCATCGATACGCATGGAGGCGTAGTCCGCAAAAGCTTGTTCGGGGAGTCTTGTGCAATCACGAGTGTCATAGGGACCACTACATAACTCACAAGGTAGAGTGATTTTATTCACTTGATGTGAAGACTTATGATTTTCGTAGGAACTCATTAGGAATTTAACTTGATCTTCAAGTTCGAGCATCCTACGGTCGGAAGGTTGTGAGTCAATGGGAGGCAAGGAGATTGCCTTAACGCTTTTGGGCAACTCACGGGGGTCATTCCAACTTTCGTTGTCATAGAGAGTAAGGTTCTTTATTATACCCCATGATTCTTCCGCGGTGAGATCACTAAGTTTTCCACCAGCCGCTTGGTCAATGGATCGCTTGGTGGGAAAGTTGACATGATCATAGAAAAGTTGGACTTGGAGCCAAAGATCAATGCCGTGATGAGGGAATTTATGAAGTGAGTCCTTGAATCGAGTCCATGCTTTGTAGAGAGATTCACCTTGGCGTTGTTGGAACATCAAGATGTCATTCCTAAGCTTAGTGGTTCTCCCCAGTGGGAAAAATTGAGCAAGGAAGCGAGAGGTGAGATCATCCCAACTTGAGATGGAGCCGGCGGGAAGTCGCTCAAGCCAATTACTAGCTTGATCCCTTAGAGAGAATTGGAAGAGACGCAGACGCGTGGTCTCCCGAGTAGTAGCATCAAGGTCGATGGAATCGACAATTTTAAGGAAATCCTAAAGATGCTGATTAGGATCTTCGGAACGAAGTCCATGGAATGCACATCCGTTTTGCACCAACCGGATGGTGTCGGATCGCAGGACCGTAGTTTGGGCTTGATCGGGAAGCTCAATGGTGTTCATATAGCCTAGGTGGCTTGGTCTCGAGTATTCACCAAGATTACGGGCTCTTGGCGGGTCATTTGGTGGTAGGTTGATGAATGGTGGTTGGTTATCACCTTCCATGATGAAAAGTGATGGGGTTACGAACAAAGGTCACGAAGAAGGGGGATAGACTACGAGGAAGCTAAAAATTGAGAAAAAATATTACTTGATAGGAATCAAGCAAAGAAACCTAAACGAGGTGGACTACTAACAAGCTATTCTATTCCCCGGCAGCGGCGCCAAAAACTTGATAGCGCTACACGCGTCGTTCGGGGTCAAAGGAACTTCCTTTTTGTCGAGCAAGTTTTTCAACACCCTAGGCAGTAAACCTAATCGTTGTAGTGTAGTATTAGGGTAAGCCACGGGTATTGATATCGTTCTCTAGGGGAATAGGAATGCTAGTGAGAAGTTACTACGCTAAGGTTGAGGTTGAGGAAGATTAATTTTTTTTATCTTTTTTTATATTTTTAAGAAAAGAAAAGGTACGAATCTCGGGGTTTGGATTTGGGGGTTGGTATTTCTATCGATTACTATACTTATCTAATTATCTAATCTAAGGTGTATGTAGTCTATGTCTAATTATTGTGTGCTCGTATGATGGTTTAAAGATGTGTTTACTTAGGTTTTATTACTACTTAATTATCTCCTATTGATGGTTGAATTGTCACGTCCTTATTCTTAATCGCGTTGTGTGTCTAAAGTCGTAGGGTATGCGTTTGTCCCTAACTCTTTGAAACTACCAAAGGGTCTCGTCTAAAAAATCTCTAGGAATTATAAACTCTAACTCTAAGGTACTCTTTGGATGGTTTAGCCTAAAACTACTCTAGGTGTTATAGTCTAAGGTTCACAAAGATTAATCAAGCATTAACTACACAACGAATGACCTATCAAATTACTAGATCATTAACAATTAAGATAAGAGACAAACAATCAATATTCAATAGTTAAGTTTCATATTCCCTAAGCAAACACACAAGTAAATTAGCCGGACATGGAGAACATGCAAGCATACACACAAGTAATTGAAGACATAATTAAATTAATGAAGTAAAACACTTATCTTGATGTAAGATAGGGTTTGGAACCCTAAAATACTGTATAAGACAGCCTTGGTTTGGTTTAGGTTTTTACTCCAAAAGACTACACACTGAAAACTAAAAAATTCGGATTCTATATATAAGATTACAATCGCGACGGCGTCTCTTTATGAATTGTGACGCCGTCGGGTCGCCGTCATTAGGGTTTCATCTTGGCCATGTTAGTCTTGCGATGGCGTCACCTTATGCTTGTGACGCCGTCCCCTTCAGTCTTTGACACCGTCTGGATCAAATCTAGGCCATCTGATTTGCGATGACCTACTCTTTTAAAGCCTGACACCGTCACTTGTAAATAAGCAATTTGGCTACTGAGCCGTCACAAAAGTGATGCGACGGCGTCACAGATAACACCTGACGTCGTCCCCTTGTGTTTCAGCAGCTTGAGTGTCTCGATTCTTGACTTTGGCCATTTTCTTCGTATATCCGCGCCTTTTCGTCCAAATAAGTGCCATTCCAGCAATTTGCCTTCAAGAGACCTAAAAAGTGAAAAGGAACGATATTAAGTAATAACGGATACAAAAGTGATCAAATAAGGGCTTAAACGACCCCTCAAAAAGGTACATTTTAAAACCTTATCACCCAGTTATCCTTAGTTTGTGAAGCATTAGGCGTTGAAGGAGAATCATATGACCATAATTCAAGCATCCATCAACATGTAGTATATGCACTCTTCTTCCCCTAAAAAATTGCATCCGAAGTTGCCCTTTTTGATTTGAACAAGTGAATAAGAATATAAACCAATGAACGTAGATCCACTTGAGGGTTGAAAGAGCGTGGAAAAACATGAAGCTTGTTGATGAAGAATTTCGATGAGAATGGTCATAAACATGAAGATTTCTCTTCTTTTGAAGATAAAGCGCACTGAAGCGTACACCTTTCTTTTCTTTTGAGAAACAGGGCCTGAAGTGTTATCTGCAGACGCCATAATGATGAAGTACGAGGCCTGAACTGATGTAAACAGACGTCATAGCCGAAAGAATATCAAGATTAAGTTACTTGAACCCGTGAGTTATGAGATATCAATCCATTTGTAATCCATACTTTAAACCAGTCCATGTAGTGAAGGATCGAAGTATCTGCAACTGAGTAAGGACAACCTGCACTAATATTACACACTTGATTGCATATATTTTGGTTAGTGGCATTAGTATCCAAACCCTTTGGGGTTTCACAGGCAACCTTGATTTTGTCATCGGTAAACAGCTTTTCGGTAGGTATCCACCTAAGTCCAACATCCTTAAAAATTCTACCAGATGGTATCCACTTATGGCAAGGTCTAGGATTGTTAGGATTCTTATGCATAGTTGAAGACTTATCCTTATTCCTAGTTTCAAAAGATTTAGCAGTTGGTAACCATCTAGGCAAATCTTTTGGTTTCATTTGCTTCATATGCACTGTGGATGACTTAATGTAAATCCTAGACTTAACAGGTTGTACCATTGCATTATCATTTACTTTCTTCAGGGATTTTGTGAAACATTTATCATGATTAGCATTAAAGATACATTTCAGACACTTTGAGCAAACAGCTTGTTTGGATTCAGAAATAGATCTAGATTTCTTAGAGTGATCTGCTATGGGAATAGCTTTAATTGAAACGCAAATACTCTTAGATGTAAGCCAATCCCTAGTCTTTAGATTAGTGTTCCTAGGTAATGGTTTAGAACTACTAGCAGTGCCTTGATATCTCGAAGAATTCATCACCCTAGGTCTTGCACCTAAAATTCCGTCTTTGCGATTCTGTGCCTTCTTCTAGCCATTTCTAGATAAGAGTTCTTATACAAGTCAGTCATATCAATTTTCCTAGGCAAGTGAGGTAAAGTGACTGGTTTTGTCAAAACTTGTTTCGCATCAACTTGGGAGGTAAACCGCGTTTTTGAAAATTTTGGTCGTTCAGATCTAAACGCATTCGGTTGTCTAATAACTGGTTTCCCCAAGATTGATGGTTTTGCAAACTTAGTGTTCACACTATTCCCTGTTGTTTTTCTGAGCTCATTTTTTAAAGCAACAATAGCGTAACTCTTTTCCTGAAGTTGAGCTTTGAGATCATCAATTTTTGCTATCAAAGAGTTTGTTTGTTCTATTGACTTAGTTCTAGCTTCTTTGACAGAGTCACTTAGTTCTATGTGATGCATTCTCAATGACTCATTTTCCTTTAGTAATTTGGCCACACAAACCGCTAATTCATCATTTCTCATTTGAATATCATCAATAGCATTAACATCAGAATTACTTGTAACCAAATTACTTTTCACATGCATATTAGAAATATGTTTCTTCAAATTTTTGATAGTTGACTCTTTGTCTTGAAGCTGAGCTTTCAAAGTGTTAATTTCAAAAAGTTCACGGAATTCAGGAAGTTCCGGATTTTTACATGGTTTGTTAAGTTGAAAACTTTCTTCTTTACTCTGTATCGCAATTTCAAGTGAAATGAATGTTTTTCAAGTTTTGAGAATTTGTTTGAAAGTTCATCTAAAACCTTTTTATCAACCATATCATTTATTTTGAAACACTTAATCTCTGACTTAGCCTCAGTTACAGAACATTTATCAAGGTCATGTTCAGCATAATGATCAGTTTGTTTAAGTACTTTAGCAGATGCACTATGTTGAACAGTAAAGGGTACCTCATTACATGACACTTGCTCAATTTCTGGTCTGATATCTGCATCCACATCATGTGTAACAAGAGTCACTGGACCGCTGGCTGTGTCAAGCTTATCTATCTCTGAGCCTCTGTATTCAGTGTCAACTGATCCATCATCTGGTGCATTATCCGACTCAACACTATAATCTTTTGTTTGTGCCCGACATTCATTCCCCTTTATGATTACATCATCTACTTCTTGTGTGTTAGGAGTAACAGAAGAGCTGGTTACATCATTAATTGTTGTCTCTGACATTCTGCATTCAGCAACACCCGACCTTTCAACAGATACATTACCCGACTCATCACAACTATCTCTCCATTGCACCTGACACTCATTCACGTTTTCATCCTTTTGTGCAGCTTCCTCAATGTAATTTTCCATATTATCCATGAGTTGGATAAATGTCTCAATGAATTCCTGAATTTCCATTCCAATATGTTTTTTGAAGGAAATTCCAGTCAAGTGTTGATCGTAATCTGCTGAATATTCCCCATTGATGAATGGCTGAAATTGGTTGTGGATTACCTGAAGTGCAGCACTTGAACAATCCTTTTGAACCTTTTCTTTATCAATTTTGTTAATACAAATAAGCCGTAAAAACGTTTATTTATATTTTACGATCTTCTAATGTTTTGTCGATAACAAACGTAAAATCATTTTAATGAAACAAATAAAATACGTAAATGGTTTGAACTAATAGTTTCTAACATATTCACATTTTCACATAAAACACTAAAACAAGTATAAGTGATTTTATGATTTAATATTACATATGTACAACAACTAGTGTTTACATATTTTGGTAAAATATACACATAACTAGTATGTAGTATATTGGGTAATATAAATGGGTAGAAACTTATGTATCATAACCCATTGGGCAAATACATTGAATGTAGTTGGGTACAACCCAAAGCCCATGACCCATGGAGCTTGACCCATAACCCATTTCATGACATCATGCTTATATCATATATGGATAATATCCATAACCCATGGTATTGACCCATACCCAATGTCTAGATACATTGAACCCTTGGTGAGCACTCAAGAGAATGTCTAGATACATTGAACCCTTGGTGAGCACTCAAGAGATACATTGTATCTAGCTAAAGACCCATGGATCAACCCATAACCCATGACCCATGACCCATAACCAAAAATACCCATGGGCAAAGAGGAGCGTTCCACGGATCCCTGGCTTTGTGCTAGCCGGATCCCAAGTGGAAGGGATTTGTGGGATCCGGGGAACAGTAGAGAATTTTCTCTATAAATAGAGAGCCATTTCTTTCTTTCTACTCATCACTTTTTACACATACTTCCCCAAGTATTCTAACCCTCTAACCTCATATCTAAGTGATCTATGTAGTTTGTCTTTTGTTTTTGTGTGATCTTCTAGGTTTCTCTTAAAGGCAAGATCACCTCTTCTTGAAGACGAGCAAGCTCAAGTCCATGAGTTGCCATGCTTCGTCATCATCAAGACAACTAAGGTTCTCTTGTTGATAGTTCTTCCTTTATCCATAGATGTTGGGTTGAAGGCATTAGTGAAGAATGCCGAAAGTGTCAAGATGAAAGCATTAGTGAAAGGTGCTCATCATCCATGTCAAAGCATTAGTGAAGAATGCTAAAGGTGTCAAGACGAAGGCATTAGTGAAGGGTGCCAAGCGTTGTGTCAAAGGCATTAGTGAAGGATGTCGAAGAATCAAATCAAGTTGCATTTGGAAAGAATTCCTAGGTGGTATAATCGATGAGGTGCATCGTTATACATATAAGTATTTGTTTATTTCCAAGGATGGTGATATCCTTGATGATATTGTAACAAGGAATGGATCTCCTTGAGATTAGGTGTTGAGTCGTGAAGGGTAGTAGTTCCTCCATAATAATGGAACTAGGTGCTTAGCCTAGTACCTAATAAAGGGTAGGCGACGTTGTGATAGGATTAGTTCTCCTTGGTGTGAAAGAACTCGGTGGTTAGCCTAGCACCGTATAAAGGGTAGGCGACGTTGTGTTAGGTGTGGTTCGCCTTGGTGTGAAGGAACTCGGTATTTAGCTTTGTACCGGAAAAAGGTTAAGCGACGTTGTGAAGGCTTCTCCGCCATAAGGAGTTGGTGTAGTGTTTACGAACTCTCGAGTAGGTGACTCGGGGAGTGGAGTAGGGCAAGGAAGGTGTCCTTGTAGCCGAACCACTATAAATACTTGTGTCTTGGTGATGTGCTTCTTACTCTTTATCTTTCATTACACGTTTATATATCTATCTATCAACGTCCAACATAAACAACTAAATAGATTGACATAAGTCGATCTAAATATTTAAAAGGAAGTTTTAAATTGGTAAAACTATTCAACCCTCCCCTTCTAGTTTTCCACAATTGGTATCAGAGCTTCGTTACCAAGTTTTTTTTGTATATTGTACTTTGAAAACTTGATACGATCCGTGTATGTTTGAAAACTACAAGGAAGGGAATTTCTTAAAACAAATTCATGTTTTTAGAAATCATCACATGTTGGATAGTGATATATCATTCTAACATTTTCCTTTGAGAAGTCTTCATACTAGGATTTGGGTATCTTAGAAGATAATGAAGTACTTCGCGTCTATGGTTTCTAAAACCATAAAAAGGGGATACGGCAAAGGTATGTTTTCTTAGTTACACTTTTTTTTCAAAAACGTGCTAAATTGTTTGTGGACAAAATGGTGATATATGCTTCTATCTTATAATAAGCATAATATGAAAAGTGTTTTAGTGATTTTTTTTCTTTGAAGTTTTGTTGTTAGATATCTTGTTAATCAAGCTTGAATAAAGGTAAAAATGGGTAATATAACTTCACTAAAAAGTCTACAAAGACTAAACCTTTTCGTTGGGTCAAAACGTACATTTTTGTAATTCTGTGTCAGATCCGCGGATCCCTCAGGTTACACTGGACGGATCCCTCAAGCAAGGGATCCGTGGGATCCGTGGTACATAAGACAGTTTTTATCTGAATTTCAAAAATTCATAACTTTTTAACCGTAAGTCGTTAGAAGTCGTGCCACCTATCGTTTTAAAGGTATTTGAGTCTACTTTCATTTAAAAATGATTTCATAAACTGATTCAAAACAATAATTTACAGAATCATTGATTTATAATAGAAAGTCATTTTTCGGTCATAACTTTTGCACAAATTTTTGATCTAATTGGAGACGGATGTTTTCGCTTTTGAATAACAATGTGTCCTCTATTGAAATTAAGGTTTTGATCATATTTATAAATATAAAAGAAACTAATCAAGCTTGGTATACATGTTTATATTTAACACAAAGCGATGAAAAGAACTTTCGTATGCTATGCTAAATGATAAATTGTCTTCTTTGCATTACTTGATTATTTGCTTATCTCAAATAGCTTTTGTGCTTGTTTGATTGAATAGCATATGTGGTTTCCTTACCTTGCTATTCATTCTCTTGTTTGTCGATTTAGTAATATTCTACTAATCAATGTGCTATTTGAAGGAGTGTTTGGGATAACATCTAGTTGTGTCGAAAATGTTAGTTTAGATATTTAGATAAGTCATATAGGTTGAAAAATGTTTAAAACATATAACACACTAAATGGATTTTTGATTGAGTTTGTCATATGTGCTTATATGATTTCCTTTGTTCTTGTATCATTTTCTAACAACAACAAGAATGTACATCGGATCATAACCTACACTTGTGTTGATGATGTACTCTCCCATTTTCCTTTTCATGATCGCTCTCCAAGCTTCATAGTAGGATTGACAACTTTATTATTTCATCCGATATACTCAAGTAAATTATTTTGCAACGCAAATATAATTGTTCATATCCGAAAGTCCAAACTCAAAGCTTTCCAACAACATATGTTGAACTAGCTCATCCAACCATTTTTTGTTGTTTACCATATGGACAACCTTTAAACTTATTTTTAACATGACGCCTTCGTCACTTTAGTTGTCTCAATTATAATATTAAACAAAGCAAAGTATCATCATTGTTACTCTTCGATAGGCCATTGTAGGAATATAAATTTTCCTAACTTGAGAATGAATACTGGAGAACTTATTGCACTAGAAACTCAATTTGACCTAACGGTTGAATTGCTTCCTTGATAGAAGTTGGGTATGTGGAATCACCCGTAAAAATGGTCGTGTTTAGCCGTAATTGAGCACCGCTAGTAACAGTCTCATATTCATTCTCTCACTTGGGAAATTTATACTCCTATGTTTTCCTAAAGTAAGTTTACAATGGAAATACTTTGCATTGTCTTAGGATTACTAATCAAACAAGTTGTAAAATAAAATTTTCTTTTAGTTAATCACAACCACTTGCCTCATCAAGCGATTATCTTGCTTTGATCGAGAAGAGCTACATGACTTCATGGACGAAGTTCATTGTATGCTAATCACCATCCGTAATGACTATACATAGTTCATTGCTTCCGTTGGCCAAAACAACCCTATTGTCTTGAACACCATCATCTACTCTGCACGCCATTGTTAATACAAACGATTTACTAATCTTGATCGTAAATCTATTTTGAGCTTCTTGAATAATGGTTGTTAAGTTTGATAAACCTATGTGTTACTTGTGAGCTAGATCTCATTTAATTGCTTATGTGCTATTTCTACATGCTCTTAGTATGTTTTACTTGTATACATGTATACTTACTGTAGAGATCATTAGCTTCTAAGTTCGATACTTAGAACAAACGCTCACTGTTAAGTAAAATTGTCCCATATGCCAGATCCCTAGTTTGTAACTATCCGGATCCCTCAAGTGAAGGATCCGTGGGATCCGGGTGAATAGAAGTGGAATTTCAATCCTTTACACCTCAAACCATGTTCCTAGACTACTTCACACTAGCTGAACTTAATACTTTAGGATCTCTTAAGTCCTTCTCAAGCTTAGTAAGCTTCACACTCACTCATAGCTCATTAAGGATCACACTCAAAGTGCTTTTCGATCTATCGTTTCACCTAAACTCATTACTCTTCCGCTCTCTAGATCACTCATTATTTCTCACATGATCCCTCACATCTAGACCTAGAAATATTTTGATTATGGCAAAATTGATCATAATCATCCTTACCTCAAAATTGGTCGAAATAGATCAAATTCTAGTTCTTCCACCTTAAAACCTTTAGGATCTTCTCCAAGACATTATCCTAAGTCACTATCTGATCACTAGGATCATCTAGCTCCATTTGACACTCTCAAGATTTTAGTGTCATCTTTGTTCATTCATTGGTACTCACGAAAGTTCCAATTTCTTTCATATAAGGCAATCATTAGCTACATCACTCATTGCCCTTGAACATTTTAGTACACTTCCATTTAAAGACACTTAGGAGAACTGAAAATATTCAAAAAGTTATAGGCTTTAGACCTTTCAAACATCACTTCTATCCTTTCCTAGCTGCTGAGAGCCGGATCCCTAGGATTAGCCTAGACGGATCCCCCATTGGTGGGAACCGTAGGATCCGGGTGACAGATTTATGTCAACTCTTGCTCGAACAATCATCTCAAGCTCATCTTGCTAACTTGAACACTCCACCTCATCCTAATTAAATCTCTGAAGTTGACTCTTGTGCATGCTAATCATCACATTCCAAAGGATATTAGAGACTTAAGTCTTGAATGCACTTGCTAAATCCTTCCCTTTATAAGTCATCTTGCTAGAATCCCTTAGTCATCAAACACAACATAATTCTCAGCATTTAGAAACCTTTTCCTTAGTCATCCAACCAGATCTTTCCTAGTCATGAGTAAAGCTCCTAGTGCTAACTCATCCAACCAAGAACCACCCAAGAAACTTGCTCGTGTTGTACACGAATTTACTCAACCGAATCATCTCTGGTTAAACCCACAAATGGTAGGACTTCCCATCCACCGAATAATCATCCGTAAGAGATAATAGTGCTAGAATCTCACCTCAACAAACCCAATCAACAATTGCCAAGAGAATCGCAATAATTAGCATTAAACCTCTTAGGTTAGAAAAGGGATCATCGAGCTCTAAACCAAACGTACCTAGTTCTAGCAAAACGTCTAAACCTTCATTCCTAGAGCATGGACTACACTCCTTTACCGAGCCTCTCTCTAATCATTAGAGCATTCACCACCGAGAACTTCCTATTCACCAACCTTCTCGTTAAAATAGGAACCACCTACATCACTAACTAGTCCATCGTTGGAAACAAGGAACCACCAAGGACTTGATCATATGGAGGAATTTCCATTACCACCACTCTCATTCCTAGTATAACCTCATCCTAAATTACTCAATGTACCTCCACCATCATTTGTAGAACCTCCTCAAAACATCTTGTTCCTAATCAAGACAATAATTGCTCTAATTGTCTAATCACTCAAGGACTTGTTCAAGAAGTACGAAATGAGTTGCATTTCATGTTTAATTATCTTCTTGAAAGATTGGACCAAATCAACAAGTCTACTCATCCCTAGACTCAAGCACATTGTTGCTTCTTAAGCTTTGGTCACTTATTAGTATTAGTAGAATATGGCTAAATCATTCTCTTAGTTTTTAGAGATTTGTTGATCATCTCTTATGTTTTATTGAATGATAGTTTACTTGCCATATTGCATTGAGTATATGTTTGTTGGTTGAATACATATCTCATTTTAATGTTAACATTACTTGTTACATCACCATTGCTGAATTTAATCACCAGCTATACGGATCCCTCACAATTGCCTAGACGGAACCCTACTAGGAGGGAACCGTGGGATCCGTGAGACAAAAAACTATTTTTCTACTAACTTGGATCACATATGCAGGAAATTGTGCATTATACTTGTTTTCTAACCTTTGTTTTGTAGTTATTCAATCTACACTTGAAGCCTTTTGACACCCTAAAGCTAGGGGAGCTTTGTGTCAAAACAATACATTGCAAATTACTTGCAATATTAGGATTACATTTCTTGACATCCCTTTGCAAAATTGCAATCATCAAGGGGGGGCACATTCGTCACTTAGACGAAATCTTTTGCAAACTTAGTTGCAAACAAACAAGATTAGTATTACTTTCTTGACGCCCTTACCTAGGGATGGACTCGTCAAGGGGGACTAAAGACGAGATCCTTTCCCGTAACTTGCCCTCTACCTCTTTTTATTTATTTCACATGTTTTTCTTAAAAACAATGTGTTGCTTTCTTTCAAGGCTCTTTTTGTTTCGACAAAAAGAGGGAGAAGAAAGTAAAAACTACAAATTCAAACTTTTACGAATTTTAGCTTTTCCTTAAAAGACTAATTTACCCTCACCGTAAACAATTACAAACTACGTCAAATATAATAACGTTCGTTTAACGAAATTAAAACCTAACTAACGAATAATTAAAAACTTAACTAATATGTGTACGTGATCGACATTGTACGACGGAAGTTAAACGTCTCCCTAAATCGTTTGGGCCTTATTTCGTTTCTTGGTGAGCCCAAGATGGGCGTGTGTTTGTGTTCGGTTGGATCAAGACACCGAGAGCCCAAAAGGGCGTGGGTTTGTTTGTTCGGTTGGACCCAAGCCGAAACCCACCCCATCTAAAGCCGTAACTTATTTGTACAACTATAAATACAATCACTTAACCTCAAATTGAAACCCTAGTTTTGCTTTTTCTCTCTTTTCTTCCTATTCGGCCGAGAACCCTAAACCCTTGGTGTCGAGACTTTTGTTCCAACAAGCTAAGGTATAACAAATGTTCTTCTCGTCTTACTTTGATACGCTTAATGTTATTATGTATTGTCTCGTGTTATGTTTAGTCGAGTTGTGTTCTTTTCTTGTTGGCCGAACCTTATGCAAACCGAAATCAACAAACCAATATGAATTGAACCTTGTAATATTAAGAGAACATGTAGTATATATGTATGGTTTGAATCGGATCATAGGAATGAGTCGAGTCTTGTGTATGTCGAGCCATAGGGAACCGAACAAGAACATATATATAGCCGAAACCTATGAATGATTGTAAGCATGCGTTTAAATAGTAAAGATTATGAAAAACGTAAATCCTAAGTTGATGTGAGTCGAGACATGCATAACCGAACCATAGGATTAAGGGAAACGTGTATCATTCGTGTGTTTGTGAGTCAAGTGAGTTTGTCGATATATTAACCTACCTCGTGTTCAAGTCTTTTATGAAAATATGTGCATGCGTGTGTGTCGATGCATGCTTAAGTTGGATAGTGAGTAACTTAGGAATGGTCACATAAAATCATAAACATACATGTGTATATAAGTTGACGTATTATATGTATATGGTTAACGTATAGTTTTAGGTCATGAATGTGTCGTGGGGATTTAAACGTAAATAAATATGAATCATGTGAATTATTGGTCTCTTTGAAGGCTATGGGTCGGTATACATGCATCACGCTTATATTGTAGCGTAATTGTTTGTGTCAAATGTATGCATGTTTGGAATATAGGGGTTGACATGTGTGAGTTAATTGCATAAGGAAATGCATGAGTTTGAGTTAAATTCCGTTTGAGTTTTCATACGTTCTAGGTCAAGGTGAAAGTCATTAAAAGACGTAACATGTCAATTAAAGGCGTATTAATATGATAATAAAAGATTGGGAAAAACCCTAGAACATTAATGGGAGACTATTAGGGCTAAGAAGCTAAGTGGGCTAATTCGTTATTTCATGTGAAAATAGTAAGTTTGAGGTCATTAATAACCATTGATTTAACGTATAACTAGCTAGTATTAAGTGTGTTGGTAAACATGCGTGAGTTATGATTTTATGCAAGGAGTCAAGAATCATGAATTAAAGTATTGCATGCATGGTCTCATTAAGTTGTATTCGAACAATGTTACATGTGAATCTTGGTTAATTACGTAAGGTAAAGAAGTTTGTGTAAACTATTTTGAAAAAGAGTCCAAAAATCCGTTCTTGACATTTATAAACCACATACTTTGAAAGATGATCATATAAGTCCTCAAATAAGATAATTATCATATTAAACCCTTAAGTTTACTATTTATCATTTGCAACCCATAAGTTTGGCTAAATAATGATTAATACTCTAAGAATGTTAATGCGATGAATCCGTTATAACTTTAATGATGCTAATAAGTATTAAATAAATCATAATCCGTGTATATTCGTTGAAGGAGACGCGACGTTATATCTTCGTGATTCACTCATTCGTTTGCTTTTCTCTCATTTGCGTTAAGGTACAGATATTCTGACCTTTTCAGTAAAGGTTCCTTATGATGTTCTTTTCGTTAGTTTTTCCTATTTTACTTATTAGGGTTTCCGATGCCATTGCTATGAACCCTTTTCTGATTGTGTGATCTGTTGCTTATCTGAACTTCTGTTTTATTGAACCATGCAATATCTGTTTTGAACTTGTGTTATGAAGACTCTGATATGCATATTTGTTGAACCTCACTAAGTTTAATTATGAACTTCTAAATATGAATGTATGATTTGTGATTGTGATATGAACTTCTGACTTCTGAATATGAACCTTATGATATGAAATATCTGATATGTTATATGTGACCTTGTGTTGATTATGATCTGTGTCATTTATGATAATCTGTTTGACCTAAGTTAGTTGATACCTGAGCCAAATATTAACTAGTCATGGGGGTTCCATGTCCGTGTCAGTGATGCACCTCTGACATGACTCTAGGGCAGTAGAGTGATGTTCTGCCACGTCCCTTATCTGTTATCTGTTATGAGCTCAAGTTATATTATATGACCAATATCTGTCTGTGGGGCGTATGGATGCATCCTAGATCTGATCTGTTATCCGATATGATTTGTCTGGTGAATGATGTCGTGTGCAATACGCGTCTTCACAAAACTCTGGGAGCTAGCTACTCCGAATTATTTCTGAGATTATTTTTATATAATTATGATGTTTCTGATATGATATGTTCTGGGCTCGTGGTAGTTAACTAAACCCTTATTTGTTACTTCTGTGTTAAGCATTCTGTTATGATTCGGTATTTTCGAGTGTTTATATTATGTATTCTGATATGATATGTTAGTGAATGTACTTATGACGTATATGTTCAAGTGATTACTAGTTGCCATGCTAGGATAGGATTAATATGTTTAAACATGATTCGTATATCTGATATTATGATTAGTTATCGTCACGTAAATGCGTTGATCTGCGAGATGAATGTGCTAGTGTACAATTGAGTATTTGAAGTTAGTATGTATGATGGTTCAGTTAATTTTATAACTTTGTCTATCGGTTAGTTATCTGTCTGCATATGTGACCTGCTATGTTAATACTCTGCTGATGTTAGGATTTGATCTGAGAACTGATTTAGCTTATGATGTCTGTTCTGGTAATTGCTAATGGCTATGTTATGACTTTGTCTATTTAGTTATAGTATGTCTACTGTGTTTTCTATCTGTATGTGAGGCTGCCATGATTTGACCGTTATTTCCGCTGCTACAATATTAAATTAAGTGTGTTAAATGTAGATTAATTGATTCGTATGAATGCCATGATTATTTTCTAGGAATTGTTTCCGTTAGTCTTTAGACTTTTCGTTTGATTTATATGTAATCTATTTTCCTAATATGTTACGTGTCTGGCTATTCTGAAGTGTTTGCATTTGTGTCATTAATGTGCTATGAGGTGTTTAAACTGTTATGTGTTTCTTTTGGGATTTCTGTATATTTGTGGTTCCGCCGAATCCTCAGCGAATCAGTATTCTCAATTCCGTTGTGATTTCGTTATTTGTATATTTGTTTTGTTTAGCTTTTGTTTCGTTATATCTGTTCACTGAGCTTTGTAAGCTCAGCCGCATTTTCTTTTCCTGCGGCAGGTATTTAAGCATTCAAGATGAGCTTATGGGATAGCTGATCTGGGTTGAGAGTAGAGACAAGAGCAAGATTTGAAATAGGAATCTTAGATTTATTTTGGTTATTAAGTTATTTATATTTTCTTTTGTAAGTTTTGTAAAGGCTTCCGCTATTGTATAGTACTTAAGGTTCTGATATGAAACCGTATTTGTGATATCTTTACCCTTGTCGGGTTGGGGTGTTACAATTAGTTCTCCTAAGGTGTGAAAGAACTCGGTGGTTAGCCTAGCACCGTATAAAGGGTAGGCGACGTTGTGTTAGGTGTGGTTCGCCTTGGTGTGAAGGAACTCGGTATTTAGCTTTGTACCGAAAAAAGGTTAAGCGACGTTGTGAAGGCTTCTCCGCCATAAGGAGTTGGTGTAGTGTCTACAAACTCTCGAGTAGGTGACTCGGGGAGTGGAGTAGGGCAAGGAAGGTGTCCTTGTAACCGAACCACTATAAATAACTTGTGTCGTGGTGATGTGGTTCTTACTCTTTATCTTTCATTACACGTTTATATATCTATCTATCAACGTCCAACATAAACAACCAAATAGATTGACATAAGTCGATCTAAATATTTAAAAGGAAGTTTTAAATTGGTAAAACTATTCAACCCCTCCTTCTAGTTTTCCACAAAGGTGGCTGTTTGCTCCTCCTCTCATTGGTTTGAGAAACAGGTGGAGTATAATCAATGTTTGGAACAGAGATTATGGGTGTGTTTTGTTCAGTTGTAATCTTTGCAAGCATTTGAGGTAAGAGTGATGTAAAAATCAAGTTACCATCTCTATTCATGTTTTGAAAAACTTTAGGCTTTAGGAAACTGATTTCATAAACATTAGTATGGGGTTGCAGTTGAAACTCATTTAGCATTGCTTGCACAAACCTTGGATACATTAAAAATTTTGTTGAATTCTTTATATTGCCAGTCATACTTGTAAAAATATAATTTGACCATTTAAAAATCTTACCAGTGGCTAGACAAACCAAAGGGTAAGCCATGGTTGAACTAAATTGCTCATAAGATGTTTTCTTTGGACTGAGACAATGTAAAAGAGTATGAATCAAAAATCTCCATTGGGGACAAAAACCACTCTTTTTGAAAGTAGCATTTTTATCAGTGGTATCATACCCCATGGATGATAAAGTATCATGAATTTCGGGCATAGGTAATGTGATGAGACCATTGAGATCACCCAATTGGAGAACTCTCCTCAAGGATGCCTCAGTAACATCAATAGTTACCGCATCCACAGTGGCTCTTAGAGCATCCATTGTTTCATGTGTATCTTCATTCTCAAGTGTTATGGACTTAGCAGAAGTCCAAAATTGTTTGATTTGAGAGATATAGATTGTGGGTTTTAAAAGCAAAGCATACCTTATATGAGTGGTATTGAGAAAGTCCACAATCTGATGAAAACCAGGGCCATCATTCTCGTTAGACTTTTGTAGGTAGGCCACTAGGTTGTGCTCATCTGCAAATTTTAAAGGTGCCATAAAAAATTTTGATGAAAAACAATATTATCTCAGTAAGAATTGAAGTAATAACTAGCCAATTGAGAGAGAAAGATATATAGGGTTAGGGTTTAAGATTATTGTGCAAGAAAGATTATCTTTAGAAAGTTTTTATCTTTAAGAGGATAAATAACAATATGGAAAGAAGATAATTTCCTTAAAATTTTAACCCTATATATATATGGAAATCAGTGGTTACTTTCAACGGCTAATAAAAAATAAGTTACTGACATAATCAGTTGTAACGGCTAGAACAACAGTGGTAAAATAACACTGTCAGTGGAAACTGTGAACTAGCGGTGGTAATACGTTTCCACT
The DNA here is from genome assembly GCA_019973895.1 of Chrysanthemum seticuspe. Classification (NCBI taxonomy): domain Eukaryota; kingdom Viridiplantae; phylum Streptophyta; class Magnoliopsida; order Asterales; family Asteraceae; genus Chrysanthemum; species Chrysanthemum seticuspe. Next base: position 104,532,951 of record BPTQ01000005.1, on the reverse strand, counting down.
GCTAGTGTAATTCCAAGCAGTGTAAACCACAACTATCCGTGGTAATGATTATTCCCAACATCATCAATCCAGCATTGCATAGAAGCAACGGTGAAACTAGACGAAGCATTTAGCGACCATACCCACGAATTTGATTGATCAGAAAGAGTAACATCCCCTATACAAGATAACAACGAGGAAAATTGGGAGGATTCTTTACCACCTCTAGGAATCCATTTAAGAATGAGAGACCAGTCAGTAACATATCCATTACCTTGCACCCTTTATATGTATCAAGCATATATATGCGATGAAATCGACTTTTGAAAGGAACATTACCATGCCAAATATCATCCTAGAAAACTAGTGAGGCCATCATTCCCAAGCTTCCTTTTGCACATCAAAAGAAGATCAATACCCTTATTTTTAAGCCATTTAATAGCTGACAAAATGTCTCCCCGGGTACTATGATGAGGTCGCTCGTCGTTAATGCCACCATTGATTCCATAAATGCTTTTAATGACTCCAGCCCAAAGATCATTAGAATGACAAAGGAATCTCCAAATCCACTTGAAAAGAAGCCCTAGGTTTAGAGCGTAAATGCTGCCAACACCTAAACCTCCCAAATTTTTACTTGCTAAGCATTTTCCCCTTTAATCTGTGTAATCTTTTTCTCACCCTCGTCACCATCAATGAAGAATTTATTACGCATCATCTCCAACTTCTTTTGAAGGGAAATCTTGCAACCTCCAACAGATAAAAGGCGAGCTTTCCAATGCGCTAGTTTAGAAGAGAACTTTAGAATAATGGAACTCCAATTGCTACAGCGAGACATAGAACATCCAACAAGAACACATAAATACTTGAAAGGAAATCTTGCAACCCCACATCCGACACTCTTGGCCATATCTTCAGCGTCTTCAACAGGGACAAAAACACCCATAATGTTGCTTTTATGAATATTAATTTTAAGTCCCGACACTAAATAAAAGCATCGAAGCATGCAAAGCAAATTATGAATATTGGATTGAGACCATTCGCCCATAAAGATAACATCATCAGCATACATCAAATGCGAAATACTCAAATTACCATGACCAACCGAAGCTCCTTTAAAAAGACCCAAATCCACAGATTTACGCATGGTCGCATGAAGGCCTTCCATCGCAAGAATAAAAAGAAAATGAGACAAAGGATCACCTTGCCTTAAGCCTTTAAAAAGATCAAATTCAGAAGTAGGAGATCCATTAACAAGCACGGAAGAACGAGCATTACTCAAGCAGCCGTGAATCCAAGAGCGTCATTTAAGACCAAAGCCAAGCTTTTCCATAACCAAATCAAGAAAATCCCATCTAATGGAGTCAAAAGCTTTCTCAAAATCAACTTTGAATACCACGAGCTCTTTTTTACGTTTATGATACCACGTTATAATTTCATTCAAGATGAGAGGACCGTCAAGAATATTTCTACCCTTAATAAAAGTCGTCTGCTCTGAACTAATACAACTTGCAATGACCATGCTAAGTATATTAGCTAGAATTTTGCCAATGATTTTATATTGACATCCTATAAGACTTATAGGACGAAAATAAAAAACAAAATTGGCATTGGGGACTTTAGGAATCAAAGATATGAAGGACGAATTACATCCTTTAGGAAAGTATCCTGAACGAAAGAAATCTTGAACAAACCAAATAACATTAGCTTCCAAAAGGTCCCAAAAAGAAGTAAGGAATTTAAAAGTAAATCCATCAGGCCCCGGAGCACGATCACCATCACAATCCCAAACAGCCCTTTTAATCTCATCTTGAGTACAATGATGCTCCAAATAGTCACACACACTGAGTAGACGAGAGGACATTGGGCATGTCAACATTTAACGAAACAGGAAACCCACATGAAGACTGAAACCTATTTCGAAAATGAGCAAAAAATTCAGCTTTGACATCATTAGGATCTTCCATCACTCCCCATCCTTTAGAATTCTAGAAATAGCAAGCTATTTCCTCTTCCTCTTTAACGAGCCATGAAAGAAACTAGAATTTTCGTCACCTTCAAGCGCCTATTTTTTCTTATACTTTTGAGCTAGGTCGCTAGCTTCTAAGCGATCTAAATCACCCAATATTTTCATGGACTCTCTACGATTTAAGAAATCTTCATAAGAAGCACAACCATTATCAATTTTAACATCAATTTATGACCACACGTTAGTATGGGAATGTTTGGTCAATGACGATTAACGTTCGACAATTATTTATTTATTTCTTTCTTTTTTAGAACGGCAATTTTTTTACACCTATACTACAATATATATCACAAATGTCTTCAGCGAAGCTTGAACCCACAACCTCTAGATTGGTGGCAACTCACATACCACTAGAAGAAAGGCCTTGAATATAGAGGTTCAACAATTAACTCAACATTCACTTTACGTTCCTTAGTATGGAGACCAAATATCTCGTCAATGTTATAAAAGGCATTTTTCGTACCTCAAATTATTGTAAAAGATCTGTTGGATATTTTAGTGTAATTGGATTAACTTGTTTTGACCAATTTCATCATAATAATTATCATTTAGGTTTGGAGGTGCGGAGTGCACACCTACTTGAATTTATTATGATCTTAGGGGCGAATCCCCTAAGGGACGGGGGTCCGGGGGCAGCGCCCCTGGTAGCAGGGTCCAAGGGGCGGCAGCCCCTGGCTGGGGTCGAGTTTTCCACTGAAGTTGCTATGTAAAAATTGCTGCTGAAGTTGTGTTTCTGTCGAAATACAATGGATTCTGCTGAAGTTGTATTTCTTCTGAAATACAATGGATTCTGCTGAAGCCATTGATTCTGCTGAAGTGTTATTCCTCAGAAATTAAGTTTCGGAAATTGAGGGACACAATTTGACAACTTGAAAACCCTAAAACTGCTTTGGCAGTTATCCCGTATTATAGTTATATATACTGTTTATTTGGTCAGATTATATAACGGTTCATTACATCTCAGACACACACATACAGAAAATTCTCATTCTCTGAATTGTATCCGATTGAATAATTTGGTAGAACCGCCGAATTGATTCGATCTGAAAGTGTTCACACGCCTTTCAGAGATTAAGCATATCCGTTGGTGTTCGTTATTACTACATATCCCGTACAAGATCTTCAATAAGAATCAAAGCATCAAGGACAACCCGTCTATGTGTTTATCAACCTCGAGGATGTTTGTTGCCTTTATGTTGTGTTTTCGCAATAGTTAAAAATTCACTTTTATAATGGTTTTCAACTTTTCAAGCAAATAGTTACCCCGACAATGAAAACAAGAAATCCAAACCAAGATATCTTATTTGATTGTCTTGTTCTTTCTTCAAATTTAGTTTGACTTAACCGCATGTATTTTACCAGAAAAAAAAATTACGTTTATAGTTTCTATTACTATTTACGTATAAAATGTTGGGGGTTATCTCCCAGAACAGGGTGTAGACAATCAATAACAGTAGCAATACCACTAGGTGGTTACCGGATATCACTTGAAATAGTGTGATCACTTTCCAAAGTAAACTATTCGACCCTAATGCCTGGGTATCACGAATATCTACTTGGGATAAGACCAAATGCAGTTAGAGAATTAGGCACAATTCTATAACCCTTTCGCTAATAAGTGTTTAGTGTTTTCTGTGTGTCTTTTATGCATAATCAGATATCCTATTTATAGGACATTACTCTCAACCGTTCAAATGGAATTATGAGGATTAATCGGCCCATTAATCACCTCATAACTATCCCCATTATAGCCGTTAGTGGTTACATGACCAATTAAACGTGGTCATAATGCAGTTGTAACTGCCATTTAGCAGTACTTTCAATAAGCAGTACTTTCCACTAGCAGTACTTTCCACTTGCAGTGGAATTACAACCTATCAGTGGAAACACTGCTTATCAGTACTTTCATAGCACTAGCAGTGGATACACCACTTCAGTGGAAACACTGCCTATCAGTGGAAACACTGCTTATCAGTGGAAACCACAAGCAGTACTTTCCACAAGCAGTACTTTCCTCAAGCAGTATTTTCACCAGCAGTACTTTAACCAGTACTACCAATACAAACCACTATAAGAGTCAGGGTGTTCATGGACCTTATGGGTGTACACTCCGTACCTCCTAACCCATTACAAGGTGTGAACTAATCCCACAAGTGCACTAAATTTTCCAACAATCCTCCCCAAATTTAGTTCACTTCTTTTGCATAAAAAATAAACATCAATCAAAACATGTGCATAAACGAAAATGTCCTGAGGATTGAATTTCCATCTTAGTAAATTACACGTTCAAATATTCGAGAATCAGGGTGTTCTAAGAATTGAACCCTTCAACCCATTTGAATACCTGAAGATAAAATACACACAAGTTTTCAAACACTTAAAAGCTCCTGACACTATACAAGCCATGTGTCCATATCCAAATTCATAAATATTGTAAAAGCTAAAAGTCCAAAGCTTCCTGAAGCGGCAAAACTTCAACATTTACATAGGTGGTTCCTCTTTAGTCATGCTCCTGCCAAGCACTTTTTCAAAGAAAATTAACCATTAAGAAGAAAAGACTTCATCCTCCTTTCAGCAGGTTCTGAGCACAACCTTGGGATGTAAATAAAACATGTGCTCCAGTCCACTGAATGTTCAGCTTTCCACATTGAACTCAGCTCCTAAGTTTCCTCAGGAGGGAGTTGGGTGTCCTAGCATTCAGTGACTAAGTTGGACTTAAACCCATCCCTTTAGCAGACTTTATAACCAAGTCTCTAGCCAGACCCTTCGTCAAGTGATCAGCTAAGTTCTGTTGAGATCTCACAAACTCTATAGATACCACCCCATTCATGATAAGCTCACGAATCATGCTATGCCTGACACCTAAGTGTCTAGACTTACCATTGTACATCTGGCTATAAGCCTTAGCCAATGTAGCTGCACTATCACACCGGATAGAAATAGGTGCTATAGGTTTAGGCCACAATGGAATCTCAAGAAGCAAGTTTTTCAACCATTCAGCTTCTTTACCAGCAGCTGCTAAGGCCACAAATTCAGATTCCATTGTTGAACTGGTGATGCAAGTTTGCTTCTTGGATGCCCAAGAAATTGCACCTCCACCAAGTAGGAATACCCAGCCACTGGTAGACGAATTGTCTTCAGTGTTACTGATCCAACTTGCATCAGTGTATCCTTCCAACACTGATGGGTAACCAGTATATGAGAGACTATAATCCATAGTTCTCTTCAAATACTTCAGTACCCTTTGAACTGCTTGCCAGTGATGAGCACTAGGATTACTAGTATACCTGCTCAATTTTCCCACTGCAAAACCAATATCAGGTCTTGTACAAGTCATGGCATACATCAGGCAGCCAATTACCCTAGAATACTCAAGTTGAGATACAGCCTTGCCATGATTAGGCATCAGCTTCTCACAAGTATCCATAGGAGTACTCACTGGAGTACAATCAAAGTAATTGAATTTCCTCAGTACCTTCTCAATATAATGAGACTGAGAGATAGAAATTCTATTACTTTCATGTTTAATCCTTATACCAAGGATAACATCAGCCTCCCCCATATCTTTCATGGAGAACCTTGATGACAAAAATTCCTTTGTCAGGTCAACCTGATTTTGGTCAGTGCCAAAGATCAACATGTCATCAACATATAGACAAATGATGACTCCTTTACCAGATTCATCAAATTTGCTATATACACATTTGTCAGCTTGATTAAGAACATAACCACTAGACAAAACCACTTCATCGAATTTTTGATGCCATTGCTTAGGTGCCTGCTTAAGTCCATAAAGAGACTTAATCAGTTTACACACCTTGTTTTCATTGCCAGGCAAGATGAAGCCCTGAGGTTGGTTCATATAAACCTCCTCTTCCAATTCACCATTCAAGAAAGCTGTTTTCACATCCATCTGATGAATAACCATATTGTGAATAGATGCCATAGCAATCAGCAGTCTTATGGTACTGATACGAGCCACAGGGGCATAAGTATCAAAATAGTCTATTCCTGACTTTTGTTTAAAGCCCTGAATAACTAATCTAGCCTTGAACTTTTCAATAGTTCCATCTACCTTCATTTTCCTTTTGAAAATCCATTTGCAACCCAGAGGTTTGCAACCTGGTGGTAGATCAACCAACACCCAAGTGTTGTTGCCCATGATGGAATCCATCTCATCATTAATTGCTTCTTTCCAGAAAACAATATCCTGGGACTTCATTGCTTCTTCAAATGTTTTGGGGTCATCCTCAACAATGAAGCAATAGGATTATTGGTCTGAGACCTCATCCCTAGTACCTTCAACTAAGTATAGTTGAAACTCAGGTCCAAATGACTTTGGAGTCCTGACCCTTTTGCTCTTCCTGAGCACAGGTTCAGGTTGCTGGACCACAACCTCATCAGGGACCACTGATGGTTCATCATCAGGAACCTCTGATACACCAGTGTCATGAGTTCCATTAGGAATCCTCATACTTGGTCTAGGGACTGATGAGAATCTATTCTCATCAAAGTCAGCATCCCTTGATTCAATTATTGAGTTAACTGAAACATGTTCATTAGGTTCAATAACATAGAACCTAAAAGCCTTGGAATGCTTAGCATATCCAACAAAGATGCAGTCAATGCCTCTTTCACCCAAAGTCTTTTGCTTTGGATCAGGGAGTCTTACAACAGCCCTACAACCCCAAACCTTGAGATAATTCAGGTTGGGTTTCTTTTTAGTCCAGAGTTCATAAGGGGTAACCTTGTTCCTTTTGTTGGGAACTCTATTTAGCAAATAGCAAGCTGTTAACATAGCTTCACCCCCAGAACCCTTGACTCAGTCCTGAATAGGACAACATGGAATTAACCATCTCCTTCAGCACCCTGTTTTTCCTTTCAGAAATACCATTTTGCTGAGGAGTATAAGGGGCAGTCGTTTCATGGATTATTCCAACAGACTGAAAGTACTGAGTATCCATGTACTCACCTCCCCTATCAGTCCTTAATCTTTTGATCAAAGACCCAAGTTGTAATTCAAATTCAGTTTTAAACACTTTGAATTTATCTAATGCTTCATCCTTGGTATGTAATAAATAGACATAACAAAATCTAGAAGCATCATCAATAAATGTCACAAAGTACTTCTTATTCCCCAAAGAAGGAGTGGCATGCAAATCACACAGGTCACTGTGAATAAGCTCCAAGATCTTAGTCCCACGACTAACACCCTGAAAGGGTTTCTTGGTTATCTTGGTCAACATGCAAGTTTTACACTTTTCAGTGTCCATGTCAAAAGCAGGGATTAAACCATCCCTAGACATATCTTGCATCCTTTTATAGTGAACATGACCAAGTCTAGCATGCCAAAGGTTAGAATCAGTCTGATCATATGTGGTCACAAAAGCTGAAATAACACTGTCAGTGGTAATATTAAGCCTGAACATTTGATTACATAAATAACCAAAACCAATAAAAACACCACATTTAGAAAGAACAAATTTATCAGATTCAATAACTTGTTTATATCCATGATTATTCAAAACACTACTTGAAACCAAGTTCTTCCTGATATCAGGAACTTGAATAACATTAAACAAAGTTACTAACTTTCCAGAACTAAACCTAAGATCTACACAACCACGACCATGCACCAAGGCTGTTGACTCATTTCCCATGTGAAGAATAGAACCATCATTCAGTGACTCATAAGTCTTGAACCAGCTTCTATCTTTACACACATGAACTGTTGCACCAGAGTCAACCCACCACGCAACATCATCATCCTGCACATAAAAAGATTCAGATACATATGTAACATAATAAATCTGAAAAGACTTATTAAACATATTCTGACCTTTCAGTGAGTTGGCTGAACCACCACTCCCTGAACCATTAGTGCCTGATCCATTGGCTTTACCACCAACTTTAACACCCTTGCAGTCACTTTTAATGTGACCAGTCTTGCCACATTTCCAACAAGTAGGTGTTGCCTTCTTGTTAGGATCTGCCCTTGTGTTGTCATGATACTTGCGTTTGCCTTTGTTGTCATTGTACCTGGTGGAGTTGCTATGCTCCACCATATTGACAACAGATGGTCCAGCAGCATTGCCACTCTTTGGCTTGTCATTATCCTGCACCTTGAGAGATTCCTCAATGTGCAGATGACTGCCCAACTCAACAAGAGTTAACTCCTCCTTCATATGTTTCAAGGTATGCTTGAAGTCTTTCCATGAAGGAGGGAGTTTGTCAATGACACAAGAGACTTTGATAGCCTCATCCATGTTCATTTGGTGTTGTGTAAACCTTCCAAGTATTCCAAGAAGTTCATTGTATTGTTCCATAACTGGTCTTGAATCAGTCATTTTGTAATTTGTGAAATTACTAACAAGGAACTTCTTACTTGATGCATCCTCAGCCATATATTTGGCATCCAAGGAATCCCACAGTTCTTTGGAAGATTCAAAGTTCTGATAAATATCAAACAAAGAATCAGACATACCATTCAGAATAAGACCTCTGCATATGTAGTCATCATTCTCCCACTTGCTCCTCCTCCTGATCTGCTCCACAGTAGCATCATCACCATCATCAGGAATTGGAGTAGTCAGCACATAGACCACACTCATGCTTGACAGCAAGAAGTGCATCTTCTTCTGCCACCTCCTAAAGTCCACCCCTTCAAACTTGTCCAGCTTAGCAAAGTTTGAAGCCATGTGTTTCATTGCAGCAGTTGCCATTGATTATCACAAAATAGTTTACTTTGATTGTTGGGGGTTATCTCCCAGAACAGGGTGTAGACAATCAATGACAGTAGCAATACCACTAGGTGGTTACCGGATATCACTTGGAATCGTGTGATCACTTTCCAAAGTAAACTATTCGACCCTAATGCCTGGATATCACGAATATCTACTTGGGATAAGACCAAATGCAGTTAGAGAATTAGGCACAATTCTATAACCCTGTAGCCACCTGTAAAATTTCACTATCATCAACTTTCATATTAATAAACTAGATTGTTTATCGAAACTTATTTGAGCCAAGTTGAGCATTTTAGCATGTACGTTTCATTTTATTGCATAAAAATTTATGCAACTCCGAGTAGTCTTATTTAATCATGCCCAATATTTACTGATAGCTAAATCAGTCTCACAAGAAATTTTCTTGTCTTACGAGCCGCACGCGTACTGATGAGTGTCTAAATACTCATCATTTTTGTACAATCTAAACTGCAAAATCATCTGAAAACACTCAGAAACACATCAAAATGATCAAAATATCACAAATCAGTGTTTTATGTGTTTTAAATGCAAAAATATCAAAATCAGATGAAAAATGTATCAAGTTTGCAAAATTGGCAGTTTTAGTCCCCCAAGTTTTAAAAGTTGTCAAATCTAGTCCCTGAAATTCAAAAATGTGGAATTTTATCATTCAAGGTCCCTGAAGTATTTTAAGTTGTTAAAAATAATCCTTGAATGATTCTTTGGTCAATTGGCAAGAAAGGTCCCTAAACTTTGAAATTTTGCAAAATTAGTCCTTGGACTTTTAAAAAATGGATTTTATGCAAAAAGGGTCCTTGTTCTATAAATGTTTGTCATGTTTGGTCCTTGTGAGAGCATTGGAAAAAGTTCACTTTCAGTCCTCAAGTTTGGAGAAGTTGCATTTTTGGTCCTTGTTGTTATAGCTTAACCAAACGGACACAATTTTAATACTAGGCCCAAATCCAATCCAAACTCAACCTTGGCCCAACCCCTTGGCCCAATCCAACCCACCCTCGTTAATAATAAGACCCGGTCAACAGAAGTCAAATCCACTCTCTCGCGCTCAAAAACCAGGGTCACTGTAGCACCACCTCTCCCAAGCCAGATATTCAAAACCAGGCATGGTTTTCTCCACATTTTCAACTCCCCTCCCTTACCCTGTCCCCTCCACCTCCTCTAAACACCAAAAGCTTTAATTGATTGAAACCAAACTCCAATTAATGTCTAAACCTGCTTAGAAGAATTTGGCGCCAAATTTTACAAGTGGACGGATATGATGATAGATGAAGATCCAATGGCTAGAATTTGGTGGGAAACACTCAGAGGTCAAGGAGGAGTGCAAAAAGTCATTATAAAGAGATAGAGATGCAATGTATCTTAGTATCTAGTATAACTTTTTAATTTCTATGTCGTTTTAAGTTAAGTTCAGAGTTCCAGTGTAATTGAATCTTTCCAAGTCTTTTGTTTAAGTTATTAAAAGTATTTGAGAACCTTTTTCAGTTTCAATTTCAGTTTTAAGTTACTTTTCAAGTTTATGCATATTTTCTTGTTCAAAATCTCAAAATGGTTTGAATGTTATTGTTAGATGTTTGTATGGACTGAACTAGATCACTTAAGCTCCTAGAAAGCTTAATCAAGCTTTTAGATACATTTAAAATCAGTTTAGAATCAAAAACAGAAAATCACCAAAAATCCAAATTAAATAGTTGAAAAATAAAAAATCACAAGAAGATGGTGTACACAGCTGGAGCAGGGTAAATCATGGATGGCCTTGGGTTAGAAGCTTAGTGGTAAGCTAATAGGGGTGTTCATTGGTCCTTGATCTCAGTTTTTCATTTGGATAGCATTTGTAAGCTTTTTGTTCATCTTTGCATTTTTCTGTTTTAATAGTCTAGTAGTTGTAATTTTTGTTTCTTAGTGATCACTAGTTATAATTAAGTGTATCTAGGCTTTAAAATCAGTAGGTTGTTCTCTTAAATTTGTATTTTGCAAAAATCTCATTTGGACAGTCAAAATAGTTTAAGTCTCATTTCTTAGTTTTAAGTTGCTATTACTGTTGGTTCAAGCTTATTTGATCTTATTTAATGATTACATGATGTCTGTAATCAGTTTCATGGTTATAAGTTGTGGTTTGCTTTGAAAAAGTTCTAAAACAGTCAAAAAAGGGGTGTTTGTTTTAGCCTGTTTATCTGTGATCAAGAGAGTTTAAGACAATACCATTCTTTGTTTTGTTTCACTATAATACCTAATATCTCAGTTTAGTCATAAAAACCAGTGTTCATAAGCAAAAAGTCAAAATATCTTTGGATCAAATATTGTGTACTCACTGTGTGAATTTTGAGATCAAAGATCATGATTTTGTGTTAGCAAGTTGTTAATCTTGCTCAAGTTAGTCTTATTACACCTTAACATAACATATTCAGTGCTTAAGATCAGATCAAAGTTCACTTTGGTCAACTTTTTAGTTGTTCTCAAAAAGTCAAATTTTCATAAGGTCATTTTTGAATAAACTTTGGAATTTCACTGTGTGTTTATTAATAGGATCCAGCTTATAATCTTTTGGATTTTTAAAGTCTAGTTGCTAAACAAAATTATAAAAATACTAGTTCATTGTTAATCAGCCTCTTAAGTACTTATTTTCTAGCTTTTTGTGAGTACCTGTTTCATAATTGTGCCCTGTGCACCAGTTTCATGGCTACTTTTATAAGCTCCCATAGAGCTTATTAGTTGACCAAATCTGGTGATCTTTGGTTCTTTGGGTAGCCAACCTAGCTATCTTGAGGTTCCAACTCTTGTTTTTCAATTTGAAGCTTAATAGCTAGGGCTGCAAGTAGCTTCAAGTTTGTCCCATTTCTGTCCTTATCATAAGTGCTTATTACCTTTTCAATAGCTTTTCAGTATGCTTATCTGTTCTTTTTAGCTTCATTCTAGTTCATCTAGCTTGTTTGTAGCTTATTTGAGCTTTTGTTTCAGTTGTAAGCTTGTTTGAGCTTATTTCACCAAATAAGCTCATTTAAGCCACTGTTGGAATTTTAAGCCATCAAAACTGCTTATTGGTGATTTGTAAAATTTTTGTCTTTGTTAAAGTTTCATAATATCAGTATTAAAGTAGTTTTCAAAAAGAAAATCCAGAAAAAGGTCAATTAAAAATCAGTGATAGTGTTTATTTAATAGTTTTAGCTTTTTGATTTTTCTTTTCAGCTTATTAATAAGCAAATCTTGTTTTTCTATTTTTCTTTGTTTTCTGTCATCATATAGTATTTTTAGAAAAAGTTTCATAATTTTCTCTATCTATTTAGTATTTATTATAATTTTAATTAGTTAAAAATAGTAATTAATTAGTAATAAATAATTAAAAAGCATAAAAAATATATTTTCAGTTTTAAAATTAGTTTTATCATATTTTAGATTTCTCAAAGTTAAAATTTTATTTTTCCAATTTTATTTTATATTTTCTAGTAATTAAGTGTATTTTAAATATTTAATAATTAGTAATAATTAAATAAAAAGTGTGAAAAATATATTTTTAATTTTAAAATTAGTTTTATAATATTTTAGATTTTTCTGAATCATAAGTTTATTTTTCTAGCCTTATTTTGTATTTTCTTCTATTTTAGAGTATTTATTAAATAGTTAAAATAGTTTAATTAATAATAATTAATTAAATAGTGTTAAAAATAATTTTCTTTTTCTGATAATTTTCTTTTATTTTTAAGATTCCAAAAATGTTATTTTCATATTTTTAGGTCTTTTATTTCTTAGTTTTCACTTTTTATTTTGTACGTATACGTAGTTTTTTAAAACTTACGTTTACGTTTTTCTTATCTGATTGTTGTGCTTTCCTGTTCTGTACTCCATTCCATTCCAATCAATCATTAGTGTAATATTTCTAATCAAAACCTTTACAGATCACTATCCTTAGTGATCATTCTATCATCTGAATTTGTTTTGACACACCATTGAGTCTCCGTGGGACTAAACGACCCGGGAATTCATTGTATTCTCTGATCTTCATTGTATTTGTGCCTAAGCAGTTTTAAGTCTGTTACGGTTAGCCATTCACAAGTGGCTAGCTTGTGTGATTAGACTTGACGGTTTAGCACAGATCAAATTTTGGCGCCGCTGCCGGGGAGGCTTTAGCGTGTGTTTAGCCATTTTCAGACCCACTCTTGCACATAACCCATCATTTGTAAAAAGTTTTTTTGTGAAGTTATAAGAAAATCAAAAAGTTCATTAGCACTTTTCCTAAAGTGTTATAAACACCAAAAAAATATAAAACAACAAAACAATCGTAACGTTTTCTATCTTGTATTGTTTTTAAGGTGATTCTTAAAACAGTACGATTTGGTTAAACGAGACGATCCAAAAAATATTGTCCAAAAGTTTTTGAACCCATCTGCACAAATCTTACCTACGTCTTTTCAGTGGTACTTAATCTATACATAAAAATCAACCACCGCAAATCAAGGCAGTGCACTACCTAACTGGGGGTGCGACCATAATAAGTTCCCGAACATCAGATTTAAAACTTGCCTTTGTGTCACTTGTGATTTGGTGTACCTTTTTCAAAGAAGCCATTTCATTTGTGATTATTGGTTAAGTTCACTTGTGTTTTGCCTCATTTGTTTTGAAAATTGATTTTTATACATAGTGCATGCGCACTCGTTCTTCCAGTTCTACAAGTCCACTTTCCGAACTTGGAAACATTCCTCGTAGACGTAGAGGACGTTCAGCTCCTTCAGCCGTGACTGAGGAACGTCTACCACCACCACCTCCTGTCGAAATGGCAGAAGACAAACCGATGAATGAGCTTCTCCAAGCACCCATCGAGGGTTACGGAGATGCCATTGTTGTCCCAGCCATCGTGGCTGACACTTTCGAGCTCAAAACCGGGTTACTTAATCTAGTAACCCAAAGCCAATTCTATGGTTTTGAGCGGGATGATCCTCATGCACACATTCGATGGTTTAACAAGATAGCATCTACCATCAAATACAAGAATGTCCCACATGAAGCTATCAAGCTTCTTCTGTTCCCATTTTCTCTAGAGGGACAAGCCCGGAATTGGCTTGAGAAACAACCCCCTCGTTCTATAGAGACATGGGAAGATCTTGTCACCAAGTTCGTTAACGAGTTCTATCCTCCATCCCGAACCACAAGTCTTAAGAATGAGATAATGAAATTTTCTCAGAGATTTGATGAATCATTCGGAGAGGCATGGGATCGTTACAAAGAGTTGCTTCGCAAGTGTCCGCATCACGGTTTTACCGAGTTAATGCAAATGGATACTTTCTACAATGGTCTCAATCAGACCAATCAAGACTCTTTGAATGCCTCCGCGGGAGGTAATTTCCTGAGCAAGACCACAAAAGAGGCCTTGCAAATCATTGAGAACAAATCTCAGGTCCGTCCTTTCAGAGCAAAGACATATCAGTCTCATGCTGGACCTTCTTCTTCTTCATCCCCAGTGAGTACATCTAGCACCGATGCTAAGATTGATAAACTCACAGACATTGTTCAGGCTTTGGTTCTTGCTAACCAGAAAAAAGTGACCTTCACTCAGACACCAACACATGCTGAAGTGAAGAAAGTTGAGAGTTGTGTCACTTGTGGTGGTCCTCATGCTTACTACAATTGTACTGCCACCGATGGTAGTCCTTTTGAAGCCAATGCTCTAGCCGGTAGTTCACAGCAAGGAGGTAATCAATACCGGCCTCAAAATGAACCATACTACCGTGCTAACACTAATCAGGCACCACCCGGTTTTAACCAGAATCATAACATGCAAAACCGGAATCAGAACCAACCAAGAATGAACCAAGGTTATCAAAACCAAGGTAATTTCTATCCTGGACCCAATCAAGGTTTCCAACATCAAGGAAACCTTCATCAAAACAATTTCAATCGAGGGAATCAATTTCATAGGAATATGAATCCTAATCAAGGGAATTTTGGCTATAATCAAAACATACGGCCTCAAATTGTCCCTCCAGCTCCTCCCGTCATTACTCCTCCAGGACCATCATCTGATGAGTTACTGAAGCAGTTCATGAAGTCCCAAGATGAAATGAACAGGTTGTTGGTCAGTCAGATTGCTGATCTTAAGAAGTCTGTTACGGTTAGCCATTCACAAGTGGCTAGCTTGTGTGATTAGACTTGACGGTTTAGCACAGATCACGTACCAACACTCAATTAATTATGGCTAAAGTCGAATAAATATTTTTATGAATTAGAATTAATATTTTTATTTTATCTTTATAAAAACGTGCTCTAAATTATATATTACACGTTTTGTCTAACGTCAAACCGAAACACCACGACACACACTTGAGCTCAAACGGGACACGAAATTACACAATAAAAATTCGAAACTAATTTTTCTCCTAAAAACCGAGAAGATTGTACAAATTCGTCAACGACTTCAAGCTGCTAGAGATCGGCAAAAGAGTTACGCCGATGTTAGAAGGAAACCCATGGAATTTCAAGTTGGTGATCGAGTTATATTGAAAGTATCACCTTGGAAAGGAAAGGTTCGATTTGGAAAACGAGGAAAGTTACATCCTCGATACATTGGCCCTTTCAAAATTCTCGAAGGAATCGGCCCGGTTGCTTACAAACTTGACCTCCCGGAAGAACTTAGTAGAGTGCACCCTACCTTTCACGTCTCAAACCTGAAGAAATGCCTGTCGGATGAATCTCTTGTTGTTTCGCTAAAAGAGATTAAACTCGATGACAAACTCAACTTTGTCGAAGAACCTATTGAAATCATGGATAGGGAAGTCAAACGACTTAAGCAAAATCGCATTCCTATCGTCAAGATTAGATGGAACTCTAAGAGAGGACCGGAGTACACGTGGGAACGCGAGGACACCATGCGTGTTAAGTACCCGCATCTATTTGCAAACTCAACTCCGACAACCACCGTAAACTAAAAATTCCGCGGACGGAATTCTCTTAAGGGGTTGGTACTGTAGCCACCTGTAAAATTTCACTATCATCAACTTTCATATTAATAAACTAGATTGTTTGTCGAAACTTATTTGAGCCAAGTTGAGCATTTTAGCATGTACGTTTCATTTTATTGCATAAAAATTTATGCAACTCCGAGTAGTCTTATTTAATCATGCCCAATATTTACTGATAGCTAAATCAGTCTCACAAGAAATTTTCTTGTCTTACGAGCCGCACGCGTACCAACACTCAATTAATTATGGCTAAAGTCGAATAAATATTTTTATGAATTAGAATTAATATTTTTATTTTATCTTTGTAAAAACGTGCTCTAAATTATATATTACACGTTTTGTCTAACGTCAAACCGAAACACCACGACACACACTTGAGCTCAAACGGGACACGAAATTACACAATAAAAATTCGAAACTAATTTTTCTCCTAAAAACCTTGGTTTGCCGCCCATGCAAACATGTATATAATCACATGCAAAATATAGGAAATAACAAAAGAAACTTTGCATCTCATTAAATGGATATTGGGGTTTAAAGTAGCATGCAAACTAATATCTATTAGATCTTTAGGCTTCTCTAAATCTAGCCAAAATCCTTACTTTGTTTTCTTTTTTTCTGCCTAGTTCGAGCACCACAAACAACCCCTTTTTCCTATTTGTCTTATCCCACCAAGTCACATGTTAGCTTAGAACCTAGTTCCAAGACTCCTTTACATTAAGATACTTGGATAAATGGACTTAAAGAACAAAGCATACTAATACCCACAAGACTTTGGAGCCAAAAATCTTTCTCTCCTTTATGTTATATACCACTCGACACACACACTATACCTTCACAAGTTCACTCTTCAAATTTTACTACTACTACTTCACAATTTGCTAAGATAGTGCTTGGAAAATCTTGGGGTAAACAACTTGGCATTTGGAAGAGCTTGGGTAAACAAACTAGCATTTGGAGTTGGGTTATAAAATCTTGGGTTCTTGTTTCATCTTGGTCGACACAATCACTTCCCCATTGTAAGAATTCTTGGTCTCGTTTAGCATATATTTTCATTGAGTTTCTTATGATTACAAACATGTTTATGCTTAATGTTTAACTAGACAATAAGTTCTGTAAAAACTTTCCTTGCTCGACATGTATATACACGTTAGATATACATGCAAAGATATCTAAGTCTTGCGTTTAAAACTTGTGTGGAAATCTTGAACTTATTGATACTTGTAAACATCTCGAAAAATACAAGCTAGTGCTTATTTGTTTGCTTATTCGACACCCTTATGACTTAAGACTATTTTGAGTTTTTCGAACTAAAAACGACTAAGAAAACATGGATCTAAAGTATACTTAAGTATTGGCTCGTCTTGGAAAAGTCTTCCTATTTGCTTAACTAAAGCTTATTTTCGATTCTATGTGCTTCATTATTTACCTTGGGACTAAAGTTTCATGCGCATGAACACAAACCATTCTTATGCTCAAGTGAAAGTTGACATATATGCATGTTCACTGTGAAAGTTGTAAAGGAAACCACCAAGTCAAACAAGTATATATATACACCAACTGTTTCAGTATTAAAACACAAAAGATGAGTTGGTCTATTGGTTTGGGCGCTGTCCTTTGGTTGTAGGGATACAGTGTTCGAGCCTTGTGCTCATCACTTTTTGAGTTGTTGATTTTCTAGTATTTTGAGTCATTAAGAGTTAATTGTTTTCTCAACTAAATTAATACGAAACATATTTAATTGGGTAACTTATCGTATCAAATATATTGACATGAGTTATTTTTGCCACACTTGACTAATAAGGGAAAACTAATATTTACGATCGGGTCATGCCCGATTTTTGTTAAAAAACTCTAATACTTAGTTTATTTTCATATATGACTAAAAGTACGAAAACTAGATATTAAATATAACATTAACATTTCTAACATATCACCCGATAATTAAATATAGTACATATAAACACATATAAATACTTATCGTAGTCTATAAACACTTATATTATAAATACTTGATGTAAATATTTGTTAATTACCGACGCCGTATAAACATCACAATCACTTTTCTTGCGCATATTTTTCAATACTTAGTCATTTAATTGCTTTCAAACCGAGGACTTATTCGTCATGACCATTTTCACATATTTATAGAACATAAGCACTTTTCCAAGAGCCAAAACTTACAAACGTTTCGAAACCTATTTTAACTTAACCGTTGCCACACAAGCGATAATAAACACAAACTCTTGAGAATGCTTCAACCGTTTTCAATACACTAAGTTATGAATAAAAACAATAAACTAAGACTTGCCATACTAATTATAGGTTGCGTGATGGTACTTCGTGCTCATACTACTTGACTTTACACTACTCAGATTTTGTTTGCTAAGGTGAGATCATAGCCTCGCCTTTACTTATTCTTTCAAACCCCGCGAGGGAGATGCATGCTATAAACTAGAACACAAGTCTTTTCTTAAACTGTATGCTTGCCTGATCATTATTATTATAGCCTAAGTTGCCTGCCATAAGTCCCTTACATCATGAACCATTAATCACTTGCGAGTGAACGCGAATATTGTGGATAGTACTATGGGAATTAACGACCCCGACTCGGTTATCGGAAATAACCGGGGCGCACTATATTTGGTTAACTATGGAATTGGCAATTCCATCTCTGAGGGCAATATTATTACTTACACCAGTAATTAGGTGTATGCAGTTAGTTTGGTGTCATGAGCTTAGTGCATAATAATAATCTATGTTTTTCCATGGTAATTGTATTCGAAGCAACTATCATCTCTTACTTGTGTTCAACCATTTATTTAAACCTATGAATATCACTCAACATTTTTGTTGATCTTTTTAAGCATGCTTATCTCAGGTACTAATTAAGATATCACGAAGGCACGGAGTGGACGTCTTGGGATGCTAGAAGTGGTGTTGTTTTCAATTAAAGTTATCATTTCGAAACATTTAAACTATCTTTTATGTAACATCGAAACAAGTGGTATTTCCTTTTGATGTTTCTGAAACACTGAGTTTATGAAATGGTAACAACCTTTATTAAAAAACGTCTCTTTAGAGTCGTTTTCTGTAACTTATGACTATGATCCTCTAAGTAATACCCCAATTAGTCTTCCGCTATCACTTTGTGATTTTGGGGGTGTTACAGATTGGCATCAGAGCCTAGGTTATAGAGAACCAACTTGTATTTTTAAAACAATTTGGACTATAACCACGTTTTCAAATGGACCGTTTTACACCACCACTTCACGTCCTCCGCGCCTACTTCGTACCGATTGCACGTATGAGATTCGTTTGACGGATAATACATGACTAGTAAAACTTTGCATGATAAAAACTTATAAATGCTAGCTTTCATTTAGTTAGGCATTTAGATTTGCGTGGCAGATTATGCGCGACTAACTAAATCTTATTTACTGCATGACTTTATTTACTTATGAGTGCATATTTTCTTTTGGGTTGTTACAGTACCATGTCATCCGCTACTCACCCTATCGACCTGACCTCCGACACCGAGATGGAGGATGTTGTGTCCTCTGCCCCTGCTCCCTTGGCACCGGCTCTCATCACACCTATGTCCTCTGAGACTGAGCCCTTCGAGGAGGGTGAAGTCGTTGCTACCCCACTTGCTTTGACCATACCTGAGCGTTTGCCTGTCTTTGGTCCCCCCACTTATGACAGATATTTGGAGTCACAGCAGTGGCTATCACCCTCTGATGTTATGTCCCAGACACACTCATCTACTGATTTCGTATCTTCTATCTCTTGCCCATCACCACTGCCTATTCGCCGAAGGCGAAGGCGAGCTAGGGTTCTCAAACCCTACGAGCCTGCACCATTCGGTCAGCCATTCCGTTACCGTAAGAAGGGTGCTACCTTCGTACATACCGCTCGGAAACGAGTGAGGACACCCATCACCTTTGTTCCACCATCTGACATACCATCATCCTCTGCTTTTCCACCATCAGTTGCTCCTGCACCACCACTCATACCTGTTTCACCACTACCACCACCTACCACATTCATTTATCAGACCACCACTATACCGGTTTCATCCTCATCCCGTGCACCATCACCCTTGGTGACGCACACTGAGCCGGTGACATCTCTTGGGAAGAGAGCCCGTCTCTCACCCGCATATTCGGATCCATATTACCAGGCTATGTTTGGTACCTCTGAGCCGAGAGCCCGTAAGAGGGTCGATGCTAGACGTTGGTCTTACATGATGCCGCTCATTAGTCGATGGAGGTCGGAGGAGGGTGCACCTAGCGCTGTGGAGCTTGGGGAGCATCGGTTCGCTGCGGCTGAGACTCTTCCGGTTACGGGAGAACCCCTTCATCATACCATCCCATTGATAGCTGTCCGAGTTCTGCGATTTGAGGATCAGCTCGAGGATGTTGTGGCATTCGTTGATGAGGTTCCGTTGGTACGTATCGAGAACATTGAAGATGAGGTTGGAGAGCTCCTGAAAGGGAGGAGTACGATGGAGAGAGTGCTTGATAGGATTGGTGCCCAGAGTGAGAGAGCTAGTGGAGCAGTTACAGTGTTGGAGAGGAGGATGGAGTCAGATAGATTAGGACTACTGGACAAAGCTGAGATGTTGGAGGGAGTTGTGCGACGACAGTCGGAGAGGATGACTATCATGGAGACTCGTGCTACTGCTTTGGAGCAGAGATTGGAGGCACGAGATAGAGAGGTGGATGATCTGGCAGAGCTAGTCCATGACCTGCGGCGCCGATTGAGGAGCACACCTGACAGCCTCTAGATCGGTGGTTCATCTATTTAGTTTTCTAGTACTTTAGCCTGCCGCCTGTGGCACTAATAGAGGCTTTGTATTCGCATGTTTTGTTAAACTATCGAACAAGCTATTGGTGTAACATTGTATGGTTATTGTATCACTATGTATGGATGATAGACCTATGACATTATGGTTGTCGTTTCTTTATGTTCTTATGTATGGTGATCTTTCTTATTTATCGGTTTGTGTGAATCGAAGTGATCATTTATATATATATCCTCTTGTGTGGTTCTAACATGTTACGATTCTTCTTATGATGATTATACTCTATTGATATAATGTGATGATCTTGACTATTATGAAATCATTTTTTTTTTATAATAATTCACAATTATGTTGAATGATTCTTAAATCTGAGTGTATGTCTTTAGAAAAATGGCAAGAACAAGAACTACCCCTACCTCTACTGGAACTCCCGAGATGACCCCTGAAGCAATTCGGAGGCTGGTTACCAATGAAATTGGTGCTGCTTTTGCTGCAAGACCTGCTGAGGCGGTTCGAACAAATGAAGCCCCAAATCAAGCCAACCGGAATGAAACTGTGGTGAATCGCAAATGTGGATACAAGGAGTTCATGAATTGCAAACCTACTTTCTTCAAGGGAACTGAAGGCGCTGTTGGCCTTATTCATTGGTTCGAAAGATCTGAAACTGTGTTTCTTCTAAGCGATTGCTCGGAAGATTGCAAGGTGAAATTTGCTACTGGTACTTTACTAGAAGATGCATTGTCTTGGTGGAAAGCTCATGCCCAACCTATTGGCATGGAAGAAGCTTACAAAACCACTTGGACTGAACTGAAGCAATTGATGATGAAGCAATACTGTCCAAGGACCGAGATCAAGAAACTGGAAGATGAGTTCTATCATCTGGCTGCTAAGGGCAATGATCTCAAAACCTACTTCAAGCGCTTCCAAGAATTGAAAGATCTATGCCCTTCCATGATTTCTGATGAAGTTAAGTTGCTGGAAAACCTCATTGGGGGATTACCCTGAAGCATTGAGGGCAATGTTACTGCATCAAAGCCCAAGACTGTGGAAGAAGTGATCACGATTTCCTACCAACTCATGGATCAAGTCCTGAAATATGGATCCGTGCAAGGCAATACCGACAACAAAAGGAAATTCGATGACCGTCGAGGCAACATTTCCAACAACTACCATCACAACAACTCTTTCCATAACCGTAACAATAACAACCAAGGCCGCAACAATCACAACCAACACCGCAACAACAACCCCAACCCATACCACCAAAACCGAAACAACCACCACAATCAACAAAACCGTAGGCAAGAAGTTGCGCGGGCTTATGCTGCTACCCCCGCTACTGGAAGAGGTTATGTTGGACCACACCCTTTGTGCACTCGATGCAACCTGCATCATGTGGGACGTTGTACTATTAAGTGTGGAAAGTGTAACAAGGTGGGCCATACCCACAAGGATTGCCGAAGCCCTGCTACTGGAAGTAACCTTCAACCCATTGGGATAACTTGCTTTGGATGTGGAGAAGCTGGGCATGTCAAGAGTAGATGCCCAAAGCTATATGGGAACAACAACAACAACAACAACAACCCTGCTAGAGCAAGAGCTTATGTGCTGGGAGATGGAGATGCACAAGAAAACCCGGACGTCGTTACGGGTACGTTTTCCCTCAATCATCATTTAGCTAAGGTGTTATTTGATTCTGGAGCCGACAAAAGCTTTGTGTCCTCTAAGTTTGCACCTTTGTTAAAAGTCACCCCAACCGTCCTAGATACCACATACAAAGTAGAGCTAGCCGATGGAAAAATAGTAGGAACTAACACTGTCCTTCGAGGTTGCAACCTATCCTTATCAAATCACCCGTTCAATATAGACCTTATGCCTATTCAACTTGGTAGCTTCGATGCTGTCATTGGCATGGATTGGCTATCCAAGAATCGTGCAAGAATCATCTGTGACGAGAAAGTCGTTCACCTTCCTCTCGATGGCGAAACTTTAATCATTCGGGGTGATCGTAGTAAAACCCGATTGAATATCATCTCATGCGTTAAGACTGCAAAGTACATAGAAAAAGGATGCCACATTTTTCTAGCACAAGTAACGGAAAAGAAGAAAGCGGATGAGAAACAACTAAAAGATGTCCTCGTGGCTAGGGACTTTCCCGAAGTATTTCCTGAAGACTTGCCTGGCCTTCCTCCGATTCGGCAAGTAGAATTCCAAATTGAGTTAGTGCCGGGGGCGGCACCCGTGGCACGAGCACCTTATAGATTGGCACCCTCCGAACTACAAGAATTGTCTGATCAACTTCAAGAATTGTCCGAAAAAGGATTCATTCGACCGAGTTCTTTGCCTTGGGGAGCTCCGGTCTTATTTGTCAAGAAGAAGGACGGATCTTTTCGTATGTGTATCGATTACCGTGAACTGAACAAACTAACGGTGAAGAATCGTTATCCATTGCCTAGAATTGATGATCTGTTCGACCAACTGCAAGGGTCAAGCGTCTACTCCAAGATTGATTTAAGATCTGGGTATCACCAACTGAGAGTTAGAGAAGAAGATATTCCGAAAACTGCTTTCCGAACACGATATGGCCACTATGAGTTCCAAGTGATGCCATTTGGTTTGACAAACGCACCGGCGGTATTTATGGACCTGATGAACCGAGTGTGTAAACCTTACTTGGACAAATTTGTGATTGTGTTCATTGACGACATTCTCATTTACTCCCGCAACAAGGAAGAGCATGCGGAACACTTGAAAGCCATTTTAGAGCTACTCAAGAAAGAAGAACTGTATGCTAAGTTTTCAAAGTGTGACTTCTGGATTCAAAAAGTACAATTCCTTGGTCATGTGATAGATAGTAATGGTCTTCACGTTGATCCTGCAAAAATTGAAGCTGTTAAAGATTGGTCACCCCCTACTACTCCAACCGAAATACGCCAATTCTTAGGTCTCGCTGGTTATTATCGAAGGTTTATTGAAGGGTTCTCAAAAATCGCTAAACCTCTAACGGAGCTAACCCAGAAAAAGAAAAATTTTGACTGGGGTGAAGAACAAGAGTTAGCCTTTCAACTCTTGAAACAAAAGCTTTGTGAAGCTCCTATCTTAGCCTTACCCGATGGAGTAGAAGATTTTGTGGTCTACTGTGATGCATCACACCTAGGGTTAGGTGCGGTATTGATGCAAAGAAACAAGGTGATCGCTTATGCTTCGCGACAACTTAAAACCCATGAGAAGAACTACACTACCCATGACTTGGAATTGGGAGCCGTGGTTTTCGCTCTCAAAATATGGAGACATTACCTATATGGAACCAAGTGTACGGTGTTTACCGACCATAAAAGTCTCCAACACATTCTCGATCAAAAGGAGTTGAACATGCGACAACGCCGATGGCTAGAATTGCTTAGTGATTACGACTGTGAAATCCGTTATCACCCTGGAAAGGCAAATGTCGTGGCTGATGCTCTTAGTCGAAAGGATCGACCTAAACCTCTTCGAGTAAGATCTTTGGGAATGACAATTAAGTCACCCCTTCCATCAAAAATCCTTGAAGTTCAAGCTGAAGCTCTCAAACCTGAAAACCGTCCCCACGAGAGAATCTTTGGAATGCCGGAAAACGAGAACGGTTTTGCGCAAAGATCGGATGGAACCTTATGTTTTGGCGATAGAAGTTGGATACCACTTTATGGAGGAATACGGGAACTCATTATGCATGAGTCTCACAAGTCTAAATATTCCATTCACCCGGGATCCGACAAAATGTACCAAGATCTCAAGAAGCTTTATTGGTGGCCAAACATGAAGGCTGAGATTGCAACGTATGTCGGGAAATGTCTTACATGTTCTCGAGTCAAAGCTGAATGTCAAAAGCCCTCCGGACTGTTAACTCAACCCGAACTCCCCGTTTGGGAATGGGAAAGAATCACCATGGATTTCATAACCAAACTGCCAAAGACTGCTAAAGGTTACGATACCATTTGGGTTATCATCGATCGCCTTACCAAATCCGCTCATTTCTTACCCATCAAGGAAAATGACGAAATGGAAACCCTTGCTCAACTATACCTGAAGGAAATTGTATCCCGTCATAGAGTGCCGATTTCCATCATTTCTGATCGTGACAGTCGTTTTACTTCACACTTCTGGAAATCCCTTCAAAAGGCTTTAGGCACACGTTTGGATATGAGTACCGCATATCATCCTCAAACCGATGGCCAAAGCGAAAGGACTATCCAAACCTTGGAAGACATGCTCCGAGCATGTGTGATCGATTTTGTAAAAGGTTGGGATAAACACTTACCTTTGGCGGAATTCTCCTACAACAATAGTTATCACGCTAGCATCAAGGCAGCCCCATTCGAGGCACTTTATGGTCGAAAGTGTCGATCGCCCGTTTGTTGGGCCGAAGTTGGAGATGCCCAACTCACTAGACCTGAGCTTGTCCAAGAAACAACCGAGAAGATTGTACAAATTCGTCAACGACTTCAAGCTGCTAGAGATCGGCAAAAGAGTTACGCCGATGTTAGAAGGAAACCCATGGAATTTCAAGTTGGTGATCGAGTTATGTTGAAAGTATCACCTTGGAAAGGAAAGGTTCGATTTGGAAAACGAGGAAAGTTACATCCTCGATACATTGGCCCTTTCAAAATTCTCGAAGGAATCGGCCCGGTTGCTTACAAACTTGACCTCCCGGAAGAACTTAGTAGAGTGCACCCTACCTTTCACGTCTCAAACCTGAAGAAATGCCTGTCGGATGAATCTCTTGTTGTTTCGCTAAAAGAGATTAAACTCGATGACAAACTCAACTTTGTCGAAGAACCTATTGAAATCATGGATAGGGAAGTCAAACGACTTAAGCAAAGTCGCATTCCTATCGTCAAGATTAGATGGAACTCTAAGAGAGGACCGGAGTACACGTGGGAACGCGAGGACACCATGCGTGTTAAGTACCCGCATCTATTTGCAAACTCAACTCCGACAACCACCATAAACTAAAAATTCCGCGGACGGAATTCTCTTAAGGGGTTGGTACTGTAGCCACCTGTAAAATTTCACTATCATCAACTTTCATATTAATAAACTAGATTGTTTATCGAAACTTATTTGAGCCAAGTTGAGCATTTTAGCATGTACGTTTCATTTTATTGCATAAAAATTTATGCAACTCCGAGTAGTCTTATTTAATCATGCCCAATATTTACTGATAGCTAAATCAGTCTCACAAGAAATTTTCTTGTCTTACGAGCCGCACGCGTACCAACACTCAATTAATTATGGCTAAAGTCGAATAAATATTTTTATGAATTAGAATTAATATTTTTATTTTATCTTTATAAAAACGTGCTCTAAATTATATATTACACGTTTTGTCTAACGTCAAACCGAAACACCACGACACACACTTGAGCTCAAACGGGACACGAAATTACACAATAAAAATTCGAAACTAATTTTTCTCCTAAAAACCTTGGTTTGCCGCCCATGCAAACGTGTATATAATCACATGCAAAATATAGGAAATAACAAAAGAAACTTTGCATCTCATTAAATGGATATTGGGGTTTAAAGTAGCATGCAAACTAATATCTATTAGATCTTTAGGCTTCTCTAAATCTAGCCAAAATCCTTACTTTGTTTTCTTTTTTTCTGCCTAGTTCGAGCACCACAAACAACCCCTTTTTCCTATTTGTCTTATCCCACCAAGTCACATGTTAGCTTAGAACCTAGTTCCAAGACTCCTTTACATTAAGATACTTGGATAAATGGACTTAAAGAACAAAGCATACTAATACCCACAAGACTTTGGAGCCAAAAATCTTTCTCTCCTTTATGTTATATACCACTCGACACACACACTATACCTTCACAAGTTCACTCTTCAAATTTTACTACTACTACTTCACAATTTGCTAAGATAGTGCTTGGAAAATCTTGGGGTAAACAACTTGGCATTTGGAAGAGCTTGGGTAAACAAACTAGCATTTGGAGTTGGGTTATAAAATCTTGGGTTCTTGTTTCATCTTGGTCGACACAATCACTTCCCCATTGTAAGAATTCTTGGTCTCGTTTAGCATATATTTTCATTGAGTTTCTTATGATTACAAACATGTTTATGCTTAATGTTTAACTAGACAATAAGTTCTGTAAAAACTTTCCTTGCTCGACATGTATATACACGTTAGATATACATGCAAAGATATCTAAGTCTTGCGTTTAAAACTTGTGTGGAAATCTTGAACTTATTGATACTTGTAAACATCTCGAAAAATACAAGCTAGTGCTTATTTGTTTGCTTATTCGACACCCTTATGACTTAAGACTATTTTGAGTTTTTCGAACTAAAAACGACTAAGAAAACATGGATCTAAAGTATACTTAAGTATTGGCTCGTCTTGGAAAAGTCTTCCTATTTGCTTAACTAAAGCTTATTTTCGATTCTATGTGCTTCATTATTTACCTTGGGACTAAAGTTTCATGCGCATGAACACAAACCATTCTTATGCTCAAGTGAAAGTTGACATATATGCATGTTCACTGTGAAAGTTGTAAAGGAAACCACCAAGTCAAACAAGTATATATATACACCAACTGTTTCAGTATTAAAACACAAAAGATGAGTTGGTCTATTGGTTTGGGCGCTGTCCTTTGGTTGTAGGGATACAGTGTTCGAGCCTTTTGCTCATCACTTTTTGAGTTGTTGATTTTCTAGTATTTTGAGTCATTAAGAGTTAATTGTTTTCTCAACTAAATTAATACGAAACATATTTAATTGGGTAACTTATCGTATCAAATATATTGACATGAATTATTTTTGCCACACTTGACTAATAAGGGAAAACTAATATTTACGATCGGGTCATGCCCGATTTTTGTTAAAAACTCTAATACTTAGTTTATTTTCATATATGACTAAAAGTACGAAAACTAGATATTAAATATAACATTAACATTTCTAACATATCACCCGATAATTAAATATAGTACATATAAACACATATAAATACTTATCGTAGTCTATAAACACTTATATTATAAATACTTGATGTAAATATTTGTTAATTACCGACGCCGTATAAACATCACAATCACTTTTCTTGCGCATATTTTTCAATACTTAGTCATTTGATTGCTTTCAAACCGAGGACTTATTCGTCATGACCATTTTCACATATTTATAGAACATAAGCACTTTTCCAAGAGCCAAAACTTACAAACGTTTCGAAACCTATTTTAACTTAACCGTTGCCACACAAGCGATAATAAACACAAACTCTTGAGAATGCTTCAACCGTTTTCAATACACTAAGTTATGAATAAAAACAATAAACTAAGACTTGCCATACTAATTATAGGTTGCGTGACGGTACTTCGTGCTCATACTACTTGACTTTACACTACTCAGATTTTGTTTGCTAAGGTGAGATCATAGCCTCGCCTTTACTTATTCTTTCAAACCCCGCGAGGGAGATGCATGCTATAAACTAGAACACAAGTCTTTTCTTAAACTGTATGCTTGCCTGATCATTATTATTATAGCCTAAGTTGCCTGCCATAAGTCCCTTACATCATGAACCATTAATCACTTGCGAGTGAACGCGAATATTGTGGATAGTACTATGGGAATTAACGACCCCGACTCGGTTATCGGAAATAACCGGGGCGCACTATATTTGGTTAACTATGGAATTGGCAATTCCATCTCTGAGGGCAATATTATTACTTACACCAGTAATTAGGTGTATGCAGTTAGTTTGGTGTCATGAGCTTAGTGCATAATAATAATCTATGTTTTTCCATGGTAATTGTATTCGAAGCAACTATCATCTCTTACTTGTGTTCAACCATTTATTTAAACCTATGAATATCACTCAACATTTTTGTTGATCTTTTTAAGCATGCTTATCTCAGGTACTAATTAAGATATCACGAAGGCACGGAGTGGACGTCTTGGGATGCTAGAAGTGGTGTTGTTTTCAATTAAAGTTATCATTTCGAAACATTTAAACTATCTTTTATGTAACATCGAAACAAGTGGTATTTCCTTTTGATGTTTCTGAAACACTGAGTTTATGAAATGGTAACAACCTTTATTAAAAAACGTCTCTTTAGAGTCGTTTTCTGTAACTTATGACTATGATCCTCTAAGTAATACCCCAATTAGTCTTCCGCTGTCACTTTGTGATTTTGGGGGTGTTACAAACCCTTTCGCTAATAAGTGTTTAGTGTTTTCTGTGTGTATTTTATGCATAATCAGATATCCTATTTATAGGACATTACTCTCAACCGTTCAAATGGAATTATGAGGATTAATCGGCCCATTAATCACCTCATAACTATCCCCATTATAGCCGTTAGTGGTTACATGATCAATTAAACGTGGTCATAATGCAGTTGTAACTGCCATTTAGCAGTACTTTCAATAAGCAGTACTTTCCACTAGCAGTACTTTCCACTTGCAGTGGAAATACAACCTATCAGTGGAAACACTGCTTATCAGTACTTTCATAGCACTAGCAGTGGATACACCACTTCAGTGGAAACACTGCCTATCAGTGGAAACACTGCTTATCAGTGGAAACCACAAGCAGTACTTTCCACAAGCAGTACTTTCCTCAAGCAGTACTTTCACCAGCAGTACTTTAACCAGTACTACCAATACAAACCACTATAAGAGTCAGGGTGTTCATGGACCTTATGGGTGTACATTCCGTACCTCCTAACCCATTACAATGTGTGAACTAATCCCACAAGTGCACTAAATTTTCCAACATAAAATATGTCAACTAGCTACTTCGTATATTAGGTGTCAATGTGTCATAACTATCATAACAAACATTTGTCAACTCTAACACATCATGAATATACATTATTAATATACACTAGTACGTTTTTGTAGCTTAAATTAGAAATAAATATCCAATTAAACACAACTTAATGTACTCCATCCATCTTCCCAAATTCATAACTCACTATACACACTCTCATAATGAGTTGGTAGTTAACTCTAATTGATGATTTCTTACTCGCCCAATTATACAAAATTAATTCATGAGATATAGAAATA
This sequence comes from Chrysanthemum seticuspe, assembly GCA_019973895.1. Lineage (NCBI taxonomy): Eukaryota > Viridiplantae > Streptophyta > Magnoliopsida > Asterales > Asteraceae > Chrysanthemum > Chrysanthemum seticuspe. Next base: position 104,503,367 of record BPTQ01000005.1, on the reverse strand, counting down.
CAGATTCTAGGCAAAAGAGATTTATGTGTAAACACTAAACACTACAATAGTGATAGGCATAAGCGGAGCTAGAAAATTATGGTAAAAAGGGCAAAATTTGATAATTTTTTTAAAATTAAAATACAAATTGGTTCTTTGACAACCAATTACAAAAATAGTTAAATATTTTAAAAAATTTATATTACAATGTCTTGCGCTAGAATGGCACGTGTCCACCCTGCCTCCTCCTGTCTCCGTCTCTGCTGACACGTTCGACTTAAAAACAATATGCTAAAAATTTATATTCACGTCGATTCAACGACCCGCCCAAGAGTGTGAACATGACCATTTTTCTTTTTAGATACTTTTATTTTATGTATTAAAGTTTTTGTTAAATAAGCAAAGAAACAGAAAATGGTGTCCATAACATGAAGCACTAAACAGATAAGATAACAAGTGTTTGTGATTTGGTAAGCACTTTGCCGTTAACAATGCATGCTTAATGTTAATTTTAACGCCCGTGAAACATGCACCGGGAATGGAGATTAATAGAATGTCGAAAAACGCGTTTAATGGTTTAGTGTTTTCCAATATAATATGTTACATTTAGACCCCTTGAGAGTTACTAAGTGCAAGAAATAGTCCTTAAATTTTGTTAAAATGGCTTTTTCATTTTTCACTTAGAAATTAGAATTGAAGAGGAAAAAATCAATTGGTCAAAGATTCTATGTATTATGTGTTGGAAATGATTCTTGTTTAATGTTAAATGTTCAACTTTGGTTTAATGGACTAGTTCTATTTTGTGGGTTAAATAATTTATTCCGAGGTTTAATCATTGTATAATGCAATATGTACGGATGAGGTTGTTTTTTGTGAGGGGTTTATATTATGTTGACGCTGCGAGTTTTTAACTCAGATGTATACCGCTTAAGTAATTAAGATTGTAATCGTTTCTGATCCTTTCCTTGGCCATCTTTCAAGATAAGTGTTTAGTAACTTTAAACCTGAGACTTCTTGTGTAAGTATGTAAGCGTACACAATTAATAGACCAATTTAGTAGTGGTTTATGTAATGCAACATGTTAGCACTAAAAAGTAAGAAACAAGCAAAACGAGGTTGTAATGCGATACGTAGTTGATGCATAAAAGAATTTCTCTAGATTAAGTGAGTAACAAAGGGTTTGTTTGTCTTTGTGTGTAATGTTTGGTTAACATTTTTGTGTTCTGAAACTGACAATAATATTTAAAAGGTCAGTTGTTATTTATTTAAACGTAAAATAAGGATCAAGCTTTCAATCTCTTGAATCGTACCCAGTTTTAGTCACTAAATCAATTATAGTAAATACAACAACATACTACCATTTTGTTCAAATTTACCTCTAAATGATGAAATGCATAAAAAAAAATGTAAAAGTTACAACATGTCAAAATAGGCCATGATACCCACCAAACAAGTACTATGCTGTAATGTGGCCATCAATAGCTCTTCCACAACGAATTAAAATGTTGGTGTGTTACATTTTAAACTTTTGTTGGGATGAAACAGAACAAAGATAACATAAAGCATGATTGAATCATTAATAAATTTAGATTGTCCTCCTAATATTATTCCATATACACACGTTATTGGTCAACCCATCATGTTACTTTGTTCTCTACTTCTCACACACACCACTTGTCATCATGCATTAGGTATGGGGGTGTATCAATTTATTTTAAAACCTAATTTTCCATGTATCAAGTAGTCAAGTACCAACCAATCTTTCTCTCTCACACACATAAAATGTTAAAAGCATAATTGTATCTTGTTTAAAAACAAAGTTTACCTTTTATGCATACATAGTAGGCTGCCCAAGTAGGGGGATTCAATCCCTCTCATTTTTCCTATCACGTCAGCTTTCTCTCTCCAGCGACTTTCAGGCGATTAGGTGCCCCAGTAAAGGCGACCAAGTTCATTTTTTTTTTTTAAATAAAAAATAAACATTTTTAACACAAAATAAATTTTCATTAATAATTAAAACGTTACATAAATAAAAACGATACGAAATACATAAAAAATAATATATTAAATATAAAAACGATACGAAATACATAAATCATAAATCTAATATGAATGCTCCCCGCATGCAGAGTCATACGAGGGAGTACGAGAACCGGCAAATCCCTCGAAGCGAGCCAAATCTTCCTCGTCTAGCAGAGGTTCCCCCGGTAGCTCGAAGTTGGTAGTCGAAGTTGATGCACCTACACCATCGTTTTTGTTCTCCCGATAGCTCCAATTGATTTTGGTGCTGACGTTGTTCGTTGTCTTCTGAACACACCGCCACAACTTGTCAGCAACCTCGCGATCTTTGCGGGCTTGATCACACAAAAATTTGTCGATCACAGCTTTTCGTTCAGGCGTAATGTCGTTGCAACTCTTGTAGTTTTGTCTCATCTGTTCCTTCTCCGCCTTCGCCTGGTCAAACAATTCGATGACGCTTATAATAGCGTTTTTTCGAGCCTCATCGTCGTTATTGCATTGATTTTGAACGTACACTTGCATATCTTCAACGGAATGGGAGAGACGGCAAGCCATATTAAATCTTGTGTTGAGAAGTATTTTGAGTTTGAATTGTGTGAAATAGATTTGTGGATTGAACTGCGTTTGTATTGTGTATTTATAATGGTTATTATTTTTTTTTTTTTAACCGTTGTTAAAAACGGAAATATTTTTTAAACAAAAGGTTTATAGTCGATCGGCCTCGCGACCAACTGGAGAAGAAGTTTGGGCGATCGACTGCCTCCACAGCAGCACGATCGACATGCAATCGATCGCTTGGAGCCTCGATCGATAGACGATTTCGTCTACTGCATTCAGCCTTAGAGATGACAATAGATCGGATGATGTTGTATCCATATTCACATCCATCTAACTTTTCATCATTCATATCCATAACCTTAAATCATTCATCCATATTTATATCCAATTGATGAAACCGGGTAAAAAAATATCCGTCGGATATCATACAAAACGTTTTTGTATAGGTTTCTAGTTATTAAAAGATGGCTAGTTAGAAAAACAAATACGATTCTACACTAAATCATTGTAAATGGTATTTATTTCTCATAATTTGATGTTTATTTGTGCATTATGGGCTGATTTTAACTTTTCAACAACTATGGTATATGAAAGTCAATAAGATTCAGCTAAGTTTGTAAGTATAGAATCGTATAACTATAATAAAATTTCATTCTGTGAAAGTTATATTACCAATTAATCATGTTAAGTTACGAAAACAAGATATATAATGTATATAGTACTTACAAATTTTAAATAGTTGTGTGTGTATATATTATTTCGGATGATATATATTTTACCACAATGAAGTGATACAAGAGTAAATACGTCAAATGTAACTCTGCAAAGCCTAATAAAATGCTATAGTCTCTTAGTTTGAATAAAGAAAACACAAATGGACTACAATATTTGTTTTCCGATAAATCTTCTGGAAGTAAAAACTTTTGAATAATCGTTTGTAATACTTTGTAACAAGGGTAATGCAAATCAACTTTATCAGATAGAGAGCTTTTTCATCTTATTTTCTATTTGATAAAGATATATAAACCAATTATTTACTTTCTAGTTTTTAATATATATAACACTTAAAAAAAATGTTTATTTATATAATGATAATGTCTTACGCATTTTTGAGTGCCCTAAAAAATCAGAGGCTCTGTACGATCGACCATTTCGCCGTAAAAACGGCACTCACTCTTCATAGGAAAACTTTTTTCGAAAAGCAATACTCTAATAATATTTTTCTCTTCAAACATGTCCCAACAAAACCTTTTAAAATGTTAAAAGTAAACATTTAATTTAGTATCTAAGTACTAAGTAGTCATGTACATGCATCAAGTCATTCATCATTTCTATTTTATAAAAAAAACTTGAGATCAATATCTATGTATCAATCAAATTGTTCATTTGTAATTATTTTATAGTAGGCCGTAATACTCCATAATGCAATAAAATTTCACAAGATAAAAGAGTGGCTTGCACGAATGTTTGTTGCTTTAATTTTGTAATCATTGATAGTTTCCAATGTCACAACTCTATTGTATATAGTATTATTTGTCAGCCAAAATTTAATTTCTTTGATTTGTACGGCACGATGCCCAAACTAATACGTACAAAATTTATATATTCATTGACTGATTGGTGTTGACAAACACAAAGGAAAAACGGTGGTTATGTGTTATAATAATGTTTTTGTCATAATTGAATTATGATGGTGTCATATCTAATTTTTTAAAGTTGGTTAGCCTTAGATTGAGATTGGTGCAATGAAGATTTGAGAGCCAGAGGCTCTGTACGATCGACCATTTCGCCGTAAAAACGGCACTCACTCTTCATAGGAAAACTTTTTTCGAAAAGCAATACTCTAATAATATTTTTCTCTTCAAACATGTCCCAACAAAACCTTTTAAAATGTTAAAAGTAAACATTTAATTTAGTATCTAAGTACTAAGTAGTCATGTACATGCATCAAGTCATTCATCATTTCTATTTTATAAAAAAAACTTGAGATCAATATCTATGTATCAATCAAATTGTTCATTTGTAATTATTTTATAGTAGGCCGTAATACTCCATAATGCAATAAAATTTCACAAGATAAAAGAGTGGCTTGCACGAATGTTTGTTGCTTTAATTTTGTAATCATTGATAGTTTCCAATGTCACAACTCTATTGTATATAGTATTATTTGTCAGCCAAAATTTAATTTCTTTGATTTGTACGGCACGATGCCCAAACTAATACGTACAAAATTTATATATTCATTGACTGATTGGTGTTGACAAACACAAAGGAAAAACGGTGGTTATGTGTTATAATAATGTTTTTGTCATAATTGAATTATGATGGTGTCATATCTAATTTTTTAAAGTTGGTTAGCCTTAGATTGAGATTGGTGCAATGAAGATTTGAGAGCTCAAATTTACAAAAATAAGTTCTCAAACTTATGTTAGATTTAAAAGTATGTATAGAACGATGATATTACAGAGTCGAAAACTGTCTTAAAAAAAGTTACTTGTTGTATTCGCAAGTCGACGTCTACTCGATAAATATTTGGGTTATTATACAAAAAAATCACTAAAGTTTGCGGAAAATTTGTCCTAAGTCACTAAAGTTTAAAAGTTGTCATTCAGGTTACTCAACTTATGAAAGTTGTCAACCACGTTACTGAACTTATAAAAGTTGTCATCCAGGTCACTGAACTTGTAAAGACATGACATTTTTGTTACTTAACATATAAAAAAAATAAACGTAAAAATCCCTGAAATTATAGACATGTTTGCTTTTTAACGTTGAGTAACCTGAATGACAACTTTTAAACTTTAGTGACTTAGAATAAATTTTCCGCAAACTTTAGTGACTTTTTTGTATAATAACCCTAAATATTTTATACTGTACTTGTTATTGTATTTCAACTCAAACTCAAATTTGATCAAGCTTAATAGAAACTGTTTGCAGCCAAAAGTTTTTTTACTACTTGTTCAGCTAGACGAAGTTGCATAAAACGATGTCATAATACCAAACTCGGTCATTAATCATTAGACTAGGATAGTGCTGATTTAAGTACTCACACTCTACAGTCTACATATCTGGTAGGAGCGTGATCGTTTTCAAGCCAGTAAGATGAGAAAGTCAGAAACATAAATGCCATTGAATGATAGAAACTGGCAAAGAAAAGAAGATACATGTAATAGCAAATCCTTGTTTATGGTCGAAGCAAAAACACATTCAAATGTAAACAAGATCAACACGACAACTAAAACCCAACGCCGATACATACTTAAGAGAGATCGGTATGCTGCTTCACTAAACTAGAATATCAACTTCAACTGAAACCTCAGAACTAAACTAATGCTACAAATGAGCTCAAACTATAGCTTGAGCTCAACAAAAGGCTCAATATAAATCAATGTCATACCTTAGTCAATCTTATTGATGTAAGATAGAGATTGGCTCAATGAAGATTCGAATCTGATTGCGAGCTCAAAGTTTTCCAAAGAAGTTCTTGATGATATCATAGACTCAAAAGTAAGAATAGACTGCAAGTATTACAAAGAGTGAAAGACTGGCATAAAAATTGCATTCGAACTTAGGCTCATAAATAGGCAGTTACATATCGAGCTTGTTTTTGTATTTACCTCAACTTCAAACTTGATCAAGCTTGAATCACTTGTTGAAAACTGCCTTTAAATCATACACCAAACTCAGCCATTAGTCATTAGACTACAATAGTGTCGAGTTCAGTACACATGTTCTACAGGTTTTGGTAGGGATGCTGTCATCATTCTCAATTTCAGTACCGAGTGTTCTACCCTATTTGTTACAGGTGCTGTTGCTTTCGAGTCTTAATTTCACTCTAGAACAGTACACTTTGTTTTGTTTCCTGTCATTTTTTTTAGTTCAAAGAGAAAAAGAGACTACAACTTTACATCCAGAAACTAGAAATGGAAACTAAAACAAAAATGCAAAACTTAGTATGATTTGCATGACTAAACTTCATGCAAAGATATGCCTATCATTACTCAACTGAATATTTATGTTTTCTAGGTTCAAAAGTAACATTTCATTTTTTATCGACACTAAACCACAAGTTAACTATGGCAGAAACCTAAAACACCATTAGCTATGATAAAAATCAACTGAATTAAAGGATGAATATGTATTATGTCAAGGTTGTGGAAGCCGATCAAAGGGACCAAAAAAAACCACAATCTTTATAAGAAACTAGATCCAAGACCATTCAATATATTGGGACCAAGCAGGCAATCTATACTAATAAAGCAGCAGATATTGGAAACAAGAAACACCAGAAATCCTTGGCACAACAAAATTAAGACACGAGATCAACACAAATGTATTGCAAAAGTGAAATATAAGAATAGCCAGTTTTAGTCACGATCGAAAACAAAATCTCTAGCAACAAACTAAACTTAAGACCTTCAGTAGGTAACAGGGGCAAGAATTTCAAGTTGAGGACCAAGTTTTTCTTCTGCAGCCTTCTCAGCCTTAACACGAAGTTTGTTAAGCTGCTTCTTCCTCTCATACACAACTTGAGCCTTCTCCTTTCTCTTCTTCTCAAGATCCTGCACAAAATATACAACAATTAGAAAATACTTCATATAATGTAATTTGGAAAAAAGGGGAAAAGCTGTTTCAAAAAAAACATTTATTATAATAACCAGAGACGGTTATTTTACAGAAAACATAAGTAATAACTTGGAAAATATTTGCGAATAAGTAGCAATACGCACCAAGTTTACATAGACACAAACAGGGCAAATTCATACTGTAATAAACTTACTAACATGCAAAAAAATTAACAAATATGTGACATAAAAATGTACCTTGATGGTTTCATAATGGTTCCATCCAACTTCAGATGAGAGACGGCCTAGCAAGCAATACTTATGTCCAGCTGTTAACCTCAACACCCTATAATTGCATTAACAAAAATGTATATCAGAACAAGCTCAGCAAAAGGAAAAACTTATACACCAAAATCATTTGCTGTTTGAGCCTTATAAACATGCTTTTCAGGAAAGCTTATTTCACGCTGATAATTTAAAACTGCTTATTTCATCCTCAAACAAGAAAAAAAGCAGTTTTAATGAAACATTTCAAATACCAATAAAACTGCTTAAATATGCACCAGAAGACAATACGAGATACTAGTTTGAAAAAGTATTCCCAAAGACCAAATTTATAATTAGATGTATGCTAAGGCCATTCTTATTCTGTGACAAACTTCAAGTAGCATAAATAAAAGTAGCAAATCATGAGTAAGAATAACTTACTTAAGAGCATCAGGGATGACCATTCTTTTCTTCCTGTTGTAAGGGGTTGGTACTCCCTCGTACACCTTCAACCTAGCTAGGGCAGCAGCTCCACGCTTGGTCTTGTGTGGAATCATTCTAAAATCCAAACATCAATAGTTAAATCCAAGTGAAGTGACAAAATCATACCATTTCTATAAAACTATGTTTAATGCAGGCTGATAGAATTTCATTTAAAGCTCAAACAAACAGAACTTTTAAACAACTGGTACACCTAAAAAACCACCGATTTCATATAATTGACATTATTAAGTAGATGACGTCTACAACTTGATTCGCAGATTATGTTAAATTCATTTTACATCAATCCTATGATGTACTAAACCCCACCAACAACGACTCTTAAACATACAATATCGCCAACCTAATTTCAAGACACACATCATTCAGTCCATACATAAATAATCTAAAACACCTTACTGCTTTAAAAACCAAATAGATTGTGCAACATTTCAATTTAGCTCAACTTTTTCTTTTTCTTTTTTGTCAAAGCCAATGAATCATATACATTTCAATAAAGCTAAGAGTATACAATTTAAGACCTTTATGTAACATCAAAGTACCAATAATTTAATTTCTTTTCAAGCCACATATATTCTATATATAAACTATTACAAACATACACATAAATAGCAAAAACTAAGTGTGTTGATGTATGTACCAGGAGCAGGTGTTTATTTAAGCTTATTTGTAGCTTTATGAGCCTATGGAATTTCAGCTTATTTTTTATAAGCTTACATTTTCCAGCTTATTTTTTTATCTAAAAAAATCTGAAAATTTTGAGTTAATGAAAAAGAGCAAATATGATATAAGCCCATAAGTTGACAAATAAGCTTAAACAAACACACACTAAATACCCAATACAAATAATTAAACAGGGTTTTCTTAAGTTTATTTTAGCACTTAAATTTGCTAGCTTATTTTTCAGCTAAATTCACAATAAGCTTAAACAATCATCCCCCAAAGCTACATGCAAACATACCACTACATCATAACACAACATTAAAACAAATCATCAACAAATAAAACATAAATATTAAAAAAAAATGTAATATATACCCTCTGATAGTCCTCCAAAGAATCTTAGAAGGAGCCCTGAAATGAATAGGACCATGAGAAGGCTTAGTATTCATTCTCTTCCTCAAAAACCTCAAATACTTCATTTTCTGTCGGACAAGACCACCCGACAAGCAAATCTCCTCACATCGTACAACTGTCACTTTCTGTCCATTAAGAAGCTCCTTTGCCAAGATGGAGGATAGTCGGCCTAGCATGTGATGACGTGCGTCGACCACCACTTCCTTTGCGCAGATTCCTGATCCGTTCACCATTTTTGCAGGGAGTTTAGGGTTTCTGGCGGCTGTGGGAGTGTTTGATTTTTTGGTGGAAATGTGGTATATGAATAAGATGATGGGGTGTGTTAGGGTTTTGGGTTTTGGGCTTTTGGTTCGTGGTGTTATTGGGCTTGGTTTTTGGGTTTTGTAATGTTAGTAACGATTTTGTATAAGTATGTGTTTATTTTGGTTATTTCTTCTCTATTTCTATTTGTATCCCTGTTTATTATAAAGGGATAATTTCATATATCCCCAACTTAAACCTTATAATGTCATATTTACCCAACCAAAACTTATAATGACATATCTATCCAATCTAAATAATATTTTGTCATATTTACCCATATTACTAATCTATTCATTTTTGAAGTTTTATAAAATTAATAATAGTTATTTCTCAAAATTATGTTGACTATTATACCCTTATTAATAAGCGAGAAATATTCCCTCCTTTCCCTCCCCCTCAATCTAGGTTCACATAGGAATTAACTGGTGCTTGCATGACTGCATGGTCACATTTACATGATGAAGATTGTTCATCATATAACCTCTTTTATTGTTCATCATATAACCTCTTTATGATTGTTCATAGAAATCATAAAGAGGTTTCATGGTTAGTTTTATGATTTTCATGATTTATAAAATTCATAAAATTCAAAGAAAGAAGAGAAAAGCTCAAGAAAGTTGTGCACCAACGAGGATATGCATAGTTTCTTTTGTTTCATGTGACCTGATTGTGATATCTATATGGTATCTTTATTGATTTGTTATTTATTTGAATTTGAGAATAAGATGTCAGACAATGTTTGTAGGGCTGTTCGAAATCATTAAGTGTTATTTTGTCAAATACATCAAACAAGATATTGATATGGATTTGTCTCGCCTGATGTTTGATTATCGACTTCGGAATTATTTCCTTCATAATTTTGTGTTGTAGGTGTTAAATTTAGAATTTCTGATGTTATTTGATTTTTATCATGTATTTCAGAAAATTGCACACGAAATAGAATAGGACGTGATGATATTTGATGTATCATCAGGTGATGATAAGAATTAATTTAAGATCAATTTCTTTATTAAGTTATTAGGGGTATAAGGGGAATTTAATAACATAAATTAAATTTTAATTAGTTTAATAAATAAATGGGTAAATATGACAAATTGTCATTTATATTGGGTAGATATGTCATTATAAGTTTTGGTTGGGTAAATATGCCATTATAAGGTTTAAGTTGGGGATATATGGAATTATCCCTATTATAAATTGTTTATAGCGACGGGATTTTATAACGATAGATAATTATAAGCAAAAATGTTTCTTAATAGTAACAAAGTTTAATAATTGTTCTAATTAAATTGCTTGAATTTTAAATTAACCATAAAAATCATTCCAGTTTCAATAATGTTTCATTATTGTGTAATTATTATTCAAAAAAACTATCTTTAAGATATTCATATATGCATTGTTTGGTTGTATCATAACAATAAATACACACCCTCTGAATTTCACTAACCCCAACCAACTAATGCACATGTGAAAAGAGATATACGTTATAAAATAATAACCAAGTTTGAAAAGTGTTTCGTTTTAGTCACTCAAACATAAAAATTACATAATAATATAACATTATTGAAACTTTGAGTGACTAAAGTGTAACACTTTTCAAACTTGATTATTATTTTATAATAAAAAAAAATTACAATAACTAAATTGAAACAAAATTGAAAGTTGGTTACTATTTTATGATTTTCACTCTAATTATTATGATACTTTGATTTAAGTATTTCATGTAATATTTATGTATATAGCATAAAATCATCAAAATATAATGTTTGTGAAAAGACAATAATATAGACTTAAAAAGGAATGAAGAAGTATAAGACCGGAATCCGAATGTGATTGTTAGTAGCTTTGGGTGTGTGCGGAGATAGGCTGGGATATCGAAGATGTTCAAATATATATTTGAACTAGACGAGTACCCGCGTCTAGCGGCAGCGATGTCTAGTTTCGACAAAATTTTAGCTGCGATTAAGTTTTTCAAGGCGAAATACAAAATGTTTCAATTGATTTTTTCCGTCATAGTAAAGATGAATGGGCTGGCGAAATGTTTCATTGAATGAATTTTGACTTTCGAATATTAAAGATACGTTTCTTCAGTTGCAATAGTATATTTTACTTTCCAATAGTATATATTAATATTAATAAAGATGAATTGGCTGGAGTTGATTTTGACTTGCAAGAAATACAAATATACGTGATTTTCCAATTTGAATGGGCTAGCGTTTGCAAAGTTAGATGCAAGGAATACATTGACTTATTGACCAATTTCACATTTCACTTTTCACTTTTCCAATATTGACTTATTGACTATTTTTCCATTTTATCATTTATGTAGTAAAGATATATTGATTATTCATTGTAGCATTAATAGACGAATTTTCTTAAAACATAAGTCAAAGGTTTCGGATAGGAAACAAGAGGAGACACCAAAATTTTCTAATGGACTTATTTTCACCTTTAATTTAAAAAGAAATAAATAGTTGAGATTAAAAGCATTTTATTTTATCTATTTTTTATAATTTAAATATCTCTTAAATTGTTAATCATTAAGTGAAAATACACTTCCGTCGTTCAGGAACAAACACTTCGCCTAATTCTTTTGAATTTACACTATCGCGACGAGCATTTTAATTTCTTCTTTTATAGACGGACACTTTAATATACTTTCGAAAAAAGAAAAAAAAATAGTTATTTTTTTCACGTTTTTTCATCTTTTTTTCGATTTTTTGTGAAACTGAAATTTGAATGAAAAAATCACATGTGATTAAACACTAATTTGAATATCACATGCGATATTAGTGTTAAATAACATATGACATGTAATATCACATTTGATATTAGTGTTAAACCACATGTGATATTGCATATCATATATGATTTGACACTAATATCATATGTGATATTCAAATTAGTGTTTAATCACATGTGAATTTTTCATTCAAATTTTAGTAACGTAAAAAAAAGGCAATTGCATAAAAAGGTACCAATTTTAGGTCTAATTTCAATTAAAGGTACTATTTTTTTTTTCTTAATTTAAGGTACCCGACATTTTTTTTATTTTTTATTTTTTTGCCGATTTAGGTTTTTTTCTAACTTCTGTTAACCATTTTGTTAGTAAATTACATGTTTGGTCCTTGAGTTTGTATATGCATTTCATGTTTGGTCCATTTCCGTCCGTTTTCATACGTTTGCATACCTTTTCGTCCCTTTTTATACGTTTTCGTCCGTTTTTATACGTTTTCGTCTGTTTTTGCACGTTTTCATCCATTTTTACACGTTTTCGTCCATTTTACACGTTTTCGTCCATTTTTTCACGTTTTCGTCCGTTTTTACACGTTTTCATCTGTTTTTGACGTTTCGTCCGTTTTTGCACGTGTTCGTCCGTTTATACACGTTTTCGTCCGTTTGTACACATTTTCTTCCATTTTTGCACGTTTCAACCCGTTTTTACACGTTTTCGTCCGTTTTTGCACATTTTCGTCCTTTTTTTACACGTTTTCGTCCGTTTTTACACGTTTCGGTATGTTTTTACATGTTTTTGCCCGTTTTCGACGTTTTGTCCGTTTTATACACACATGAGAATAAAAAGTGTAAAAAACAGACAAAAACGTGTAAAAATAAACGAAAACGTGCAAAAACGGACGGAAACGTGAAAAAGAGGATTAAAACATGCAATAACGAACGGAAACGTAAAAAACAGACGAAAACGTGCAAAAACGGAAGAAACGTGTAAGAACGGGCTGAAACGTGCAAAAACGGACGTAACGTCAAAAACAGACGAAAGCGTGTAAAACGGACGAAATGTCGAAAACGTGTAAAAATAGAAAGGATCGAAAGTGCAAAAAAAGGACGAACCATTGAAAACAGACGAGAACGTGCAAAAACAGACGAAAACGTGCAAAAACGGACGAAAACGTGTAAAAATGGACGGAAACGTGTAAAAACGAACGAAACCGTGCAAAAACAGACCGAAACGTGCAAAAACGGATGAAAACGTGCAAAAACAGACGAAAACGTGTAAAAATGGAAGAAAATGTGTAACAACGGACAAAAACATGTAAAAACGGACGAAAACGTGTAAAAAGGAACAAAAATGTATGCAAATGCATGAAAACGGACGAAAATGAACCAAACATGAAATGCCTATATAAACTCAAGGACCAAACATGTAATTTACTAACGAAATGGTTGACGGAAATTAGAAAAAAACCTAAATCGGCCAAAAAAAAGTCGGATACCTTAAATTGAGAAAAAAAAGAATATTACCTTTAATTGAAATTGGACCTAAGATAAGTACATTTTTATGCAATTTGCCCTAAAAAAAAAGGTGAAAAACACGAAACAAATTTTGTCGAAAGTATATTAAGGTGTCTATCTATAGAAAGATAATTAAATTTTGTTGAATTAATCTCATCCATTAGATCAAATAAAGATGGAGGGTGGAGATTGATCCCTTAGTATGTAAAAATATCTTTGGTATGTAAATTATCTTTACTCTAGGAAACAAATCAAAAATCTGAAATTCAAAATTTTAAAGGGTATTGTTGGTATAAAACATTACTTATTTTTTAACTTTAATAAAAAAAAATCCCTTTACAGTTGTTATGATTAAGATTAAGATAACAAGAAAACACATTTGCTCAGAAACTCCCAGAGTGATAATTGTGAACTTACTAACTACTTTTAATCCCCATTCCTTCCAATATTATACTTTACATCCTTTCCTTTAATTACTACTTATAAGTTGAAAATTTGACCCAACAAACAATATTCATTCATTTCATACACGAAACTAGGGGTGGCAATTCGTGTCGGATTCGGGTTGGCAGTTTCATATATCTCAACCCTAACCCGACCTGTTTAGTTTATCGTATCGAGAAGTTCAACGCTAACTTGAACACGCTTATTAAACAGGTTAGTTGTGTCAACCCACTTAAAAAATGAATACACAATAAAATTTAGAAGATAAATGCTAGAAAACCAAATCGATATATATAGGAAAAAACATAAAAACTTCAAAAGGCAATAATATATCATAATATATAGATAAAAAATAGTCGGGTTTTTTTAATAAATTTATGAAAGACATAAATTTTAATATTAATGTTTTAACTATATTTTTAGAGGGAATTGATTTGCACACATTAATAATTGATTGACACACTTCAATTCATGCATATAAAACTTGTATAATTAATATTCTACATAAACTGCTTGTACAGTTGAGTGTGCAAATAAAAATTTGGAGTGTGCGAATCATGGCCCATTTTTAAATGGGTTACCAGGTTGGAATCGGGTTAAGAATTCCAACCCAAACCTACATGTTTATTAAACGGGTTAGTTGTGTCAACCCATTTACAAGACACACTTGTTTAGCCTCAACCCTAACATGTTTATTTCCATGTCGATGTTGGGTCGTGTTTCGTGTCGGGTCAAAAATTGTCACCCCCATAAGAAGCACTTAACCACAATTTCACTATTATAATTATTTGTCGCTTAAATTTAATTCGTTATGCACGAATACTTGAGTGATTTTTGTGAAAGTAAAACAACATTGTAAATTAGACTCATTTAAATTACTTTATAAAATTGAGTAGAGTCTACATAAATGATGTGTGATTTCTAATCTTAGATTTATATCATGGGTTTTACAAGAAATATCAACACTCATGAGTAGCGTACCAGCTCACGTATATTATAAACATGGTAATACCAGTTCATTCGCATGGAGCGAAAAAAATCGTTTGTATAAGTAATAATAAAAAGAGTATATATTGGGGGTTTTGCTTTAGATCCAAATGATCATGATTTTGAGAAAATAATTAAACAAAATAATAAAATAAATAACGGGTAACTAAAATAATGGAGATTTAATGTAGGTCCAAAGGTTATAGATCTAAGTAGCCTTGTAAGACAATAACTAACTTTGATAAATCGAAACTAATTATGTGAAGAACTCTTTAACAATGAGTACTTGATGCTAATGTCGAATATTAACAACAAGCAAGAAGAACACAATAATTACTGAATAACTTTTTCTATTAATCTCTAAAACTTGATGTTAACAATATATCTTTAGGGTTCCTTTATACTCTTAGGAAACCCTAGAATACAAAACGTGTAGAAGGATAAAGATATCTCTTCCTAAGATATCTCTACGCGTACATATCCTTCCCTAATACAACTCTAACAAACTATTCTGTTTTTACCATAAATAGACTTAACTATCGACTATTTGTTCTGCCAGACTTAACTACATTATTACTGGCAGACTTAACCACTAACAAACTTAATTTTGGCTTACCAGACTTAACTATTTCACTACCAGAATTAATCCTAAACAGACTTAAACAAACTTAAATTTTACAAAATAAAACTCCTTACAATACTCCCCTAACTTGATTTTCACTTGTGAACTTCAAGCTCTTTTGTATTTCTTGAGGATCTTGGAATTATCTTTGAGTTGCATCTTTAAGTTGTCTTTATTATGTGTTCTGTGCAGCATCATATTAGTAACATATCAGCACTCCATTGTATTTACTGCAACTGTGACTGTATGTACATCAAATCATAAAAGTTTCATGTTATTCTCATCACATCCAGGTGTGTAAACTCCTGTGAGAGGTGAATCATATAAAATTTTAATGGATTTGATGTCTCTTTACCAATTAGCCATTACTATTCGAGTAGCCAATGTTTTGGTGTATAAGACCATGGTATATTGATAACCATCTGATTTTTAGCAAACCAACAGCTATCAGCAGATTTGATTAGTAGTTGTACCCTTTTGGACTAGTCATGGTTTTCCACTGCCTTTACCACAAGCCATGAACTTGTGGGCTAGCCAACTCTTCATCTACACAGATATGGTGAGTTAAGCACCATATAATTTTTGGCAAATTGTCAGCCATAAACGGATTTGAGTTATCTTTACCAGAGCCGTTTGCTCATGGATTAGTCAGTCCTTGTATGCGTTAGACATGGTGAACTGATAACCAATTGTTGTGATAGTGCAAAGCACTTTCACCAAGTGAAACCCCTCAAAGTCCATTTATGTATTTATCAACTTATAAACATAACACTCAACAGCCAAGAAAATTCTTTCAAACATTTTTAAAATTATTGCTGTTGAGCTTTTGATTCAATCAGTTTTAAAAGCTGATAACATGCATTATCTTTTACCTCACATAACAACTTCTTTTCAAGCATTTCCCTGCAAGTCTTATTTGAAAGTGGATAGCCCACTTTTGTTAGCATATAAACAATCAAATTTTCTAATTCCAAACAGTGAACGTGACATGTATGGAAGTATCTCCATCTGATTACTTTCTCTTGACTTGCCAACTTCCACATCTCATTGTCAGCATCTGGTGGCTCAAACATTGTCTTTAGATCTCCTCAGAGGACTCTTTCAAACTCCTCCTTAGGTCTTTGCTCACTATGCTTTTCCACCATCAATTTATACAATGTCTTCAGATCATCCCTAAACAAATCACTTAACAAGCTAGGAAATTTCACATATACAGTGTCATTATAATCTTCCCTTACCACCTGATAAGCTCCATTGCTCCCAGTTTTGATGATCTGGATCTTTGCAATCTTTGCAGCCACTGGACCTTCAGGAATAGTGCCCATAGTGAATTCTTCAGATGGAGGTTCTTCAACCTTGTCCTGCATATAAGCATCCACTTCCTTCTTTATCTCAGACTTATCCTTCTTTGTAGGCTTCTTTCCTTTTGATTTCTTTCTGGTCCATTTGATGATAGGTTTTGAAACCTCAGCTTCTGCCTCCTTCTTTATAGTTCTAGGCTTATCAGTACCTTTCTCAGCTTCAGCTACCTTTGCAGTTTCTTTTTCAGTAAGCTTTTCACCCTCTGTAATCTTCTTAACCTCTTCAGTCCTCTGCCTTTTAGCTCCCTGAGGTTGAAGACTTATATCTTTCCTTTTGAGCATTGAGGTTTCTAGCTCAGAATCCATTGGAGCAAAACTCTGTACTTGTCTGACCATAGTTTCAAACTCTGATTTGAGATCTTCAGCTTTTAGCTTCCTCAATTGAGTTATCTTCCAGCTAGGATGACCTTAACTTTTGATGTAGTTGATCATGTATTCTCTTTGCTCTCCCTTAGTCGGTGGTATGTTCATCCTTTCATTTTGTCTCTGTTCTCTGAGCAACCTCTTATTCTCATTGACCATCTCTACCATTCTTCTAGTAAAGTCTTCTGCTCCAATATCTGGTAGGATGTCCCTATTAACTTCAAGTCTTGCTCTTATGTTGTCCCAATCTTCATCAGAGTAGAACTTTGCAGATTCCAGAACTTCAGTTCTCCTTTTCTTTTGCTCCTCAGTTAGTTCTGGTTGACTCTGCAAGTTCTTAGCCATGAGCTCATCATCCATATCTTTGCCTTGCTAGCTTGGCTGCTGCATCATCATCTTCTGCTTGTATTCTTGCAATTTCAGCCATGCTTGCTTCATCTTCCAGAATCTTTCTTTTGGTCTTTTTAGGCTCTGAACATTCTTCCATTATCCCCTTTCCTTTTCTTTGAGTGAACTCCTCACCAGACTTAATAGGAACACTGGCAGAACTAACTTCTTCACCACTAGACGTAACTACTGCACCACCAGAATTAACTTCAACACCAGGATTAACTTCAAAACCAACAGATTTAATCTTCTCACCAGAACTTGCAGCATCCTTCTTCTTCTTAGCAGGCTTCTTCTGACTAAGATCCTTTACTAATGTATCAACTGCTTCCAATCCTTGAGGACTAATTGTTTCCTCAGAGGATTTTTCTTTTGCTGGTGTTTTGAAAGTTGATCCACCTTTCTATAAATTCCTCCCCTGTTTGGGAGAATTTTCTTCTCCTTCTGAGTCAGTAATGTCTATCCCTTTGAGCTTGAATTTCCCCTCCAGTCGTTTAACCCTCTTAACCAATTTAACCACAGCTTCTGCTTGAGTCTCTTTTGACTTCTGAAAATCCTTTTCTAATTTCTCTATTCAATGTAGCAATTTTGGAACTAGAGAGAGAAGTTCCTCCATTGATAAGGAGCCTGGATCTGTAGTAAGAGTGGGTGTTGGAGGTTGTGTATGAGGAATATCTGGTAGATCTTCCTCATACACTGGAGGTGAAGGTGGTGGTGGAGTTAGTGTCCTCTGTGGTGATAGAGTGGGTGTCCTCTGTGCAGGGTCTGGTTCATCTGATTCTGATTGTGGTTGATCTTGTGCCTCAGATGCACAGCAGCAGCAGATGTACCTACAGGGTTAGCAATAGCAGTCAACATAGCAGAAAACAGTGGCCTGTGAACCCCTTCAAATCCTCTTTTCATATTTGCAAAAAAAATTTTAGTAAAAAGAATAGCAATGTACTATTGTTTGCTAGATGTTTCAACATTTAAGATTATCTGCAAAAATCTTGGGTACATTAAAAACTTTTTCTCTTTATTAGCATTTGTAACCATGGCATCAAAAATCATTTTGGAAAAGTTGGAGATTCTACCAGTGGATAGACAGACCAATGCAGAAGCAATAGTGCTTCCAAATTGATCTCATCCACCACTTTTGGAACTCAAACAGTGTAAAAGATGATGCACAAGGAAACGCCATTGAGGTGTAAAGTGACTTTTCCAAAAAGTAAAAGTTCCATCCGAAAGGTATCCAATATTACCCAAACCCCGAAAAAGTTCCTCATTGAACAACATAGTGATCCCTGAGGCATCAGCCATTTGAAGCTTGCTTCTGACTAATTCCTCAGTAATGGTATAGTCTAGGGTGTCAATTGTTGCCTTCAGTGCAATAGTCCCATCATCAAGAGTAATGACAGTAACCGACTGCCAAAACTGCTTGACTAATGAAACATAAATAATTGGATTATGAGTAAAGGCATACCGAATATGAGAGCCCTTTAAGAAATCCACAATCTGCTCGAAGCCTGTGTTTTCGTTAGGTTTCTTGAGAAAACCTTATTGGTTATGCTTATCATTGAACTTAAATTGTGCCATTGTTAAATCAAATTGAGATATTGTAGGTACTGGTAGGTGCAGAACGAATAGAACTTATTGTTGGTAAAGAAAGTTAATCGGTAGAAAGGATTTTATACTTTAAAGATAAAGATGAAGTAAATAAAGGATAAATATAATCAAATATTTTCAATATATATAATTCTGACCGCCGAAAATTAAGTAACGGCACTATTAAAACAGTAAAATTCAATTTTTCTTTGGCCATTACTAAAGGTAATAAAAATTGCACTACCAGACTTAAAATACTCAACCAGACTTAAGTATGACATCACCAGTATAAATTCTGAGTAGTAGCACAGCTTCCATACCTCCCTTATCTTTGACAAATATTGCTTTCCCTGGAAAAATTAGTCTAAAACCAAGAGAGATACAATAGGTAGTTCCAATATTAAATCAAACTATCTACCAGAATTAATTCTTAGAATAACCAAAAGAAATTGTTCAAGCACACCAAAAATATTGTAGCAAACACATAAATTACTTCAAAGATGTTCTAAAAATCACCAAATCACACCAACACAAAGATGTTTATAATACTTCCATAAAAATCTAACTATCCATAGGGTAGCCTATGCTGCCACCAAAGGTAACAGAACCTCCTTGGACTTCCTCAATCTCCTCCAAGTGATCTGGTTACCAGTCATATGCCCAGAACATCCACTGTAAAAGATGCCTCTATCTCCCATGTTCATGTAAGGATGTTCATGCACAGAAAAGAGAAATTAGTTTCTCTTAGGGACTCAGGCTTGTACATGCTTGGGTCTGCCTTGTGGACCTTTAGATTTTTCAGTATTAATAGAAACTGGTCCACCATTATACTTGGAGTCTGGTCTAAGACTCCATTTATAACCTGCTTAGGCCTTAACAGCAGATCCCCCATAACCCTTTGCAACACCAGATTTAAAAGTGTTTGCTGCATATTTGACCAAGGGTCTTCTAATAGGTGAATGTGATTTTACAAAATTTCTTCTATGTTGGAAGACATTCATCTGGGATGAGGTACTGGTGTGTATTGGTTGTCTATGTCTAACAGAATTAACATTTACATTACCAGTTTTAACTTTAGGCAGACCAGAACAAATATTTTGCCTACCAGTATTATTTGACACACCAATATTCACATTTGATCTAACAGGATTAACAAATGAACTGCCAGTATTAATGAGTACTGGTCTAGAAACAAATTTATTTTCATGGTTAATCATGTTTACATTATTCCACACTGGTCTAACAAAACTATTTCTAGTGTTTGCCTCCATTCTCCTTTTAAGTTCAGCCTCCTTAGCCATTATTTTCTCATGGAAATCACAATCTCTAATTAAATGACTTAGGCTTCCACACACAAAACAACTCTTCTTAGTGAAAGAGTATCCATCCCCAAACTCGCTCTGCATTAACCCATTCCAATCCTTTCTATCTACTTTAGGTGTCACAGGTTTAGTCTGTTGCCTAGGAGTTTGGACACAACTAGGTTTAACTGTTTCTGGTTTAGACACAGAAATGACAGGCTCAGCTTGTTGTGATTTGGGCACATAAGGCTTACCTATTAGAATTGGTTTAGAAATCTTTATGGGTTCAGATTTTAGCTCAAAAGAACATTCAAAGACATTCCTTTCCAAAAGATCCTTCACTGCCATTAGATTGACAGTTAGAAAATTCAATGGAATAGTCTTGATAAGCAAGTGTGTCAGGTTTTTTCCATTTGCTATAATCAAATAAAGACTCATCATATTCTTTTTCCGGTTTGGGAGTATAATCATCATTAAGGGGTTTAATAAAATTTGTCGTTAAAAAAATCACCATTAAGGGGATGAGGAACACCCTTGTAGTTGTTAGTTTTAGAAAATCTATTATATTTCAAAATCACTTTTTGAACTAACAAAAACAGTTTCTTTCATCTCTTTTTCATATCCTAAAACCTCTTTATCAGATTTTATCTCAAACCCTAGACCAATTTTACTTGTTGAGCTCATACCTGAATTTATTAACCTCCACAGATTTTTACCATTTTTTGCCATGAGTAAACTATCTTTTGCAACTATTCTTTATCTTTAACTGCTTTCATTCCAATTCTTCTATATTTCCTAAGCTTCTCATATTTTTCAAATATTTCATTACCTTGGAAAGTAAGGTTTTCAATTAGAGATTGATGCAGGTTTTACTGACCATGTTTTAATATTTATAAGTTCTCGTTATACCTATGGTCTACCCTAATGCACTAACGGGCAGTGTACCTGGTCGTGTGTAGTGTAGTACTCGGTAAAACCAAGGTCGTCCCAAGAGCTATCTGTGCGGATTTAAACTAAGTCTAGGTGTCACAGATTTTAATAGATTTAAGGTGGGAATGATTAATTATTACTAAGATAAGAAAATATGAAAGCGAATAAAGGCGAGGGTTGTGATCAATAGAGGAGAGGGGTGCTAACCTAGTTACTCATCCTATCAAGTTATGTTTACGTCTAATTACTTCCAATTACTTCAGGTGGGGTGAAACTCGCTAGGACAGCATTTGGTTAGTTCGTCCTAACCTATCAGCAAAGGGTTCCAGTGGAGAAGTCAGGTGACCCGTCGTAAGTCCAGTTGTTCTTAGTCCCATAAGCCAAGTCATTAAGTACCGCTACATGCAAGATTCATAATAATGAGTACCCGGGCGCTAGCATCTTAAACACTCATCCCCGACTTCTTAAGTTCATCCAAATGGTAGGTGATCAGTTGGTCAAATCGCACAAGCATAAAGGGTCTTCAGTTGGTCATATCTTACCCTTCCCACTCGGTCTACCTACTTAGGGTCAGTTGGTTATATCTCCTAAGTAACTAGCCACTGCCGCCATTCAAAACTACCGAAACAAGGGTAGCTACCAACAAACTATGCATGCATACACTTAGAAATAATTATGCGGAAGCAATGTAAACATAAACAAAACAATTAAGGAATCATAACTAGGCCAACACCAGAGGTGCTTAGCCGCTCATATTAACTAAACCAATCGATTCAATGTTTAACATTACGAAATACATGAATTGAAAGTAAAGAAAATATAAAATGTTAATGCTTATCGTAGGGGAGTGATTTATCCCTTGGAGATAGCTCCGTATGCTCCTCTAGATCTGCCTTCGACTTCTATTCACGTTCACTGATGTTGTATGTGAAATGGGATGCTTTGAAATGCTGGAATTCGAGGGGTATTTATAGGCCAGACATGGTTACGACGTAACTAATGTTAAGAGTTACGCCATAACATCCAATTCTTTGTATTTTGCACTGAAAATGCAGGTTACGGCGTAACATCTGGAAGGAGTTACGCCGTATCTTCAATAAATCCTGGTTACGCCGTAATTGAGACAATAGTTACGACGTAGCTTGCAGCGGCGTGGAAACTCATTTGACCTAGTTGGTTACGTCGTAATCTTGGAAAGAGTTACGCCGTAATCTTCAGTTGAGTTGGTTTTCTGAGCCTCGCTTATGATACGGCGTAATGTGAGAGAGGAGTTACGCCGTAACATCTTCAAAATGAGCATACTATGATATATCTTCAATAAACTCTCCAAATCCGCGTCTCTTTAGCTCCAATTCTCGTAATTTACCTGAAAGTGAAATATAGAGGAAAACAAGCGTAAATCCATATAAATGATATAAAATACGAGCATTATCGGGGGAAATTGACACTAAATATTCAGGACTATTTGATGTTATCAGAGATGCATTCTGTTTTTAAGAGTATTTACTTGTTTTTCTAATGTTTTAACAACATTTTCATAAGCAAGTAATTTAACTTTTTGATCACCTAATTGACTCATCTGTTCATCACAAAGAGATTGCAGTTTATTGTATGAATCAGTGCAAATTTTTTAGCATAAAGATACCTCACTGCTGGAGCTTATGGCCATGAGAGCATGATTGACTTCTATCCCTTCATCAGTGTGCTCTCCCCAGTTAATCACCCCAACTTCTAAAGTCAACAACCCCATCTGACTCTTATCTACCTTCTCAGCATGCCTAGGATAGAAGGAATCCCTCTTCTTTTCTTCATATGCCTCTTTTATTGTACATTCCTTAGTAAAGTGACCTCTTTCTTGACACCTGTAGCACTTAAGCTTTGACTTGTCAAACCCTACTGGTCTCTTTCCATCAAAACGAACTTGCCTACCAGTCCTTTTGAAGAATTTCTTCATCCTTAAGGCAATCATGGCACACTGCCAGTTTGTATCCATTTCCTCCATCTCCTCATCTTCAATCTGATCCAAGTCTTCATTTAGGATGTCTTCAGATTGACTAGAAAACAGTGAGTAGATGATCTTATCATCAAAACTAGCAGCCCCATCCTTTTCCTTTACACCAGAAGAAATAGTATAGCTACCAGAACTAAACCCACTACCAGATTTAACTTTGTTTGTACTGCTCTTGCCTTGAGAGACGAAAGCAACATTGTTGTCACTTGAAGAAGCCTTTGAACTCCCTTTGATGTATTGTTCATAAACCCTAAGGTTATTGTACAAGTCATCTATTGACAAAGTGTCAATATCTTATTTAGTTCTCATGATCATTGCCAGATTTGACCATTCTTTGGGTATTGATATGAGAAACTTCATATTTGGATCTTCATTAGACACTTCAGATCCATGTGCTTCTAACTGTGATAGGAGTTGTTGGAATCTGTCATAGCCTTTCTCCAGGCCTTCAGAACTGCTTATGGTAAAGGCTTTAAACTGTTGTTTATAAACAGCTTTCTGCATTTTCTTGGAGTTAGCATTTCCTCAAAATCTGGTTCTAATAGCCTCCCATATCTCCTTAGCATCATCCAAACTGTGGAACCTTCTGAGATGTTCCTTTGGAAAGGCCATCAATAAGAGAGTTCTTGCCTTTCTTTCTTTTTCCACGGCTAGATGTCGTACTCTTCCTTTTTCAGAATAGGAAGTTTGAGGTTGGAAATAGTGGTTATAGCAGGAATTGGTTGTTGTTGTTGTTGTTGTTTCTGTTGTTGTTTCTTAGACCCTGCTTCTGATGCTTCAGAATCATGGTCAGAAGCCTCTTCATCACTAAGGTGATTTGAGAAATTATCAGGCTGAGACATTCTTTAGGATTTTTGAGTGAGATGAAATGAGTGTTTTTGGTGAGTTGTGTTTCTTCAATTCAGAGTCCTTCAGCAGGCTCTGATACCACTTGTAGGTCCAAAGGTTATGGATCTAAGTAGCCTTGTAAGACAATAACTAACTTGGATAAATCGAAACTAATTATGTGAAGAACTCTTTAACAATGAGTACTTGATGCTAATGTGGAATATTAACAACAAGCAAGAAGAACACAATAATTACTAAATAACTTTTTCTATTAATCTCTAAAACTTGATGTTAACACTATATCTTTAGGGTTCCTTTATACTCTTAGGAAACCCTAGAATACAAAACGTGTAGAAGGATAAAGATATCTCTTCCTAAGATATCTCTACGCGTACATATCCTTCCCTAATATAACTCTAACAAACTATTCTGTTTTTACCATAAACAGACTTAACTATCGACTATTTGTTCTGCCAGACTTAACTACATTAGTACTGGCAGACTTAACCACTAACAGACTTAATTTTGGCTTACCAGACTTAACTATTTCCCTACCATAATTAATCCTAAACAGACTTAAACAAAATTAAATCCGTTTTACAAAATATAATTCCCTACATTTAACCAATAATGTAAAGAATTGTTCACCTATATATTCCTCTAAAAACTAACGACATGATCTGTTCATGCGATGTCTAACTAGTTCCTTGATAAGTGACTCGGATATAATATAGGTCTAGCAATGCCCGCTAAAACCTATACACATGCCCTACAACCTTCTACCTCAATGCTAATGGATGATATATAGTTATAGGTCATTCGTTAAGTCCGCCAATTAACCTACATGACTTGTTTGTAAAGTTATTTAAATAACAACACTTATGTTGTCCCATATCAAGCGCCCTAATCATAAGAATATTAGAGAGAAAGAGTTGGTGCAACACATAAAAAAATACATAAATTCATACGTGATACATATTATCAAATACTCAATTAACTATACAAACATTTAAAACAAAACAGCCAAAACAATATATCTCAAATCTATTAATAAACAAATTATCCTTACAACTCGTTAGGTTGTGACTAGTTTTTGGAATAATAAGTGAAATAAATAAATAGTTGTGTTTATCGAGTTGACGAATTCGATAAGTTCTAACGATTTATTTTGAAACTTATTAAACTATAAAGCTTATCAGTTAGAGGTTGCGTCGTATTGTCATGAGTTGCATTGCTAGAAATATAGTCCATTCATGGAGTCTTATCGAGTCGACACCTCACACGACCCGATGCCAAACACTTAAAACTAAATTGAGAACGAGATATTTTTGGGAAATAAGAAATGGAATATATTCGGGATAGAAAATATTGGAATTGGAAAATGTATTAAAGATGGATCTATATTAATAGGTTGTGCCGAGTCAGTAGTTGCCGAGATGTGTTAGCTGCTTATCTGCTTTTGCTATTGGTTATTTTGCTTTGCTTGATCAAGGTAAGTTTCATAGCCCCATTTTAACTATGTTTTATCTAAATTGGGGTGAGAAAGCATGCTACTATTTTCTTGGACCTACTTTTACTCTTTTTTATTTGCTTATGTGTTGACTAGTAAAGGATAAATATGTGGTAGATGTTGACTTAGATTAGGATAGCAATCCCTTGCTATAATTATGCAACCTAGCTAAGAATAGATATCTACTCTGACCTAGACCAGGGTAGCATTGATGATAGGCTTTGCTATGACTGTGGTACCTGGCTAGAGTCACCTGGGGCTCTGCTGAGATCTCGATTGTGTTATTGGAAGGTTTGTTGATGGAATGTGATTGGAATGTTTATTGTATATATGTCTTAGTCTCACATAGAAAATAAACTCTATCAGGTCCACTATTGAATTTATGATTAAACTTATGAACTCACCAGCATTAGCTGGCCTTTTTAGCATGTTTTCTCAGGTAATTAAAATGATGCTTGGATTGCTTGTTTCTTGGAGGCTTGACAAAAGGGGCATGGTAGGAGGATCATTCTAGACTCTGATAATAATTGTGGACCTACCTTATAATTCCTTTTGGGCCTTAATTTTAAAATGTTTGGAATAAATGTAACTGGATAACTAAATATGGGATTTGTTTGCGAATGTTTTATGTTATATTGTTTTCCTATACTTGTGTTGTGTACCAATCTAGTAGCACCCCGAAAGCTTGATTAAGTCTTCCGCTGTACCAAATTTTGGGGTTGTTACATGGATGTTGT
This sequence comes from Chrysanthemum seticuspe, assembly GCA_019973895.1. Lineage (NCBI taxonomy): Eukaryota > Viridiplantae > Streptophyta > Magnoliopsida > Asterales > Asteraceae > Chrysanthemum > Chrysanthemum seticuspe. The sequence goes on along the minus strand of BPTQ01000005.1, from coordinate 104,476,782 downwards.
CACTGCTTACTTGTATGGATCACTTGATAGTGATATCTATATGAAAATCCCCGAAGGATTTAAAATGCATGAAGCATTAAGTGCAAAACCCAAAGACATGTATTATGTCAAATTACAAAGATCTTTGTATGGATTAAATCAGTCTGGACGCATGTGGTATAATCTTTTAAGTGGTTATTTGATAAGCAAAGGATATAAGAGTAATCTTATATGTCCTTGTGTATTTATCAAGAAAACAACATCCGAGTTCGTAATCATAGTTGTTTATGTTGATGATCTGAACATCATTAGTACAAATAAAGAAATCAACGAAGTCGTCGTGCACTTAAAGGAAGAGTTTGAAATGAAGGATCTTGGCAAACATAATATTTTCTTGGTTTGAAAATTGAGCACATGCCTAATGGCATTCTTGTGCATCAATCCAATTATACCGAGAAGATCCTAAAACGTTTCAATATGGACAAAGAAAAATATTTTACACCAATGGTTGGTAGATTGCTAAATGTTGACAATGATCCATTTCGCCCATGTGAAGAGGATGAAGATGTTCTTGGTCCAGAAGTACCGTACCTCAGTGCAATTGGGGCTCTCGTGTATTTAAAAAATTGTACCAGACCCGATATTTCTTTTGCAGTTAATTTGTTAGCAATATTCAGTTCATCTCCTACAAAAAGGCATTGGAGTGGAATCAAACACATATTCCAATACCTTCGAAGAACAACTGACTTGGGTTTATTTTATTCTAACAATTCAAAACAAGGATTGGTAGGTTATGCCGATGCAGGTTATTTGTCTGTTGATTGGCTCCCAAACGGTCAGGTTTATTACACAAGTCAACCACTTGTGAATGGTCAACCGTAATAAAAGCCAGACAGCTTGAGAACGCAATGCAATTAAGTCCAAGAGGAGTATAGTGTTTCCCCAGGTCGTTATGTCCCAACGAGCTGTGCGATGAATCACCAAACGAATAGTGATCGAGAGGATTTGAATGGAAAAGAGGTTTTGAATGATTATAACTAAAGAAAAAGTATATAAATGACAGGGACTTAAATGCAAATTAAAGAAAATTAAAAAGATAAATTATATTAAATAAACGCTATCACTATTTTTAAAATGATGTTCTTGATTTATAAAACAAAATAACTTAAATAAACTATTTTAACTAAAATGTAAACTTAAATTATCTAAAAACGTGACTTAAAATGAAAACGTAAGTTAAATATAAAAATTACGCGAGTGCGCAAGTAAAAACGTAAAATTTGTGAAATAAAAGTCCTACGAGTGTAAAAACAATTTTCTTACTTACTATATGACAAAAGAAAATTTTAGGAAAAAGCCGGGTATTTTTTCGACTCTTAAATTATTTATTACGAATTAAAAACCAAATAACACTAATTAAATTATTAAAAATACTAAAACATTTTGGAAAAATCTGAAAAATTTATGAAAACTACTTTAAGATAATGTGGACCTAAGAAAAATAAAATGGGAGCAACAGCTTATACAGATAAGCTGTTAATAAGCTGTTAAGTCAATTAAGCTAAAAGATACACTAACTCTTAAATAACTATCAAGTGTAACATGTAACGCAAAAGACCCAAGGGCGCAATTGGTTACCGGTACACACTATATCACTCTCAAAGGGTGGGAGGTCTCAGGTTCGAGCCTGCCTCCCCACCCTTGTTGCTATTTATTTTTTTGGAAATTTGGCTTTTGGAAACTTGAAGGTGCAATGAAAATGTAAAAGTTTTGTGAAAACTTTGCTTATGGAAAGGTCTTAATAAGCTGTATGAACAGCTTATTGTCCACAGTTGGGACAGAAAGGCAAAACAAACACCCCTTTAGATCTTTTTAAGCGCAAATAAGCAATAAAGGCACTAAATGAGCAAGATGGAGGGGGCAAATTAGCTTAATCAGGAGCACTTTAATCTTGAATAAGCTAAATATAAGTATACAAAAAAAAAAACTAAGGGAAATCAGTTGGCTTCAAAATCTAACTAGAGAATCCTAATACTAAAAGAAGCTAGGCTAATAAGCAATTCATGGACAAAATAAGCTAGAAGAAACTGAAAGCAATCTAACTTAATCTAATTACACTAAAGGGTACTAAAGACAATCTAAATAAGCTAAATGGTTCTCCTAATAAGCATTTGAAAACACCAGACCTGCTGTTGTGGAAGTTCAGCAAAATAGGTGGAAGGGGTCCACTTTAGAGCTTATTTGAGATAAGCTAGAAAGAGAAGTAGACCCTGAACTTCTGGCCACTTTGAGTCCACCTAGCTGGCTACCTTTTGCCCCCAAATAATTGCCTGAATAAGCTGTTTATGGCTTATTAATAAGCTAACAAATCTTGGAGTTGGACTGCAGGCAGTGCACAGGGCAGTGGTTTGGCCAGTCCACCCACTTTGACCCAATGGCAGACACCTCAAAATATTTTTTGAATTTCTTCCTTTTTGACCCAAGATAAACAAGCTAGCAAACTAGTGATTTTCATTTTTTACAAATTTTTATGACAACTACAATTAACACAAATTGCTTGAGAAAAATGAAGAAAAACAGTGTGGAAATGTTTTGAAATTTGTGACAGTTAACTGGAAAACTCAAAAAACAGATTTGGTAGCTTGAAACTTAGATTGAGAAATCATTAATATCTATTTCTAAAACCTCCTACATCAAATGCACCTAAACAATTGACCCCAAATTCTAAAAAACAGTTAATATCCAAACACTCCTTTATGTGACCAAAACAGATTTTTAAAGAAAACTTCTCATTAAACATTGAAATTTTGAACTGAAAGGGACTTCTAAAAAATGAATTACTTATACTAAAAAGCTTTTAAACACAAATTACACTAAAATTAAGATGAGCTTTATCAGTTGACTTTCGTTGACTTTTTAACAAAAACTTGAATTAGAACAAAATGAAACAACTCTCAGCTCACATAAGCTATGAAAAGCTTATGTGAGCTTAATGAACAGGAAAAGAAACCACTGAAACAATAATCAACAATTATGTGAAATTTGGACAAGAGATTCAAATTGAAAATTAAGCTTGCATTAATTAAACTGAAAATACAAATTACAACTGAGATTAATAACTACTTGAAAACATTTAAATGACAGAAATTAACACGGTAACAGTTTTCTAAATACATAAAAACTGGACCAAGACTGGAAAACTAAATTAAAACTAAAAACTAACTAAAGACTAACTTCTTTCACTCTCCTTCTCTTGCTTCTTTTTTTATAGCAAATGGCTTGCCACTTGTTTCTGAGCATATCCCACCACTTTTCTTGGCCATTGGATCAGTTGAAGCATTATTGGCCGTTTGATGCATTTTTGGCGCCAAAAGTGTTTTTAGCAGTGTGGGTTGAGTGCAAATGTTGAAGAAGCATTAAATGTCTTTTGGAGTTTGGTGGAGGTGGGGGAACAAGGAGGGGGTGAGGGTGAGCTGGGGGGATGGGAGAAACCTGGTGTTGCAGAGAAGCAGTTGGGGAAGAAGAAAAAAGGCGGGTAAGGGTGTATTTGTTTGACCGTATGTTTGACTAGGCTTATAATATGGCAGGGGGGTCAAAACAGGAGGGGTCAAAGGATTGGCAGGGGGTCACAAGGGGTTATGGCAGGTCCAAAGTCCATGGCTTGTATTAATAACATAGGGACCATTTTGTAATTTCTGAAAAATCAAGGACCAATGCTGCCAATTTTGCAAAGTTGTTCCAAGGGATCAAAAGTGACAAGTTTCAATAGTACAAGGACCAAAATAGACTTTTTCAAACTTCCAAGGACTATTTTTGCCAATTTTTAAACTTGAAGGACCAAACTTGTAATTTCTCAAAACTTTTGATATTTTTCACCAAAGGACTAATTATGACAAGTTATGATTTTAAAAGGACCTTTGGTGATTTTACTTTTTGAAATAAGTGCTCAGGGACTATTTCTGACAACTTTTGAAACTTGGGGGACTGAAACTGCCAATTATGCAAACTTAACTCATTTTTCATCTAATTTTAAACATTTTGCATCTGAAACATATAAAATGCAATTTTGAGATATTTTCAGTATTTTGATGCATTTCTGAGCATTTTTAAATGTTTTGCAGTTCAGATTTGACCCAAAAATGATGAGTATTTACACACTCATCAATCCCCCACACTAAACTATTGCTAGTCCCTAGCAATCTTTTGAGAAAAACTTAATGGTTTTGAATCTCTTTACCAAAAGCCATTACTTCTGGAGTAGCCAAATGTTTCAGTTCAAGTAAGAACTATGGTACACTGATAACCATGTGATTTTGAGCAAACCACCAGCTTCCAACGGATTTGATTTGTCTTTACCAGAAGCCGTTTGCTTCTGGACTAGCCAACTCTTTAGATAATATATACTATCTTTGGTGAGCTGATTACCAATTATGGTTTTTCCACTGCCTTTACCACAAGCCATAAACTTGCAGGCTAGCCAACTCTTCACTTTTAAGGATATGGTGAGCTGAAAACCATACAATTTTGGGCAAATTGCAAGCCGTCAACGGATTTGAGATATCTTTACCAAGAGCCGTTTGCTCCTGGATTAGCCAATCCTTTTGTTTATTAGACATGGCGGACTGATAACCATAAGTTGAGTAAGTGCAGAACACTTACTCCAAAAAAAAATTTGGCCAAAAATGGGGGAATTGGGCGGTAATATACATGATAAAATTCGTGAGAATTCCCCCCCACACTAGAAATGAATATTGCCCTCAATATTCAAAGTACCGGTGGTTATGCCGAAACTGAGAATGTAAAAGGGAAATACTACGGCCATAATTTAGCAAGAATTATTTTTTTTTTAGAAAACTAATATACAACAGCGGGGGGAAACTCCCCCACACTAGGGTGGTACACACGGGTGAAAACCCATGTTTAACTACTGTTTTTGATTACCGAGTCGCTAGCTTGACTCGACCCTGAATTAATTTGTTCATGGGGAAGTAAGTGGAAGAAACTTGGGGGACTGAAACTGCCAATTATGCAAACTTAGCTCATTTTTCATCTAATTTTAAACATTTTGCATCTGAAACATATAAAATGCAATTTTGAGATATTTTCAGTATTTTGATGCATTTCTGAGCATTTTTAAATGTTTTGCAGTTCAGATTTGACCCGAAAATGATGAGTATTTACACACTCATCAATCCTCCAAAAGCTAGATCTCAAACTGGTTATGTGTTCTTGACTGAAGGCACTGCAATTTCATGGCGTTCTCAAAAGCAAACACTTGTAGCAACATCATCAAATCATGCTAAAGTTATCGCACTACATGAAGCTAGCAGATAGTGTGTATGGTTGAGGTCAATGATACAACTCATTACGACTTCTTGTGGGCTATCTCAAGAGAAAAGCCCAACTCTCATCTACGAAGATAATGCAGCTTGTGTTGCACAAATTAAAGAGGGGTATATAAAAAGTGACAGGACGAAACTTATACCTCCAAGATACTTCGCATACACTCAAGACCTTATAAAGGACAACCAAATTGAATTGAAGTATGTTCAATCAAGCAACAATTCAGCGGATATTTTCACCAAGGCACTCCCTACTTCGATTTTCAGAAAACACGTCCATGCTATTGGAATGCGGCATGTACAGATGACGTAACACTCTATGGATGTCTACATCAGGGGGAGTCAACTATACACTGTACTCTTTTTCCCTTAGCTAAGGTTTTTTCCCACTGGATTTTTCTTTAACAAGGTTTTTAATGAGGCAGTACTTCAAAGTTGAATCTACTTTGAAAAATGTGGCATTCAAGGGGGAGTGTTACGAATTATCAGTTTCGTATTACATTTATGTATGCCACATTTGTCAAACAATAGACCAATAATGTACGTATCTATTGTCTGCTAAGTTACCCTAGGATGTAAAGTGAAATATATAGTAATCTTACTAGTATAAATACCTCATGAATGTAATGAAAGAAGATGCACCAAGTTCACCTATTAAAGTAACTTTTTTTTGAACGATCAATTTTTATAGAAAGGGCTAGCAAGATGCTAGAGGAACAAACAAGTGAATATAAGAAATACAACAGCTTAAAGACTAAAGTTACACCAGTGTTGCCAATCAATGTGGCACGATTTAGATCGATTTGATAACCAAAGGAAGCTTGTGGTCTTCAATTCTTTTATTGCAAAACGAGATGATGGAGGCTTGTTGGAGAAGATTTGGTCGTTGCATGTTTTCCAAATGATCCAGCAGAAAGCTAATATGGTTAGTTGGAGTAGTCTGCAGATCGAGGGATCAATGGTTGGGTCGTTATGTAGATTGAGCAGCTCGCGGGTCGATGATGGTTTGATCGGTGGCATTTTTGTCCATGTGAGCAGGTAACTCCAAAGAGAGCTGGAGAAAGAACAGTGTAGAAATAAGTGCTCGGAGGATTCTTCAAAGTTGTTACATAATGGGCAGTTGGTTGTTGTTAATGGGATGTTCCTTCGTGAGAGAAGATCAACAGTTGGTAGTCGGTCCATCTCTAGACGCCATCCAAATATGTTTACCTTTTTGGGTGCCAGGGAGTTCCAACGAAAGGCCCAACGTTTTGGGCCATAAGAGGCAACTTGTAGACGACATTTCATGGACTTGGTGTTAAAAACTCCAGTTGGGTCGTGGTTCCATGTCCAAGAGTCTCGCGAGTCAGACAGGGATAGAGTGTGGATCTGTGAGAGCATTTCCTGGTATTGGTGGAGTTCTATTGCGGTCGTCGGGGGTGTTATCCAATTCCATTCCCAGTTTGAGTAGATTTCATTACCGGTACATCGCTCCTTGATAAAGCATCCTTTGTGTTTCTCTAACTTGAAGAGATCCTGGAAGGTGTAGCATAGTGGCTCGATACCCATCCAAAGGTCGATCCAGAATCGGATAGAGGAACCGTCTTCGACCTTACCTGTAAACATGCTAAGCAAAGAGAGGTTAAATTTGCTTAAGTGGGAGTTGAGCTTTGCAATATTAGCCCACACTCCGGACAAAGCAGATTTATGTGGAATGGGAGTGCAAATCCGGGGAGAGAGGTGGATGGCAGTAATCGCACGGGCCTCAAGGCTGTTAGGGTCCACACGAAGACGCCACCACCATTTTGATAAAAGTGAGAGGTTTTTGGTTTTGAGATCGCCCAACCCAAGCCCGCCCGAGTCGAGAGGAGCAATAATTTGCTCCTAACAAACCCATGGGATTTTCCTGTTTGAATCCGGTCCCCCCCCCCAGAAAAAAGACTTACGAAGGGATTCCAGTTTGGAGAGTACACTATCCGGGGCCATGTACAACGAGAAATAATGGGTAGGAAGACTGTCAAGCACAAAATGGATGAGGGTGATTCTTCCACCTATCGAGAGGGTGGAGGCTTTCCACTTGGATAGATGGTTTTCAAAGGTTTGTATTACCGGGGATCAATTTCTAATCAGGTTCATGTTGGCACCAACAGTGAGGCCGAGGTAGGTAATTGGGAATTGGCCCGACTTGCAATTGAGGATTCTGGTCAAGATGTTTGTGGCATTAGGTTCTAGGTTTATGCCATAGAGTCCCTGATAGGATGTATCAAAAAGGTTATTTCAAAAATCCTAGCTAATCGCCTCAAGACTGTAATCGGAAAAGTAATCTCCCCAACTCAATCAGCCTTCCTCTCCAACCGCAACATACTAGATGGGCCTCTCATACTCGATGAAATAAGAGAAAATTATCAAAAGGGGACTTTTTTTCAAGTGTGGTCCATTTTTAAGACTTTTTTCTCATCTCTTTCCCAAAAGAGCCTGCTCAACTGCTCCTCAACTTCTCAACTCCATTATTTTGATGACAAGTGTCAATGCAAGTACAAGGGTTAGGTAGACAACTTTTTTACTTTTTGGTTAAATGACAATTATACCCATGTATATATTACCCCTTTTCTCTTTCTCTTTCATTTATACAAGTACATATCTCATTCTTCTTACCAAAATCTTCCATCCCAAAGGTCAACGATCCAAAGAAAGGTGGATAAAAGATATATAAATACCACTAAACAAAATCTTCCATCCCAAAGGTCAACGACATATTTTTCACAGATCCGGCGTGTTTCTTTTTCTTTTTATTTGAACCTTGGTTCACATGGTTCACATGGTCAAAGATATATATCAGATCCGGCCAAGATGGTGTCAAGATCCAGATCCGGCGTTAAGATGGTGTCAAGATCCAGATCCGGCGTTAAGATGGTGTCAAGATCCAGATCCGGCCTTCGAGATCTACAGATCCGGCGGTGTGTCGACATATACAACATCTTTTTTAGATATGTAGCTTTCTTTGTTTTATTTTTTTGTTTTTGTTTTTGGGCGAAGAATCATGTTGTTTAGCACGTTCTTAGTATATTCTCTGTTTGCTTTATTTAATATCAATGAGTTATGATGACCCATTATTGTTTTCACGTTGTGTATGTGGGGTACTATTTATTTTTTATCAGGTTAGTATAAGATGGAATTATGTTATTGTGACGAATGTTTAGATATTATAGTGGTTTATAAAAGATGGCACTTTTGGAGTCCAAAAAGATGGCACTTGTGTTTATAAAAGATGAACGTGATATTTTTTTTGTTCAATATTTTAAAGATTCCGGCGATAGCAGCAGATTCCGGCGATGCGTGGTCTTTTTTTTTTTTTTTTTTTTTTTTTTTTTTTTTTAATAATAAAATTGTGGTTATTAAATAATGAAATAAGTAATTTTGTAAGTATAGATAATTTTTGTGGTTGAGCAGTGGTGGTGGTGGTGGTTATGGACTGCTAAGGTGGTGATCAGTGGTAGTCGACCAGTTGAGTAGCGGTGGTGGTGGTGGTTATGGACTGCTAAGGTGGTGAGCAGTGGTGGTCGAGCAGTTGAGCAGTGGTAGTCGAGCACTTGAGCAGCGGTAGTCGAGCAGTTGAGCAGCGGTGGTGGAGATATGGCCGAATCTTTTCCCATGGCCGGAGATATGGCCGGATCTTGGATTGAGGTTGAAGAGAGAGAAAAAAATTAGAAAAGATGAAATATGTGGTGTCTTTTATATATGTGTTTGAGGGTAAATTAGTTATTTGAGTTAAAAGTTAAAAAATATCTTCACCTACCACATGACACGTGTCATCAAAATAATGAAGAGCAGTTGAGCAGGCTTTTTTGGGAAAGAGATGAGAAAAAAGTCTTAAAAATAGACCACACATGAAAAAAAGTCCCCTTTTGATAATTTTCTCATGAAATAATTAGTTGGCTGAAGAAAAACAAACGAGAGGCATTCTGTCTTAAGATTGACTTTGAGAAGGCTTTTGACACTGTAAACTGGGAGTCCCTCATCTCAATACTTTGCCGATTAAAGTAACTTATACTTATCATATCTCTATTATTTCTATAGTGGTTCTTTAATGATACTTTGTAAAGTTTTTGATTATATCGTTAATCTTGTTGGAGTTGTTTTGCCCAGCAGCAGGGTTAGACAATCAAAGACAGTAGCAATACCACTAGGTGGTTACCGGATATCACTTGAAATCGTGTGATCACTTTCCAAAGTAAACTATTCGACCCTAATGCCTGGGTATCACGAATATCTACTTGGGATAAGACCAAATGCAGTTAGAGAATTAGGCACAATTCTATAACCCTTTCGCTAATCAGTGTTTTGTGTTTTCTGTGTGTTTTACATGCATAAACAGATCTCCTATTTATAGGAGGTTACTCTCAACCGTTCAAATGGAATTATGAGGATTAATCGGCCCATTAATCACCTCATAATTGTCCCCATTATAGCCGTTAGTGGTTACATGACCAATTAAACGTGGTCATAAAGAAGTTGTAACTACCATTTAGCAGTACTTTCCATAAGCAGTACTTTCCACTAGCAGTACTTTCACTTACAGTGGAAATACAGCCTATCAGTGGAAACACTGCTTATCAGTACTTTCATAGTACTAGCAGTGGATACACCACTTCAGTGGAAACACTGCCTATCAGTGGAAACACTGCTTATCAGTGGAAACCACAAGCAGTACTTTCCACAAGCAGTACTTTCTCCAGTACTACCAATACAAACCACTATTAGAGTCAGGGTGTTCATGGACCTTATGGGTGTACACTCCGTACCTCCTAACCCATTACAAGGTGTGAACTAATCCCACAAGTGCACTAAATTTTCCAACAATCCTCCCCAAATTTAGTTCACTTCCTTTGCATGAAAAATAAACATTAATCAAAACATGTGCATAAACGAAAATGTCCTGAGGATTGAATTTCCATCTTAGTAAATTACACGTTCAAATATTCGAGAATCAGGGTGTTCTAAGAATTGAACCCTTCAACCTATTTGAATACCTGAAGATAAAATACACACAAGTTTTCAAACACTTATCAGCTCCTGACACTATACAAGCCATGTGTCCATATCCAAATTCATAAATGTTGTAAAAGCTAAAAGTCCAAAGCTTCCTGAAGCGGCAAAACTTCAACATTTACATAGGTGGTTCCTCTTTAGTCATGCTCCTGCCAAACACTTTTTCAAAGAAAATTAACCATTAAGAAGTAAAGACTTCATCCTCCTTTCAGCAGGTTCTGAGCACAACCTTGGGATGTAAATAAAACATGTGCTCTAGTCCACTGAATGTTCAGCTTTCCACATTGAACTCAGCTCCCAAGTTTCCTTAGGAGGGAGTTGGGTGTCCTAGCATTCAGTGACTAAGTTAGACTTAAACCCATCCCTTTAGCAGACTTTATAACCAAGTCTCTAGCCAGACCCTTCGTCAAGTGATCAGCTAAGTTCTGTTGAGATCTAACAAACTCTATAGATACCACCCCATTCATGATAAGCTCACAAATCATGCTATGTCTGACACCTAAGTGTCTAGACTTACCATTGTACATCTGGCTATAAGCCTTAGCCAATGTAGTTGCACTATCACACCAGATAGAAATAGGTGCTATAGGTTTAGGCCACAATGGAATCTCAAGAAGCAAGTTTTTCAACCATTCAGCTTCTTTACCAGCAGCTGCTAGAGCCACAAATTCAGATTCCATTGTTGAACTGGTGATGCAAGTTTGTTTCTTGGATGCCCAAGAAATTGCACCTCCACCAAGTAGGAATACCCAGCCACTGGTAGACGAATTGTCTTCAGTGTTACTGATCCAACTTGCATCAGTGTAACCTTCCAACACTGATGGGTAACCAGTATATGAGAGACTATAATCCATAGTTCTCTTCAAATACTTCAGTACCCTCTGAACTGCTTGCCAGTGATGAGCACTAGGATTACTAGTATACATGCTCAATTTTCCCACTACAAAACCAATATCAGGTCTTGTACAAGTCATGGCATACATCAGGCAGCCAATTACCCTAGAATACTCAAGTTGAGATACAGCCTTGCCATTATTAGGCATCTGCTTCTCACAAGTATCCATAGGTGTACTCACTGGAGTACAATCAAAGTAATTGAATTTCCTCAGTACCTTCTCAATATAATGAGACTGAGAGATAGAAATTCTTTTACTTTCATGTTTAATCCTTATACCAAGGATAACATCAGCCTCCCCCATGTCCTTCATGGAGAACCTTGATGACAAAAACTCCTTTGTCAGGTCAACCTGATTTTGATCAGTGCCAAAGATCAACATGTCATCAACATATAGACAAATGATGACTCCTTTACCAGATTCATCAAATTTGCTATATACACATTTGTCAGCTTGGTTAAGAACATAACCACTAGACAAAACCACTTCATCAAATTTTTGATGCCATTGCTTAGGTGCCTGCTTAAGTCCATAAAGAGACTTAATCAGTTTACACACCTTGTTTTCATTGCCAGGCATGATGAAGCCCTGAGGTTGGTTCATATAAACCTCCTCTTCCAACTCACCATTCAAGAAAGCTGTTTTCACATCCATCTGATGAATAACCAGATTGTGAATAGATGCCATAGCAATCAGCAGTCTTATGGTACTGATACGAGCCACAGGGGCATAAGTATCAAAATAGTCTATTCCTGACTTTTGTTTAAAGCCCTGAATGACTAGTCTAGCCTTGAACTTTTCAATAGTTCCATCTACCTTCATTTTCCTTTTGAAAATCCATTTGCAACCCAGAGGTTTGCAACCAGGAGGTAGATCAACCAACACCCAAGTGTTGTTGCCCATGATAGAATCCATCTCATCATTGATTGCTTCTTTCCAGAAAGCAATATCCTGGGACTTCATTGCTTCTTCAAATGTCTTGGGATCATCCTCAACAATGAAGCAATAGGAGTATTGGTCTGAGACCTCATCCCTTGTTCCTTCAACTAAGTATAGTTGAAACTCAGGTCCAAATGACTTTGGAGTCCTGACCCTTTTGCTCTTCCTGAGCACAGGTTCAGGTTGTTGAACCACAACCTCATCAGGGACCACTGATGGTTCACCATCAGGGACCTCTGATACACCAGTGTCTTGAGTTCCATTAGGAATCCTCTGACTTGGTCTAAGGACTGATGAGAATCTATTCTCATCAAAATCTGCATCCATTGATTCAATTATTGAGTTAACTGAAACATGTTCATTAGGTTCAATAACATAGAACCTAAAAGCCTTGGAATGCTCAGCATATCCAACAAAGATGCAGTCAATGCCTCTTTCACCCAAAGTTTTCAACTTTGGATCAGGGAGTCTTACAACAGCCCTACAACCCCAAACCTTGAGATAATTCAGGTTGGGTTTCCTTTTAGTCCAGAGTTCATAAGGGGTAACCTTGTTCCTTTTGTTGGGAACTCTATTTAGCAAATAGCAAGCTGTTAATATAGCTTCACCCCAAAACCCTTGACTCAGTCCTGAATAGGACAACATGGAATTAACCATTTCCTTCAGCACCCTGTTTTTCCTTTCAGAAATACCATTTTGCTGAGGAGTATAAGGGGCAGTCGTTTCATGGATTATTCCAACAGACTGAAAGTACTGAGTATCCATGTACTCACCTCCCCTATCAGTCCTTAATCTTTTGATCAAAGACCCAAGTTGTAATTCAACTTCAGTTTTAAACACTTTGAATTTATCTAATGCTTCATCCTTGGTATGTAACAGATAGACATAACAAAATCTAGAAGCATCATCAATAAATGTCACAAAGTACTTCTTATTCCCCAAAGAAGGAGTGGCATGCAAATCACACAGGTCACTGTGTATAAGCTCCAAGACCTTAGTCTCACGACTAACACCCTGAGAAGGTTTCTTGGTTATCTTGGTCAACATGCAAGTTTTACACTTTTCAGTGTCCATGTCAAAAGCAGGGATTAAACCATCCCTAGACATATCTTGCATCCTTTTATAGTGAACATGACCAAGTCTAGCATGCCAAAGGGTAGAATTAGTCTGATCATATATGGTCACAAAAGCTGAAATAACACTGTCAGTGGTAATATTAAGCCTGAACATTTGATTACATAAATAACCAAAACCAATAAAAACACCACATTTAGAAAGAACAAATTTATCAGATTCAATAACTTGTTTATATCCATGATTATTCAAAATACTACTTGAAACCAAGTTCTTCCTAATATCAGGAACATGAATAACATTAAACAAAGTTACAATCTTTCCAGAACTAAACCTAAGATCTACACAACCACGACCATGCACCAAGGCTGTTGACTCATTTCCCATGTGAAGAATAGAACCATCATTCAGTGACTCATAAGTCTTGAACCAGCTTCTATCTTTACACACATGAACTGTTGCACCAGAGTCAACCCACCACGTAACATCATCATCCTGCACATAAAAAGATTCAGATACATATGTAACATAATAAATCTGAAAAGACTTATTAAACATATTCTGACCTTTCAGTGAGTTGGCTGAACCACCACTCCCTGAACCATTAGTGCCTGATCCATTGGCTTTACCACCAACTTTAACACCTTTGCAGTCCCTTTTAATGTGACCAGTCTTGCCACATTTCCAACAAGTAGGTGTTGCCTTCTTGTTAGGATCTGCCCTTGTGTTATCATGATATTTTCGCTTGCCTTTGTTGTCATTGTACCTGGTGGAGTTGTTATGCTCCACCATATTGACAACAGATGGTCCAGTAGCATTGCTACTCTTTGGCTTGTCATTATCCTGCACTTTGAGAGATTCCTCAATGCGCAGATGACTGCCCAACTCAACCAGAGTTAACTCCTCATTCTTATGTTTCAAGGTATGCTTGAAATCTTTCCAAGAAGGAGGGAGTTTGTCAATAACACAAGAGACTGAAATAGCCTCATCCATGTGCATATTGTGTTGTGTAAACCTTCCAAGTATTCCAAGAAGTTCATTGTATTGTTCCATAACTGGTCTTGAATCAGTCATTTTGTAATTTGTGAAATTACTAACAAGGAACTTCTTACTTGATGCATCCTCAGCCATATATTTGGCATCCAAGGAATCCCACAGTTCTTTGGAAGATTCAAAGTTCTGATAAATATCAAACAAAGAATCAGACATACCATTCAGAATAAGACCTCTGCATATGTAGTCATCATTCTCCCACTTGCTCCTCCTCCTGATCTGCTCCACAGTAGCATCATCCCCATCATCAGGAATAGGAGTAGTCAACACATAAACCACACTCATACTTGACAGCAAGAAGTGCATCTTCTTCTGCCACCTCCTAAAGTCCACCCCTTCAAACTTATCAAGCTTGGCAAAGTTTGAAGCCATGTGTTTCATTGCAGCAGCAACCATTGATTATCACAAATAGTTTACTTTGATTGTTGGAGTTGTTTTGCCCAGCAGCAGGGTTAGACAATCAAAGACAGTAGCAATACCACTAGGTGGTTACCGGATATCACTTGGAATCGTGTGATCACTTTCCAAAGTAAACTATTCGACCCTAATGCCTGGGTATCACGAATATCTACTTGGGATAAGACCAAATGCAGTTAGAGAATTAGGCACAATTCTATAACCCTTTCGCTAATCAGTGTTTTGTGTTTTCTGTGTGTTTTACATGCATAAACAGATCTCTTATTTATAGGAGGTTACTCTCAACCGTTCAAATGGAATTATGAGGATTAATCGGCCCATTAATCACCTCATAACTGTCCCCATTATAGCCGTTAGTGGTTACATGACCAATTAAACGTGGTCATAAATAAGTTGTAACTGCCATTTAGCAGTACTTTCCATAAGCAGTACTTTCCACTAGCAGTACTTTCACTTACAGTGGAAATACAGCCTATCAGTGGAAACACTGCTTATCAGTACTTTCATAGTACTAGCAGTGGATATACCACTTCAGTGGAAACACTGCCTATCAGTGGAAACACTGCTTATCAGTGGAAACCACAAGCAGTACTTTCTCCAATACTACCAATACAAACCACTATTAGAGTCAGGGTGTTCATGGACCTTATGGGTGTACACTCCGTACCTCCTAACCCATTACAAGGTGTGAACTAATCCCACAAGTGCACTAAATTTTCCAACAAATCTGATAATAAAAGCCCTTAATTATAACATAGAAGTCATTTTCTGCTTCAAAAAAACAAAGAAAATAAGCGATACCAAACACCATCACATACCCGTTTTAACCCAAACATACACTTCACCGTTTTTGACCTTTTTACCACTCAACAAAGGGAAGGACTGTTGTGACAAATTAAATTGCTACTCATTAAACCCCTTTTTCAAATCAAATCATATTTCACACATCGATTATAAATCCTGATGTGTGAATAAAATACATATATATTGAGAAACGGTAACAGATCGCGAAGAAGAAGATGACGATTAACAACAATTTCATTAAACTAATAGCAACACTCACAGTGATTTCATTATTTTCATTAACACATGTTGCTGATGCGTCTTCATCATCAGCTCACACCAACAATTGGGCTGTTCTTGTTTGCACATCTAGATTCTGGTATATCATTTATTTATTTATTTATGCTTTCATTGTTTCGATATGCTTATCACCTTAGTTAAGATGTTTTAGGGGCTGTTTGGGATTGTTTTTGTACTTTAAGACGCCTTGCAAATTACTAATTAGTATATTGAGAAACGCCTTAAATTAATAGCTACACTAGATGAAAATTACTAATTTTAGTCGCGTTAGTCCTTCTATGTAATAAGAGATGGGTAAAATAGAATAGAATTAAACTATATTCTAGACTCGTAGTTTGCCTCTAATTTGGGACGAATGAAATATTGTATCTTAGGATTACAGTTCAAATATTTGCTTCACCTAAAAACCGTTTATCAATCTAGTTTGGATACTCAATCTTTCATATGGCAGTGAAACACGGCTGCATAATAGAATGATGCCATTTCCACCAATGATATGATCGCACATTGTTAACTTTAGTACTTGCTGGACACTTTCAGATGTAAACATGCCTTGCATCTTTTACAGATATCATTCACTAAGTGCAACCCGTGTGCTAAGAGATACTGATTTTGCACTATGACCTTTCTAAATTACTTTTATTACATTATTTTTCAGGTTCAATTATCGGCATATGGCAAACACCTTATCCTTGTATAGGTATGTGGGGTTACCTAATCTTAGTTTCATCTCGATTTTGTCAGTAACAGCCTATTGGCCCTTGTATATGAAGGTAAGTAATGTTTGCCATTCTTTTTCTTGATCTTCTCATTTAGGACGGTGAAACGACTAGGGATACCTGATGAGCGGATCATTCTTATGTTGGCTGATGATATGGCTTGTAATGCTCGCAACAAGTACCCCGCACAAGTTTTCAATAACGAAAACCATAGGCTTAACTTGTATGGCGATAACGTTGAGGTAAGCATTGTATCAATTAATTAAACAGACATTTTCAGAGGTAACATATGTTGCACCCATTAGAAGATATGCTGATATTAGCATACTGCAATGTCAGGTAGACTACAGAGGTTATGAAGTGACAGTTGAAAACTTTTTGCGAGTTTTGACGGGGCGCCATGAGAATTCCGTTCCAAGATCCAAACGTCTTTTGAGTGATGAGGGTAGCCACATACTGTTATATATGACAGGGCACGGAGGAGATGAGTTTCTGAAGTTTCAGGACGCGGATGAACTTCAGAGTCATGATTTGGCTGATGCAGTCAAACAAATGAAAGAAAAGCGTAGGTGAGAGCAAGAATGGCTTATCTTCTCGACTCCTGCATACCCTTGTTTCACTTTCTGATGAAAAAAGCTAAATATGATGACTTTGGGTGGTCTTAGAAAAACGGTATTTCTGAGCACATGAAACTAACTTATAATTTTTTCAGCTGCTGACATGCATCAAATGTGAATGGTCTGAAACCAGGCCATGTTTAATTGCCTATAAACAAACTAGCTACTGTCATTATCATTAACACTAGAATGATGACTTATTTGTGCTCTTGTTTGTTCATGTTTAGGTACAAGGAACTGTTAATTATGGTAGATACATGTCAAGCTGCTACACTCTTTTCCCAGGTTTGAGTCCTTTCCTTACCGGGCTTCTTGCCTTTAATAGGAGTCTCTTTGTGCTTAATATCTAGTACTCACTATTAAAGGCATCTGCAATATCATAATCTAAGATATACACTTTTGAATTCTCCGATATCACTAATATTCTTATAAAGACTGACACGAAGCATATTTGACCAACTTAAAAGTGTTTCTTTATGATACTTTTCGAGAAAGTACTTTAAAGCTCCAATATGTCACATAGATTCATATGTACGATTAACATTGTACCTGGCTGTTCAACGTATTAACTTCTTACTCCGTATTATTACTCGGTTGATACCAATATGTATTAACTTTTTAGATGCGTTTAGGCTTTGACTAATGCATATATGCTTAACATGCAATTGAGTTCTTCAATCATGCTGTTACAAAAGAAACACATGTCACACATTCCAATTTCCAAATTTATAAGGCCCGATCCTCATTTGTCAAGCATTAATTATGGTATGGATCATATGCTTTTTCAGCTCCATTCACCTGGCGTTTTGGCTATGGGAAGTAGCATGAAAGGGGAAAACTCGTATTCGCATCATTTGGATTCTGATGTGAGTATGATCTTGGATGTTAACAAGTTTAATCTTTGATATATAGCAAAATTTTCTATATCGCTAACTTCCCTTGCTTATCGTTTGTAAAATTTTGTGGTACAGGTTGGTGTCTCAGTTGTGGATCGATTCACTTACTATACCCTAGCTTTCTTTGAGAGGCTCAATGTGTATGACAATGCATCATTAAGCAGGTATAAAAAAATGCATTATGGAAGTTCTATATGCTTCTCCAGCCTATACTTATATTTCTTTTTGTGTTGCTTTTGCAGTCTGTTCAGCTCATATAATCCAAGTTTGTTGCTGTCAACTGCATATTATCGAACAGATCTATACCAAGAGCAAGTGGAGAATGTATGTCACTTGTAAATATATCGTTTATTCTTTGTGCATTTTGTTTGTGAAAAGAGGATTCCTATTTGCCATTCGGTACCTTAGTATCGTATTACTAATAGTAGAGATGACAAAATGGGTGGGTTGGGTAATGGGTCAAAACATAAAACTTCTTGATATAGGTTGGGATGGCTTGACCCGAATTTTTTGTTCAAAATTTCTTATATTTTTTACAATCAATTAATGTGCCAAAGATGATTACAAAAACTGTGTCTATGTTATTACAAAAACACACTTTGGACGAATTAGACCGAACTCGTTACAGATAAAACGTGGCTCTAGTAAATGATTTGCAATTTGGCACCTATAACAGAAATCTTATTCCTCTCCGGTCTTACCCTTGTTATTATATATTATCAGTCACGATTCTGAAATTTTCATGTTTGCCAACTTGCAATGTCTTAAAACCCCCATTCTTCCCAGTACATGCAATCAGTATTTCCAACCAATAATGCTAACTATTTTACTATTCCAAGTAGAAACGTGCAAACCAACAGTGATTAATTGCAAACTATGCAATCAGGAATAAATAATTGACTTTCATCTGTCTGCTCATCAGGTACCAGTGACAAATTTCTTTGGTTCAGTCATGAAAACGATCCACACTAGTTCTGCTTACAGAGCAATTTCTGGTAGAGATAGCAGCAGGGCCAAATTTGATGCGTCATCAGATAAATCTTATGACTGGGATGCTCAAAGAATAACAAATAATCCAGATTCTGAGAAAGATTCTTATCATTACAAGGCAAAAGTAAGTGCCTTCGATTTTTCTTAAAAGAAATCTAGAGGTGGTGATTTTGACCCAGTTACTTTCCAATGGGCCGATTTGAGTTATGTTTTATCTCGTACGGGCGAAATAGCTAAAATAAAATATTGCCTGAAAGTAAATGGGTCATATGAGGCAAGTGGCTGAAAGTCATTGACTTCCTGAAAGTCATTTACTTTTCAATTGCCTGACGAGTTAATGCATAAAACTTCCTAAACTTGTTTTATTCAAAAAGTTGGATTACATAATGTATAAGATTGTAAAATTCTTTGGAAAGAAACCTTTTCAAAACACCTTTCAGTTTGTTACCCATTCAACTAGACCCGCCCATTTTCCACCTCTAAAGGAAAGTCTTTATATGATTTATTTATTTTGGTTTGTTTTTATATGATCTACTCCTTGGACTAACGCTGGTTTGCTGTAGGTGGTGGAACGTGGAACTTGTCCTCATGCAGAGTTGTGGGATGTCATTGTTGAAAAGGTTCAAAGTATCAAAGATGTTGACAGCATTGTGAATTACGGTTTGGTCGGAATGCTGGCCCTGGTGGCAGTTTCCACCTGGCAGTCATCATGAAGGTAAGAAACATTTGATCGTCCAAATATAAACATACTCCCTTGACTTGCATGACCTGTTATAAAGGTAGCAGGTCGATTTCGGTTTGTGTTTTTATCTCAGATAGGTCAAAAGGGTCAAATCATAATGTGTAGCTAAAAGGGAAGGGGTCATATGGATTGATAGTTGGCCTAAAGTGTATTTAACACCCTTAGAACGTTAAAGCTTGCGTAATTAGTTCTGTTAAACCCAGGGCATGTGCCTTTGTGAAGTTTATTACTACGTTGAATTCCTTTTCTCCTTGTTTTGGTTGTCAAATTTCAGTTCTCATGACTGTTGTATCCTGTTTCATTTCAGGTCTGGCAAAAAGTGGTTAGATAAACAATTTGAGCTTTCATAGCAAGGTCTTACTTTCAAGAACATCCCTTTATAGAATCCAGCGAAATTCGAATTATCAAGAAACTGAACCAGCCATCATTTATGGTTCTCAGTTTGTGCTCGGCACTATACTAGTAAATACAACTTCAGTTAGATCTTTCTTGTATGCACGTTTTGGATTTATCGACCTTGAGATTTGACTTTGTCCGTGCTGTCCAAATTGGACACAATTTGACCATCTGCTTCACACGACCGCTGTGGTGAGGTCGTTAATTTGTAGGCTAATCCACTTTCCCAATTGGTAGTTAATGTTGGTTCACTTCATATATTTAAGAGTGGGGGTTCAAATTCACGACTAGTATAGGCAGACTTCATGTATGAGGTTACTATTTTGATTTTTTCGTTCATATATATGCTACTAGTGTTTTGTATAGACGAATGAGGTCTGCTTAGATATGAAAATAGAAAGTTTTTTCTTCCCTTTCTTGAGCGTTTAAGGGAAATGCCCATATGGTCTTCTTTTGGCATTGATCCGGGAAATTAATAGGGTAAAGCTGTATTGTAAAGAGGGTTTTGCTATCAATTTTATATTCTGCTTTTTCAGATAGTGGGCTACGAAAACTGAGAAATTAAGTCGTAATAAAAATGTAACCACCTACAAAGCTGAAAATGTTTCCAAGCTCAACTAAAATCATGGTAACAATACTTAAAGCACGGTGCTGGTGCTGTTCCTGGAAAAGATTATAAAAATAGATTATTTTTATAAGCTACATGAAACAACCTTTTATTTTTAGAGATTATGGAAGATTATATTTTTTATAATTTCTTATAAGTTCTGTCAAACAAAAATTATTTTTTAAGTAGTTTATTTTTTGAAAAAATAAGCATAATCTTTTCATAATCTCATGTGCCAAACATAGCCTACAAGTTGTATTCATCAAATATAGCTTTACAATGCAAACATACATATTTTGGATGAACTATGTATGTTAAAACTTAAATTATACTCCCTCCGTCTCAAAATTATTGTCAGGAGACAAGAAACACACAATTTAATAAAAGTGAGACCACTTTAATTTTTTACCATTTAAAAGGAATCTTCCCTCAAAAAGTTCCCTAGTTTTTACTATAAATAGAAAGTTGACAATTAATTTGAGACATCCAAAAAAAGAAATGTGGACTATTATTTTGAGACGGAGGGAGTACATATTTGTTTGTAGCATATACTTTCTGATTTTTGACCATCGACAATTTGCCTTGCACAGTTACTTGGTTGTTGGTTGGAATTATCCCAAAAGGATATCTGAAGTCCGACATTGGAATAACACCAGTCTAATGAAAAAAAATGTCCCACTGCTTGAAGGTTGAGAATTTATCCGACTCCTGTGTAATATTTATACTCGGAGCATGGGGTATCATCACATGCCAAAAATGTCACCTCAACATCCTCACTTTAACACTAACACACCAAAACACCCCTTCACTCATAACATGTCATTTTGGCTCGACCCACCCACTGACCCACCCACCATTTTATTTTCTTTTTCATTTTTCAAACAAACTAAATTTCATTCATTCATTAAAAATAAAATGTACGTTGTTGTTGCGGACTAATAAATATTTCGATCATTGCGTATATTGCAATGAAATCGGTGATATGATTGGTTAGAGTGCACGGTGTGCGGGTTTGTTACCCTCACCGCCCCTTATGTGCCAAATTACTCGTTAAGACTAAGCAAGATCAGGAATCAAACTTCAGACATTTTGCATGTCTATAGAAGCACAAGAAGCACACAGACAAATGCATTAACCTTTTATTAGAAAAGAGCAATTAGCCTTTCATTAAATTAGTATTTAGATGTCACTATAGAGGTGAACCATTATTAAGGAAGATACATATAGCAGAAATATCATCAGTCGCAATTCCTTTTCTCTTGCGTTTCCAGGCACGTGTTGCATACTCCACCAGTCGTTTAGTTGACTTTGACTTATCAACGGTAGATGATACAATCTCCACGGCTTCTTCATTTGAAACAACATCCCAAACCTACACAAATTGACACAAAACAATTAGCACAATTCCTTTGCTATAACGAATTAGTAAAAATTGTAGATGCTTTTGATCATTTTCTAAATCTGATTAAAAATGTAGGATTCTTGTCGACATTTCCTCTCGTGTGAAGAAATTAGGCATATACTTGGTCCCTGCGGCGTTGAATAGTTTATATTCTTTCACGATTAATGCAAATACTTTTTTCATGATTGTAAGTGTGAAAAACTTAACAGAGTATTACTTATTTTCTCCAAGTCTTGAACTAGAAAACGTTTAAAAAATGCATATATGTTGTAGTGTTAATAGCTTCAACTGTAAGAACCTACCCCATCAGAAGCAAGCACGATAAACTGGTCTTTGCCAGTAATACGTCTTTGTGTCACTTCAGGCACAGATATAAGTCCAAAATCCTTGACACAATAATCACCAAAGGCTCTCGACATAGCCAGACCAGGTGACTCCCCGTTAGGCAGCCACACCCGGTACACACCAGGCTCATCCTCCATACAGAAAACCTGTCCTTTGCACTGAATAATTCGCTCAGCCTCATCTGTAGATGAATGATCAGTATTGTCAACAGCATATGAGCAAGAAACAGACATAAAGCTTATGATGCTTACGAGGTAAATTGGGCTTAAAATCAACAGTAAGTTGCACAGGTGTCAAACAGCCATCATCACTGGCCGTAGCCAGTATTGCTCGTGAATCTCCTACATTTGCTATCACTAGAAGTTCGCCCTGTATACAATTTAACTCTCCATGAATTCACTTGCATTGATCTATATAAAGTTAAGAATCAAACATGATTTTTTTGGAGTAATACGATCTGATATTTACCTGTCTAATAACTGCTAAAGCGGTGGTTCCACTATGCAATGAATCAAATTGTCTGCAATGTTGTAAATCCTCATCAACTGTTGCACAAGTCTTGATTAAAGAATTCTTCCATAATTGCAATTTATCCAACTTTTTATTAGACATTAAGTCATAGTTAGGGTCAACTGAAGCTTTGGCTAGCATCTCTTGCCAGTTACATAGCAAAGCAGAGGGCATTGATTCACAAACATTTTTAGCAACATAATGTCCCCATGGACCATGGCCATCAAAAATTCCACAGAACATCATGTCTTTTTGACCTCCAAATTCCTGTGAGCGAAACATACCAACGATATTTTTCATGCACATTTTAATTAGGAAATGAAAATTGGGAAAATCATCAAATTATACCTCCCACACAATGCAACAATCTTGATTCACCCCCTTTTCGCCTCTTTTAGAGCAAACCGAAGCAAAATTATTGACGTTAATGGTGCCAGAGGACCTCAAGATCATATCATTCTTTTTTGCATCTTTTGCCATGGCTTCTGCTGTCTCTTTTCCAACATATTCTTCAGATATCTTTACTCTTTTTGTAGGCGACAACGACTTTGCTAGCCCATTAAACATCGAGCTAAAACGCCCCATGTTGATGAATTCCAACCTCAACAGACTTGTTTCCACAGATTACAATATGGCTGAAATTTTAATGTGGAGACTCAGCATGATATAGCACATTTTGTGTGCTTGTTACATAAAGCATACTACTTGATTAGTAAATAGTTATCCGAACCATAAAAGCCATGTGCTTCAATAAGCAATGAATCTGTAAATTCCAAATAAAAAAGAAGAGAACATAAGAATCTGACATGGAATTCCAACAATCCACATAGATTCTTTTGTTTGGTTACTGGTATATTTGTCAGAAATAGCATACATTGAATCTTTTGCATACTCAAAATTAAAAAATTTCTTATTGCCTAATAAGTACCTTTCTGTAAAGCTAGCTCCTTCCAAGATCTAAAACTGTGACTCTGATTGCAATATGTGCAAGTGTCTAGCAATTTCCAAAACATAAACCAATATATAAATAAGTACATCAAAATTTATTACCAATATAATACTGTTGTCAATACTAAAAAGGTAAATAAGAGTATGACTTATTCAATACTATAACAATTAGGAGAACAACAATGATACCTACAAGAAACAAATAAGCAATCGCGTAAAACACACAAGTAATGTGATTCAGCTGATCATGTAAAAAACAATGATATCTACTATACGTCTATACATCAGTATGATCCACAAATATATAAGAATCGAGTTAGTTATATATAAAATTACTCTAAGAATCCGCATGGATTTATAAAAGTAAAAGCTTTGAAACTTTGTTTTTATGCCAAGAAACTAAAATAAAATTGGAACTGATACTGTATACCTAAACATAATTACATCGGAAGAAAAGTTGAATGTAGACCTCAGACGGAATGAACAACCATTATTTTTTTTGGCAAATCACTCAAAAATGTAGTTAACTTGCTATTTTTTGTATGTAACATTCTTTTTTTTTTTCTTCTCATTCTGTCAATAAACCTCTATCATTAGTCCTTTCTGTGTACCCGTTACCAAAAAAACCTGCATCGTTAGTCCTTTATACTAACGACCGTTAATAAATAACTTAAAATTTGGTTATCTTACGCTAAACTTGCGTCGTTGGTCCTTTATACTAACGATCATTAAAAAATAACTTAAAATTTGGTTTTCTTACGTTTCCGTCCGTTTTTTTCACGTTTTCGTACGTTTTTACACGTTTTCGTTCGTTTTAGCACGCTTTCGTCCGTTTTTTCACGTTTTTCTCCGTTTTTACACGTTTTCATTCGTTTTTACACGTTTTTGCCCGTTTTTTCACGTTTTCGTCTGCTTTCCCCGTTTCATCCATTTTTTCACGTTTTTATCCGTTTTACACGTTTTCATCCATTTTTACACATTTTCGTCCATTTTTGCACGTTTTCGTTCGTTTTTACACGTTTTCATCCGTTTTAACACGGTTTCGTCCGTTTTAACACGATTTCGTCTGTTTTTTCACGTTTTCATCTGTTTTTACACGTTTTCGTATGTTTGAACACGTTTTCGTCCATTTAAACAAGTTTTTGTCCGTTATTCACGTTATCATCCATTTTTTCGTGTTTTCATCCGTTTCTACACGTTTTCATCCGTTTTTACACGTTTTCATCCGTTGTTTCACGTTTTCATCCGTTTTTACACGTTTTCATCCGTTGTTTCACGTTTTCGTTCGTGTTTGCACATTTTGTCTATTTTTTAGCATATTAATACGTTTTTGAATATTTTCGGCCGTTTCTACACGTTTTCATCCGTTTTTACACATTTCATCCACTTTATACACGTTTTCGTACGTGTTTACACATGAAAAAACTGATGAAAACGTGAAAAAACGGACGAAAACATGAAAAAACGGACAAAATTGTGAAAAGGCATACGAAAACATGTAAAACGGATGAAAATGTGTAAAAACGGATGAAATCATGAAAAAACGGATGGAAATGTGTTAAAACGGATGAAAACGTGTAAAACGAAGGAAAACGAGAAAAACGGACGAAAACGTGTTAAAACAGACAAAAATGTTTAAAAACAAACGAAATCGTGCAAAATCGGATGTAAACGTGTAAAAACGGATGAAAACGTGAAAAAACTGACGAAAGCGTGTTAAAACGGACCAAAATGTGTAAAGACGGACGAAAATGCGAAAAAACGGACGAAAACGTGTAAAAACGGACGAAAACATGTAAAAACGGATGAAAACGTGAAAAAACAGACGAAAACGTGTTAAACGGACGAAAACGTGTAAGAACAGATGAAAACGTGCAAAAACGGATGAAAGTATGTTAAAATGGATGAAAACTTGTAAAAACGGATGAAAACGTGAAAAAACAGACGAAACCGTGTTAAAACGGATGAAACCGTGTTAAAACGGATGAAAACGTGAAAAATGGACGAAAACGTGTTAAAACGGACGAAAACATGTTAAAACGGACGAAAACGTGTAAAATCAAATGAAAACGTGAAAAAACAGATGAAAATGTGTAAAAACGGATGAAAAACGTGTAAAAACAGATGAAAACGTGAAAAAACGCTTGTAAAAACGTGAAAAAAGGGACAAAAACGTGTGAAAACGGACGAAAACGTGTAAAAACGGACGAAAACGTGAAAGAACGGACGAAAACGTAAAAAAACCAAACTTTAAGTTATTTTTTAACGATCGTTAGTATAAAAGACCAACGATGCAAGTTTAGCGTAAGATAACCAAATTTTAAGTTATTTATTAACGGTCGTTAGCATAAAGGACTAACGATGCATGCATTTTTGGTAACGGGTACACAGAAAGGACTAACGATAGAGGTTTATTGACAGAATGACAAAAAAAAAAAAAAAATGCTACATACAATGGGAAAAAGTGGCAAGTTAACTACATTTTTGGGTGATTTGCCCTTATTTTTTTATCAAAACAAAACTCACTATCATTTTTTTTTTAAGTAAATAAATAAATCACAAACGTTAATTGTTACGTAAAACGAATTATACAATCACGACAAGAATTAAATACATATTTTTATAGATGACCACTTCTATATACTTTCGACGAACTCTTTTTTACTCTTTTCTGAGTATTGAAATTGACGTCTAGAAAAATTATAGTATATGATTTGTTATTTTAAAATCACATGTGATTTGTGAATTCACACGTGATTCTTCACATGTGATTTTTTCAGACGCATATTTTAACACTAAAACAAAACTAAAAAAAAGGAAAAAAAAAAAGGGCAAATGATAAAAAAATGCATCGAACTAGACACTTTATGTGATTGTGTGTAGCCAACTATTTTTTTTCTTATTGTATGTACTGAACTTTCAAATTTCGATCATTATGTGTATTTTGTGACTATTCTGCCATGTAAAATGACCATTTTACCCTTCAAAATTTGAAAAAATTAGGGGTAAAATGGTCACAAAATACACACAATAATCGAATTTTGAAAGTTCAGTACACACAATAAGAAAAAAAATAGTTGGCTACATACAATCATAAAAAGTGTCAAGTTCAATGCATTTTTTTGTCATTTGCCCAAAAAAAAACATCAAAAGTATATCGAAGTGTATGTCTACTGAAAGATAAACAAAATTCTCGTCGCGATTTTTTTTTGGTCGCTTAACGATTTACCGTTTGTAAGATATTTTATATTAAAAAAAGGTGAAAATGGTTTTCTTTTTAATTTTGATGAAAAAATAAATGTTTATGATTGGTTCATTGGGTAGTAGGGGTGAGCAGAAACCGCACCGCAAACCGCAAACCCGCATAAAACCGACACCGCAAAAACCGAAACCGCAACAAAAACCGCGGTGCGGTTCCTGAAAATAAAAAAACCGCATTTTGCGGCGTGGAAACCGAAACCGCAATAACCGCACCGAACCGCAAAGTCATATTCAAATATATTTTTATTTTTATTTTTAAATAAACCAACTAAATTTCATAATTTTTGTATAATTAAATACTTTTGTTTATATTTTCATAATTAGTTGTTTCAAACGTATTTTATTGGTTAATTATTATATGCTTTATATCAATTTATTGTCTAAATTTTAAAAATTTCTCATCTTATTTGACTTTTATTATTGTAGAGATTTAAAATTTCATACCAGTACCCAACATTTTGTATATATATGTTTCTACTCATTATGTAACCTTATGATATATTTATTCTATAATAAATATATACCAAAAAATAGAATTTAAAAAAAAACTTTAAAAACCGCAAAACCCGCAAAACCAAACCGCAAAAACTGCAAAACCGCGCGGTTGTGGATTCTCATTTTTTAAAAACCGCAATTGCGGATGTGGTTCGGTTTTTATCAAAACCCGCACCATGCTCACCCCTATTGGGTAGTATGAGGTTTATATTGAACTAAACATAATAACAAAAGAGTTATTTTGATAAAATAAATATATAACAATTACACAGAAATATAAAGAACAAATATAGTAAAGTATAGAAACCTTATCATAACGATTAACATGTAGCTACTCAGGCGAACATAGCCGGAATAAGTCCCTGTTCCAAAACACCAAAGTAATCTTTCTCTCAAACATGTGTTTCCTTGTTATTCTCATTTGTGTGTTTAAGTGAGCAGGCTCTAGTAAGCCAAAGCTGGACATTTTATTCTTGCATAATAAAAGGATTGATGATTTGCTGCTTATACAAAGGAATAAAGAGGTTGAAGGGGCTTTGTGCAACATTTTGGCCCTTATATTGAGTCCCCCCTCCTAGGGTTAGACTCACTCAATCATACACAACTTTATCAAAGCTGCTATATCTCTCTCTCTAAACGTTTGAGTATTTTGATCATTTGATCTCTCTTATTTTATGTATAATCATTTAGTATTGATTATAGGCAATCTATGCTGACTATTGTATTTCACTCTTGAATAAAAGTTACATTCGGTTGCTCTGTCTATCTCTTTGATGCCATCGCACATGGTATCAGAGCGCTAGGCTATTGATTATCCTCAAATTTGGATTTCTAGGGTTTACTAGAAATTTGGTTTTTTGGCTCTTGATCTCTCCGGTGGTAATTAATTGTCTTCTGGGGCGTCTGTGGTGGTCGGATTGGTGGATCCGATTCTATTGAAGCCCAATTGAAAAAAATTAGAGTTTGTTCCTAAAACCCTAATTGTCTCTGATTTGGGGGTTTTGATCTTGGAGTTGTCTCTGGTACTAATTAATCATAATCAACCCTAGACTAAGTGAATCTAGGGTGATTGTGACTGGTCCTTATTCATTCCGCTATCTAAAGCACTGTAAGTCCCCTTTTCTTTCTTTGATCAATAGTATTCGAGTTGTGTGGGTGCAAACGAGTAGGTTAACTCCTTGATCTGCCACCTTTTTAGTGGTATGAATACATGCTCTAGCTTACCCCAGTCCACAAGCTTGGTACTAGTTAAATCGTGGGCGCGAGTTTTTACTTTCTGTCCTTATTTTTCCTATTTTTTCTTTCATTTAGATTGAAGGAGGATAGGTTAAGTTAGTTTGGAGATTGATTTGGGATTATTATTATGGATTGGTGGTGGTTGTTGTTTCTGTCTGCTTGTTGCCCCTTATCAGTGTTTGTTTGCTTATATGCTTATTTGCTCTCTTTTGTGTTGTCACCATGGCTGGTGATGATGCTGAACCTATTACTAATGAAACTGTGATTAACGTAAGTTCCTCTTCTAATTTAAAACCTACCTTTGGTGATTCTCTTTACTTGCATCCTAATGATACTGGTGGTACTCCCATTGTGTCTGTGAAACTGACTGGTTCTGAAAATTATAAAATATGGAGTATTGCTATGACATTTGCTTTAAGAAATCACAACAAACTTGGTTTTATTGATGGAACTTGTAAAAAGGATGTTTCTAATGCTAGTCTTGCTAATCAATGGGATATGTGTGATTCTGTTGTTCTTACTTGGATAATAAAATATGAGAAATATTCGTTAGGGCAATTTTAGCACCAAATTTAAATTTTTTTATAACATTTACGAGCTAAAACTTTAGTCTTAATAAAGCGTCTCATGGATAGGAATTATATGACTAGCACAAAAACCGTTTACCACTCAAATTCCACCCCAAAAATGTGAGGTTCTCCCCTAGATCTTTAGGAATAAAAGCATTCATCTTTAATGCTTAGTGAGTGTACCGGTAATATAATAGATTCTATAACTTGTTTTGTGATGCATTCTAAGATCGCTAATGAGACTACACTTGTGTAGTTAGGAGTAACTAAATGATAAGAGACATTAGGATAACCCTTGTTTGAAACCTGTATTATAATTACATCTTCCACATCAGTTGAGTAATTACCCCACACCCTTGTGATTTACTCATCTTTAGTACACGATACCCCTAGTTAACCCCTCGGAGACTATCCTTTTCGCGGTTCTCGTGATGTTTCGGTTTTCCGGAATATCAATGAAGAGCATTGTTTACAATCCACCCCCAAATGTACACCCAAAATCGCCTTAGACTACCTTGTATGAACTCATCTTTATTGCATTATTGTTATCATTACTAAACCCTTAGTTCAATTATCTAGTTACTTGCATGGTTGCTAAGTCGAGTCATATCTTTTGTACACAGTTTTGGGACGATTGGGACTCATGGGTAAAAGTAATATTTTATGGAGTAACGGGAAAGAACGATAAATTCAAATTCCCTTTGTCTACATAATTAAACACTCCAAGTGTTTTAATCTTTTCAAATCAGGTCAATTATGTTAGAGAAATAAAAACTCAAGTGTAAGGATGCTCCTATAAATCCTTTATATTTTGATGTTATCGTAGAGTATGGTAGAGTAAAAAGGTATGTCTAAAAAAAAAAAAAAAAAAAAAAATCGAAAAAAAAGTGAAAAAGAGAGTGTTAATCCCAAAAAAAAAAAAAAAAAAAAATAATAAATTAGAAAAAAACATACGGGCTACCATCATACATCTATCTTTATGTTTATGTTTTTAAATTTAGGTTTGTTTTGTTTCAAGTTATCTAGTGTTAGTGAGTCGGGTCTTGGCTTAGCAACACCACGCTTTACATGCTTGTAACATAAGATTTTTGACTTGCCACCACTAAATATCCCCTATCCAACAAAACCCTTTGTTTCCCTACCCTAAGCCTAACGTTACAACCCTTGTGAAGACCTCTTAGATAGTTGTTCCTAGGTGCTTACGCCAAAGCGGTGGAGGTTTATCTAGTCTCAAGCTTATGGTAATCTATGTACTATGCCAGGTAATGAGTGTTTATCTTCCATTTCCATTCATATTATATTTCATATAAACCCGAGAGATGAGAGAATCCAAACACCACTTGTGAGGTGATAGTGTATAATTTCCGTGCTTGTTATGACTATTGTGGCGCTTTTATTTGTTATGAACTATTTTAAACCAATGCTTCATGCCCCCATCTTATAAATTGATTTGTCAAAAGCACATTTGCTTGAGAACAAACAAATACCAAGTGTAGGGATATTTGATAAGGATTTAAAACATACGCTTTTAGGGGGTCATTTAAGCCCTATTTTGACACATTTTATATCCGTTACTGCTTAATTTCGTTCCTTTTCACTTTTTAGGTCTTTTGGAAGCAAAATGCTAGAATGAAGCACATTTGGACGAAAAGGGGCAAAAACATGAAGAAAATGGCAAAGTCAAGATCGAAGACACTCAAGGCTGATCAACAGAACCTGACGGCATCTTACGCAAAGGGCGACGCCGTCCCTTTATGAAGACTTGATCAGAATGTGCCCACGATGGCTCAGTGGAATTTCTAGTCCTAAAGCCTGACGGCGTCACGCCTAAAATATAGAGGGCGTCACTCCCACTTTCCACTCCAGACGACCCAGATCTAGAACTTAGAGGACATCGCAACTAAAGACCGACGGCGTCACAACTCTCAAGTGACGTCTTCCCATCGATGACTTGGCCCAGACGAAACCCTAATGACGGCGTCGCGTGCAAAAGGCGATGCCGTCGCGATTATGGGTGTCATTAATCCCGACCCGACCCGGACCCGAATAAGGATAATAGGGTCGGGTTAATCGGGTCCAAAATCTAACTCGGGTCAACCCGATTAACCTGACTACGAACTAGGGTCGGGTATCGGGTTTAAAATACTTTGCTAATTCGGGTTCGGGTCAACCCGACTAACCAGAGTTAGTTTTTTTTTTTTTTTTTGCGCCCAACTTCAAACTTTGATATCTGATTTATAGTAGGCCTATAGTCCATTTCATTACTGTCAACTTTCATTACTGTCAACTTTTGATTTTTACTATGTAGACATATATGACTGTTAAGGTCCAAATACGACATTTGATCTAAAGAATATATGATTAATGAAACAAAACATTACAATATAAATTAGTTGGATCTGGAAAAAAAAACAAGGTGTCTGTTCTTAAATTTGAGATGCACAAAACTGTGAAGTTTCACATAATATATAATCTGTAACATAAGGTGTTTGAGTACTTACAAATATCCAAAATTTGTGATTTGGTAAATGGTACAGACCCGAACCCTACTCGACCCGGCTCGACTTGACCCGACCCGACTAACCCGACCTCAAATAGGGTCGGGTACGGGTATATTAATTTTAGCCTCGACCCAACTTGGACCCGACCCGTTTGACCCGAACCCGACCAACCCGACCCGATTAAAACCCCTAGATTGTAAATCTATATATAGAATTCAATTTTTCTGTATTTTGAGAGGTAGAATTTTGGAGAACAAACCCTAACTCAGTTGTAGTCCGACTTGGATAGTATTCTAGGGTCCCATAGCCTATTTTACACATCAAGATAAGTTTGTTAATCCAATTTATCATTATGTCTACCCCATGTTCAATTGATTGTGTGTATGCTTGCTTGTCTATCATGTCTAGCTAAATTACTTGTGTGTTTGATTAGATCTATGAAACCTAGTTATTGATTGTTGTTAGGTTGTTTGTTGTCTTAATTGATATAGGCTTAGTAGTGCATCTAGGATTTCGTTGTATTTATTGCGTGAGTATGCTTGATGATGATAGGGTGAACGGATGAAATAGCTTAGGTTTGCCGATTCCGTGAATCATATACGAGAGATAACCTCATAGAACTAGGGATTCGCACACCCTACGACTAATAGGAATACAACGCGTTAAGATAAAGGACGTGACAACTCAACCGACCAATAAAAGATAACTAGGGAGTAATAGTATCTAAGTGAACACATCTTTAATCATCATACGAGCACACCTCAATTAAACATAGCTATCCGTAGTAATTAGATAATTAGATAACTAGTAGAAGTAGAGTAATCGGTAGAAGTACCAACCCCCAACCAATTGCCCCGAGATTTTACCTTAGCTTTCTAAAAAACATAAAAAAAGATAAAAAAAAGAATCATCCTCAACCCCACCTTCTCGTTATAAATTTCTTTCTAGAATTCCTATTCCCCTAGAGAACGATATCAATCCCCGAGGCTTACCCCATACTACACTACAACGATTAGGTTCACTGCCTAGAGGGTTGAAAAGCTTGCTCGTAGAAAAGGAGGTTTTCTCAACCCCGAACCCTGCTATCAGTCGTGTCTAGAAATAAAGCTAGACTTGTTGCTCAAGAATATAACCAACAAGAAGGCATAGACTTTGATGAGACCTATGCTCCCGTAGCTAGATTAGAGTCTATAAGAATCCTTCTTGCTTATGCTTGTGCCCATGATGTTAAGCTTTTTCAAATGGATGTTAAAAGTGCTTTTCTAAATGGTTTTATAAATGAAGAAGTCTATGTAGATCAACCTCCGGGCTTTATCGATTTCGGAAAACCTAATCACGTGTACAAACTAAAGAAAACTCTCTATGGTCTTAAACAAGCCCCAAAAACTTGGTATGATAGACTCAAATCATTTTTAATCAAAAATGACTATACAATGAGGTTAGTTGACAATACACTTTTCACAAAGAAAAAGGAGTCACAAATAATTATTGTTCAAATATACGTGGACGATATTATATTCGGATCAACTTGTCAATACATGTGTGATGACTTCTCAAAAATAATGCATGATGAGTTTGAAATGAGTATGATGGGAGAATTAAGTTTCTTTCTTGGTCTACAAATCAAACAACTAGAAGATGGTATCTTCTTTAATCAATCCAAATACATAAAAGAAATGCTAAAAAAATTCAGATTAGAAGAGTCAAAACCAATAAGAACACCAATCCGATACCAAACTCACCAAAGATGAAGACGGTGAATCCGTTGATAACACCAAATACCGCGACATGATTGGTAGTCTTCTCTACCTTATGGCTAGTCGGCCGAATATCATGTTTAATGTATGTCTTTGTGCTAGGTTTCAAGAAGACCCTAAAACTTCACACCTAGAAGCCGTCAAAAGAATATTTAGATATATTAAGGGTACTACTCAATTGAGATTATGGTATCCTAAGAGAACAGGGGTAGAAACTATTGTATATGCGGATTTTGACCATGCAGGTGATTATGTTGACCGAAAAAGTACAAGGGTGTTTGCACTTTCATGGGGTGTTGTTTACCATCTTGGTTCTCAAAGAAGCAAACGACGTTAGCCATCTCAACAACCAAAGACGAATATGTCTCCGCCGGCAAAGCATGCCAACAAGCACTATGGATGAAACAAGCGTTAGTTGACTACGACATTCATCTAAGTGACATTGCCATTTTTTGCGACAACAAAGGTGCTATTGATCATAGCAAAAATCTGGTGTTGCATTCTCGTACCAAGCATATAGAGATCCGTCATCACTTCTTAAGAGACAATGTTCAAAAAGGGAACATTTCGATTGAGAAAGTGTCATCCGAAGACAACATAGCCGATGTCCTCACCAAACCGTTGAAGCGGGAACAATTCAACTTGCTTCGTCTAGGTCTTGGTCTTATGAAACAATCGTCGTGAAATATTTTCATTCTACAAGGTACGTAAACATTTGCCTTACCTTCTTTTCTGAGTCTAGGATCTCTATTTCACACAACTCATAAACAATACGAGGATTTATTTTCAAAACTCAAGATATTTTCTATACAAGAAATTCTTCGAAATATTTTCTTAAAAGATACTTCTCCCCGTATCATTTTCCTTAAATCACTCTCACGTCTAGGACAAATATTTTATTTTTCTCTCATCGTTAATACAAAGTAAAAACCTTTTTTATTGCATCACATGCTTTTGAATGCTAAAGGGAATACATAACTAATATGTGTTTTCTGGTACATTCAGTCAAGCAAAAATGAATTAAGGAGCACTCGGGTTATCTCACGTAAATATATATATATATATATATATATATATATATATATATATATATATATATATATATATATATATATATATATAT
>BPTQ01000005.1:104419520-104434040 GCA_019973895.1 Chrysanthemum seticuspe | reverse complement strand
GAAAAATATAAATAGATTCGGATTCTTTTAACTTTTGAATAAAAAAACTTGGAAAAAGATTAAAAAACATAATTTACGATAAATTTTTACGGATTTTTGATCTAATTTAATTCTTTTTATCATTTTGTCGATCCTTTTTAGACTTTTAAAGTCCTTTTAAGATTTTATTACAATTCTTCGATCCTTTTTACCTTTTTGTCATACAACAAACGTTCTTTTACTTTGACTACACTATCACGAATAACTTTATTCGTGATTTATTCGGTTTACTAATTTTGTCCGGTGGTTGACAATTGTCTTCAAGATTATTTGATAAAATTGGTTTAAGGTTGATTTTAGTTGTTCGATGTTGTTGACTTAACGTCCAATTGTTCTAAACTACTAAACTCTAAAATTCGATTCTTGTCTAATACTATTTTTCTTAATTTAATCTAGTTTTTAGGCATTTTTAAATAGCATTTAATACAAAAAATTAGAAAAAGGTTCAAAAAAATAAGTTTTCAATTTTCTTAGGCTTAGATAAATATAAAAAGTGAAAAAAGTAATTTTCCATATTTTTCATAGCTTATTTGGTAATTTTTAGTAATTTAATTAGTTTTTAATAGTTTAAAATCCATGGAAAATAGAAAAATAGTCACAAAAATACAAAAATAGTTTTGAAAAGTCTATTTTGATATTTTAGACTTTTCCAAGTGTTAATTTTATTTTTCTAGCTTAATTTCCTATTTTCTTGTATTTTAGGTAATTAATTATTAGTTAAAAATAGTTTTTAATTAGATAATTAGATATAAAAATAATTTTCTTTTTCTAGATATCTTCTTTTATCATTAGGCTTATAAAAACATCATTTTCATATTTTTAGGGTTAATATTGATCTAGTTTCATTTTTTATTTTGTACGTTACGTAATTTTTAATTTAAACGTAAGTTTTAGGTTTTAAACGTTCATCACTTTAAAAATAGTGATAGCGTTTATTTAATAGGTTTTATCTTTTTAATTTTCTTTAATTTGCATTTAAGGCGTTTTTAATTTGTTTGATAATTCTGTAGTCATAATAATCTCAATTCCCTTTATCATTCAAATTTCTCGATCACTAAACGTTTGATTATCCATTGCACAACTCGCTGGGACATAACGACCCGGGGAAACATTGTACTCCTCAGATCTTAATTGCATTGGTTTTTGAGCAGTTTTTAGTCTTTTAGACTTGACTGTTTGGAACCGATCAGAGTGCATGTCCAGTTTGCTGTTTAACGGCTCAAAAAAGAACTTTTATAATGGGTGATCACAGGTTGCATCCATTTACAAGTTTTGAAGTAAGATAACTGATGTTTCAGTTTTCGTCATATTTTAAGCTTTTAGTTGGTTTGATAAAAAAAATTAAATATCTAAATCTCACCATCTATGGTGCAACCAACCCACACCCAAAACTTAAACAATTCAATTGACCCAATTAACAAGTTCCAACCGGTTGTATTAACACCACAAAATCACCAGAGCACAAATATTTTTCAAGGGATTCCGACGTCTTTTGATCCGAGTCACCTTCAACAGCTTAATAAATTGAATAACCAGCTCTCGGATTTTAATACCATTGATGACTCTCGAATCTTTAGTGGGTCAAACACCTTTTCGTCATTGGGGGGTCAATCTTCTTTAAATCTTGCATCTAGCGATCCCTGGTGGATGCATTGAGCCCAATAATACTGCTAAGAAGGCTGCAGGTGGTGATGCTGATGAGGATGATGAAGAATGTGCACACATGGCTGCTTTACTATATCGATGGTGAACGAATATTGACTTCATCATAATGTCTTTGTAGGAAGTTTTGGATGCTTTGCTGGGATATTTGCCACGGTTTGTATTTGTCTTTTTTTGTGGATTTAGTTAATGATTAGATTATGCTTTCAAGTTGCTCAGTTACGTGGTTGATTAAAACTTGATATTACTGTGGTTTAAAAATTAAGGGGATTTTATTCTCTCTTTGGGTCTGTATAAAATATCTACATGTTTAATTTTTTAACTTGGTAAATTTGGGTTGTAACCCAATCATAAAAAAACTTTATAACTTAGTGATAAAACACGCGTAGACTGATGTTAAAATAAAACAGCTGAAGTATTCACTTTATGAACGATTGACGCATCGCTCTTACAATGCCTGCTATGTTGATTATAAAAACCAGCTGAAGAATTCACTTTATGTTTATAGCCAACTGTTTTAAACCTGATATATCCTCAGCCAGAGATATTTCTCGAGCATTATTTATACGTATTCTTTGTACCTCGCTTCAGTGAGTATAGCATATCGAAAATGGATATTTCCCTGCATAAAACTCAAAATGCAGAGTGCTACCCAGCTCAAGAGCTACTGGATCAGATACATTCTGTGTGGCACATGCAACTAAGCCAAGTCCTTCATCCTTCCCACCCCAACATGCATTTAGGCATACTAGGGACAAAGTGCCAGAAATGCAAGTGCGAAGATCGAAGCATCAGCAAAGAGGTAAATTCTTTCCATAAAACAACGGTTCCTTTTTCTCATACTAATTTATATGTTTGTCTAATTGTTTGAGACATGGAGAATATAATAGCAGAAGCCTAAACTTAGGCTCTCCTCATTTTTCTGAGAGGTTTACACAATCAAGACCACCAAAAGTTTTTGTCTGCCAGATCAGTAGCCATGGTTTTAGTGATCCAATCACAAGACAACCTCTTTCTCCAATTCACTCCCGAAAACAAATTATGTATTAAAGAGACTTATCTCATCGTGGAAGGAACAACATGCAGATCAAGCACAAGACTTGTCATATCCCGAGACACCAATAAGCTCTTATGGAAGCCCGTCTTCAAGGCAAATACAGTCAAGAACATCAGTTCTTAATGATCGTAACTCCAGCAATTATAAGCCTCAAAGATTCATGCAAGCTACAGTCGCAACATCACCAACAAGTCTCTATCACATACAAGATCACCAATAATGGTAACACAACACTTTCTTTAGACTTCATCAAGCAAGGTTTACTATATTTCAGATTGTTTCAGTAAGATCCATTTGTTTATTTTTTTTCTTGAAAGTTATATATTATTTGTCAGATTAACTATATACAGTTAATAACATAATCCAATAAAAAAGAATTGGGTAAACATGATCAGTTTAGACCACACCAAAAGTACTCGATTTGGCACTAATCTACCCTCCTATCTAATACTTTCTGATTTGTCGATATGCCTTCTAGGCTATCAGTGATGGACCGATCAGTCTTACAGGCTGGACAGTATGGTAAGATGAGCGTGGGATGAAATCAAAAGCTCTTGCTCGAAAGAAGCCACTATATATTTAAGAAAGCTTTAAAGAACGGTTTACCTTATTTATCTTCCGTGATGGCCATCTGGAGATACCATGTTGTCTGCAGATCCAATAAAACTGAGACTAACCCAATAGAACTGAGACTAACTGAAGGTCTATTCCATATAAAACGTATGTGAAACACAAGAGCTTGAATCCTGAATGGAATAAAGACTTCAACTTATACGTGTTAGACTCTGATGTTCAAGTTTTTGAAATCTTGGTTCGCAACCGGAAAAAGGTAAGCACGTAAAGGCAGTTGACTTTTATAATCCCTACTTGGTGATGGTTATTATGAATAAGTATGATGCTTACAAAGGTAAATGTCTCTTTAAAATCATCAAAATGGGAAATCATGATATATATTTGGATATCTGCATGTAATATGATTGTTTAATGTCCAAGCTTTAGATATAATGTCAAAAAAACTAAGAAAAACGTAGATATATAGTTTGACTTTAAGAGATTAAAGGCATGATTGTTCTTTATTATGTAGTATGGGATCCATGATCGCATGGGGATGAGTGTCGTACCATTGAAAGATCTTACTACTGAAAAGCGAAAAAGAGTAACTCTTGATCTCCTACCATATATGGACTCAAGCAACTCGAAAAAAAAGAAGACACAGGGCAAATGACGGTTGAGATTTTGTACAAACCGCTCATTGATGACACAATCCCAATTGATTTTCCAGTTCCATCTCGAAAGCCTCCTATAGGAACTCCTAAGGGCGGAGGCTTGCTTATCGATGTAATCCATGAAGGTGCAAATCTTGAAGAAAAATATCACACCAATCCATCAGTTTCAGTCGTTTTTCAAGGCAAATTAAGAAAAACCAAGGTTATTTTTCTTTCATAGTGAGTTTAGCTTAAGAGTTTCTTTAAAGATCTGACGTTCTTTCATATATCTGGATTTGCATATCTGCAGCCCGTGAAGAAGAATCAGGAACCAAGATGGAAAGAAGAATTTGAATTTACGTAAGCAAAATCACCAACAAATGATATATTGCATTTGGAAGTCGTTAGTACTTCATGGATAAAGCTAACTCATCCAAAGGTACAACGGATTTGAACTTTTGTTATATGATTAAAGCTTCTAACACGACTATATTTTTATTAGGAATCTCTGGGTTACGTCGATATAAGCCTTGCAGATGTCGTGAACTACAAGAGGATCAACGAGAAATACAGCCTTATTGACTCAAAGAACGGCCGGCTTCAGGTGGAGTTGCTATGGATCGACGCTTAAACTTTAGCTAATGAACACCATGCCATTATTTCTGTAACAAAATGAGATTTTTTGAAATGATTCCTATCGTTTCTTCAATACGGAAATTCCTTGGATTGACCATCACTTAAAATGAATTTATACATTTGTTTTTTTATATCGTCATTTTTAGTTCGTAAACAAAGTCTGTATGTAACCATGTACGCAAAAATGCCGCTGTAAAGATATATAAATTTAACCTATTATGTATTGTATGTAATTTTTGCTAAATACCGAATTTTGTTTTAAGGATTTATATTAGTTTAAAGGGAGTGGATTTAGGAAAATGCGTTACATGAATTCGAAATGTCTCTCTGTTAGTCATTTTTAAATGAAAGAAAATTTGGTACCTAAGAACAAGAATTATACAAATATTCAAAGATGGTTTGCGTAAGGTTTAACAAAAAAATAGGAAGAACCGTATAGGTACCGATTTCCCAGTACCGAGTATCAGTGTCGGATTCGGTATCCGAATCCCGTCTAACCAAAGTATTCCGTCACCGTTTATCAAGAAACATTAGTACTCCCTACCTCATGTGTCTTGATCTTAGTAAGAATAAAAACCGATGAGGTTTTCCCAATGTTATATTATAAGACCCGGACATTAAATTCTAATTTGATTTTTCGTCCAAAAACCTTGAAAACATCATAGATTAGTATTGAACCACAAACTTCCCTGTTTGACCCGTTTTGTATTAGTATATTTGTAAGTTAACCCAGTATAGCAGTTACACTTAAAACATGACCCACATTAACAAAAAATATGCTATTTGTTATTTAATATGCCCAACAATGACAGATTTAGCAAAGTAAGTTGCTTAATCATTACTCTCCGGTAAAGATACGCCAACAACGAGATATATTAAATTTGCTTTTGAAAGTGAGTTTAGTACACTGGCACATGATTCGTATTGTATTCCATTATTGATCCAATCTAATATTGTTTGTCGAACATTTGCATATACGAGTACGCTTGAG
Source organism: Chrysanthemum seticuspe (assembly GCA_019973895.1). Lineage (NCBI taxonomy): Eukaryota > Viridiplantae > Streptophyta > Magnoliopsida > Asterales > Asteraceae > Chrysanthemum > Chrysanthemum seticuspe. The sequence goes on along the minus strand of BPTQ01000005.1, from coordinate 104,428,450 downwards.
CTGAAATTGATAGGGAATTATTCGATGCAAATGGAAAAGTACAGTAACGCTGCAAGGGATATTCTGACTCTAAAAGCTGACTGGAGATGAGTTGAAACAGGCGCGATATTGGCTTAGTATTGTTCCAAGTAAACCGCAAACTCCTAACGTGATGTTCAGAAAGCAAGAAATAAAACAAAATGAACCGTCGGTCTAATCAAAGTTATTACGTTCTCAGACATAAAACTGAAAACATTCATGATGTCTACACATTAATTACTTTTTAGTATATATTTGTTCTACTAAAATCTAAAAATAAAAACCACAAGCCACACATCAAGGTCGAAAAGTTCCACCTTAGTTGCACTCCTTCTTTACGATTACCCTCCTTCTTTCGCTATAGCAAATTATGTCAACGATAATTATAAGACATGCCCGCCCATAGGGCGGGCTTCGACAACTAGTATATATATATATATATATATATATTATATAACAGGAGGCATGTTAATAAAACACTAGGAATGTTAATCTTGAGAGATAGATATGATTTATGTGATATTGTGTGGTAAGCATATGAAGATGAAGAGTGTATATATAGAGGATTAAAGGCTTTGCACAAGAAGGCCACTGCAGACCTGGGGATAAACGTTAAGCATTTTATTGATCTTATAGACAAATTTCTTTACCTATATTCTAGATTTCTAGGCATAGGTGTAACTATGCTTCTGATCTAGACATATATGCAGGTATGTTTTGCTATAGCAAATGTGCCGTGACTTATTATCCAAATTGATTCAGCCCGGTGCAAGATGTTGCTGATTCGTGCAGAAATGGAGCTGCAACAAATGTTATTTTTGGCCTTGCTTTGGGATACAAATCAGTCATTATTCCTATTTTTGCAATAACCTTATAACATGTGCGATAAATGAGATGCACTTTTCTCTGTTGAAAGCAACGAATATAGTAACAAACTTTTAAAGGAATGACTGAAGTTACTGTTTTGAGTCATTGTATGATATTTTTGCATATCACTGATTTTGGTCGTCGTTTTTTCTGTAGGCAGGTATGATTGTGGTATGTTCATGATCAAGTATATAGACTTCTATAGTAAGGACGTAGGACTATGCTTCAGCCAGGTACAATATTACATGTACATCTCTCTTCTTTCTTTGTGGAGGGTGGGATTGTTTTCCTAAATGAACAATTTTTGTCGACCCATCACAGATAAATCAACCACATTGTGTTATTAGGGTTAGTTTAGGTAAAGATTTCATTTGTATTGTTTTCTTTAACTTTTTTAGGATTTGGGAAGATGACAACAGGATGCCTTTTTTTGGGTACAACAGATTCACAATGAGGAGCCATTGCTGCAGTAGTCATACCTCATGTTAGATGCAATCATCATTTGTTGTTTGTCTGTGTTATTCGGACCGTCCTCCAAAAAATCAACAGGATTTCCAAATATTCCTAACTGGTAAAGAATATTAAAGAGATATTAAAAGAGAAGTAGCACAAATATCACAAAAGCATACAACAAAAGAAGCATAGCTGCTCCTCAAATTCATGTAATTATATTATTCACAGATTATGTTGGTGAATTCTCTATACCACTTTCGCTAATGTAACTTTGGTATTGCAGGCTACAAATGGAAGGAATAAAACATCGAATCCTTTCTCTTACAGATTATGAAGAAACTGACTACCGTCATCTCAAGAAACTGCAAATGGAGTGAATAACTCTGATGTATAAATTTATCTTTCATAACGGTTTTGATGGAAGTTACTTATAGTCTGTTCTGATTAGGAGGAAAAAGCTTAAGCGGCGTTTACGGTAAAAATTGACAAGTTGCAGGAAAGAGATGAAAAGGGTGCTCATTCGTTTAATCCTCCTCCTCCACATCATAATATTCATAGTAGCACCTCATCATCATGTAAGTCCTAAATTATTAATTATAGCAATTTGATTTTTATTACATTATTGAAGGTATTGAGAATCTGATTGGTGATGTTACAATGGTTCATAATATTGCTTGAAAAGATCTATGTTAATGGGTTTGGTATTTACTCTTTAGTTAGCACGGGTCACAAGCAGCATGAATTTAGCTAATGCCATAGCTGGAACCAGTTTTCTCATAGTGGTGACTGGTCAAACTGGTAGAATGATACATATTGTGATTTGTTAAAGCAATATTATGGTATGTAAATTTGTGACTAAATAATGACTAATGTTGATGTTAACTGAATGTTTTTGACTGTACTGATTCGTTCTAATACACACATCTTTTGTAGGTTGTCAAAATTAAGGACATCATACGGACACCAGATAAGAAGAAGTTTAACGATGTTTACATCGTGTATGAGTTAATGGACACTGATCTCTATCAGATTATTCGCTCATCTCCGGAACTAACAGATGACCACTATGAGGTTGTTGAAACAATCTTTTGTTTTTTGACGATTTTTTTTGAATGTATTTTAAAAATGTATTTGACCATTACCTAACCCGTCCAATTACCCATCTTGCATGAATAGTTAAAACTCATTAGTTCAAGAAAAATGTAGAAAACTTATACAGTATGATACCAAATATTGCTGATGCAACCAGTACTCCTCGGCACTGATCCATCTCAAAAATATCTGAATCGTCAATATCAAAACCTGTCTTCCGTCCAGGCTTATCTCCTGCAACAAATCTTGGTGTAAAGTATGCACCAATCAAACGAGAGTCAGTTTCAGAAATCATTTAAATAAATCATCCTGAGTCCCAGAGAAAACATACCCACAATGAACAGTCATTGACTCCTTGACTTGATAAGATTCAAGTCTCTGCTTCAGAGAAGGATACCCTCCAAATTCCGAGCCTCCAAACTCACTTTTGGTTGAATTCTTTTCATAGATGTAAGTTAGATTTTGAATCACAGGAGAATATGATGGGGCTTTTAGCATTAAACTGAAAGCTTCATCCACAGGAAGGTAACACACTGGACATGCTGAAACAAAGAAAAATGTTTCAAACTCAATGTTAGGAACAACTAACGGCCAACAAATTTTTGGTAAGTTCGAAAAACATGTGTCCATATACTTAAGAGCCCCCTAAACTGTTTTATCCAACAAACATTGATTCTTATTGAGCATATAGCATATTAAATCCAAAATATAATAAAATCCAGAAGATAATAGACAAGAGAGTTTGGATGGGTGACGTCCTGACCCGACCAGCACCTAAACTTACCCATCTTGATCCATTTCACATATGTCCCATTTTACCATCTCCATCATTTTCCATGTATAATTTCGGTTGATATGTTAATACTGGTAGAAAGAGCTAAGGCCTACACAAATGAATATCTTGAAAGGATGTACATAAGTCAAAACATTAATGAACTTACGATGTGGTCCGGTTCTTTTCTTATCTGCCGGTGGTGGAGGTAATCTAAAGGTCTCACAAGGATTTCCGGGAGGAAGGATATATCCCATAAAATAAATAGGAGGTGGAGGTGGTTGAGCGGTAACTATTGTATCATCGTCAATATTTATCATCATATCATCATTTACTAAAGAATGATCATACTCATGATTTGTTATCTCATCAAGACTTGCTACAGATAATCCTGTTGCAGATTTGTTTACGAATCCTAAGCTCCGGACAGGGCCAAATCGTTGTGCAACTTGACCTGCAGACAACCCAAAGACGAAATATAAATAGAAAGAAAAAAATGCATTTATGCATCTACATTCCCTAGGTACGACTAGAAGTGGGAAGATTGCATGAAGAAATATCAAGTTACTAACTGAAACTGTTTATTATTTGACATAAACAGATACACATGAAGCTAGGGAAAATCCAAAAACTGAAGTGAGCTAAAGAAATCAAAAGACATGATTAGAACAAAGGTACATTGGTATTTTATATAAATAACATAAGAAATTAGAGTCAAGAATTAAATAGATGAGTTGGTTAATTGATAATGATGGATGCCAAGAATAGATTCCATGCCCCAGGTACGATTAGGCACATTTTTGTTGCATTATGAATTATATGTTCGCGCATTAAATAATAATTTAACGGTTAGCAATAACTTGCTGTTCGTTTGCGTCAACTTGAGGTTTTTGATTAGTTCTTTTTCTTTTTTCTTCTCCATTGTGTCGCAACTACTGTTTTTGATTTTGAAATACTGTTAAATTCTTCATTTTAGCAATAGTCGCTTACACAAAGTTATTCATAATTCTAACTATTTTAGGTACAAGTTCACAAGTTATAGGAAGTTGTTCCACCATATAACAACATGGTGGCCAACCACGTCAAACAACCCAATGTTAGTGAAGCACTTATTTTTCAAATATTTTTGCTGTTACACCAGCTATCTGTTATTTTAGTTTCAAATAGCGTCAGCCTTTCAAGTTTTCTTATGAAAATTTACAGACGATTGAAACTATTTCTGGTATAACTTAACACGTTAGTGAAAGCTCCACCAATTTACAACAACATATTACTTGCTCACGTCAAAAAATCCTAGGTTGTTCAGTTAGCTACTTTTCATATACTTTCACTATTCTATTGCGATTAATATTTTTAGTTTGACATTAGTATTCAATTGTTGCATCAGCGAGAATCCCTTTTTTTCTCTTTGTAAATAGCATTTCGCTTTAAGCTTAAGCTAAATGTGCTTACTGATGGTTGTCGTTGTTTCAGGTTCTAGTTCATTTGAACATAAATGTCCTTGTGAGAGAAATTGAACAACTACAGGTTTCACTCATCTTTATTCATGAACACTTAAAAATGACATTGCTTTGTGTGTCTTTCCTGTACTTCACAAGATTTATACCCTAGCACATGCCTTTTGTATAAATAAAGCAGAATGTGAGGCTTTTCACAAGATCGATACCCTAGCACAACAACACGGCAAACTTATCTTCCATTTTGTAAGCCATTTTGGGTAACCCAATATTTTTTGCAGGTTCATTTTTGCCCAACAAGACAAAAACACACAAATGAGTGACTGAAAATACTGGTAACAGTGTTCAGCAGCCCATTGTAAAAAATGCCACACAATGTTATGTAGCGGCCACTTCATACACGAACGTCATGAAAAATAAAACGTGCCTTGCAGCAGAGAGAATTGGAGATACGAATTCCATGGTTAACTCTCGAATCCGAATACCAATTCTCTATTTTTTTCCATTTAAATTTTATATGTTTAGGTACTTCTGATGTTATATGGGGTGATGACCAGGGATACAATCGAAGTGATATGATGCAAGATGACAATTTCGAGTATCATGAAGGTGGTGGTATGGCAAAATAAGGCGTCTCTAAGCATCAAGAAGGAGGGGTGGTTTAGTCATAATGCGCCCACCTGGTATTGAGGATACATTGAATTATAAACCCTATATATTTATTGAATAAGTTTATATTCGCATCCTATGTTGCACTTACTTTTGCATTCGTTAGGCGCCCACTTACCTTCCCCTAAAAATAATTGGTAATAACGAATATTAACATTCAGAAAAGAAGACCCGGATCTTATGCTATCGGATGTCATTAGTTTTAGTAGATTAGTTGTAGCTCATTTAGTGTATTTCCTACCTTATATCAACTTTTATAAGCTTATTGTTCCCATGGATTATTCGACGTGCATGTGAAGGCTGTTGGTGATATTCACATTGATAACCATCACACTAATGAAGATGTTGCCCTTGCCATTGGAACGTAATCTTACAATGGATAGCTTTTTGTAATTAAAGTGTTTAAATTGTAAATTTCTTCAATTGCTGAGCATCAAGGAATATGGTTATGTGCACATGCCATTTCTACAAAATAAAAATTAAAAAGAACAAATGCATTCATCTGGTTTACCTTCTTTTGCCTCTTTAATTTGCTTTTCATCAGGCTTTGCTGAATGCTCTCGGTGATAGGAAAGGAATTAACCGGTTTGGTGATTTCACAGCTCCACTTGATGAGGCGCTGGTACATGTTACTCTGGTAAGTGTCATTTGTATAAATATCACTACAACAATAATAAACAATAACAACAACAATTGTTATGATGACAACAAAATGATAATAATAAGTCCTATGTTACCATGTGTGTGTAGTGACAAGTCAAGGCATCTAAAGCATTTAATTGAAGTAAGCTCATCAAAATGATGTATAATCTATATGTGGTTGTTATAGTAAGGTTTAAACAACTGACTTCGGATATGCACACATGAGTTACTTTCTATTACAATATCATGCCTTACTCAAACTTTAATGTGGCTCAATTGTTTACGTTGGAATTATAAATTGTTAGAATGATCAAGTGGTTGATGTTTGCTATTCTTAAACTGGACATACTGCAGGTCATTTTGTTTTGTAATGAAGAAGGTGTTAGACTTCAATCGATGTTTCTAGGAAGTGCAACTATAGCTGGTGGACTACTTATTTCAACATTACAGATACCGAACAAAAGTTAAAGTGATTAACTATGCCATATATTCATTTGGTGACAAATTGTGAGTGCCAATGATACTTACAGACACACCTTATTCAATGGTTTGGCAATGCAAAATGTTTTGAAGGAGAACTTAGTCTACACTACTGAAGAAAACCTCTGTCAGATGAGATATAAAGTCGTTTATGTTTAATTTCGTGTTTGTAGCAACATATAAGAAGTTGGATAATAATTTTGTATGATTGTTATAGGGGTACAAGCATTTGAGATAATGGCTATAGCGGCCGTTGGTAATAACCTTATAACATGTGCGATAAATGAGATGCACTTTTCTCTGTTGAAAGCAACGAATATAGTAACAAATTTCGTTGGTACTATCTTAATCCTCTCTCTGTTGGTGGCTACCTATATGATTCTTACATCGGTTGTTTATGGACTATGCTCATTTTTGGCTTTATCGCACTCTCAGTAAGTTCATTTTCTCTCCACTAACCCGTGGCCATGCAATGCTAAGGTTATCTTCTTTCAGTTCATTTATAATATAATTCTTTTATATGTATAAGGGCTTTATACTGTTATCACTCCAAGCCCACCTTCCTCATCTAAAACTACCAGAATGCAACATGCTAACCGATGGAGACAAATGCATAGAGGCCAAGGGAGTAGAGGCTTTAATATTCTTTGTAGCCCTCTACATAGTGGCTTTAGGGAGTGGCTGTATGAAGCCAAACATGTTGGCTCATGGTGCTGATCAATTCAACAAGAGTGATTCTAAGCAGTCCAAGAAGCTTTCTACCTACTTCAGCGCTGCATACTTCACCTTTTCCATAGGTGAACTCATTGCCCTCACCCTCATTGTTTGGATCCAAACCCATTCGGGTATGGATATTGGGTTTAGTGTATCTCCCATCGTCATGACAATGGGCCTCATTCTGCTTGGTTTTTGGTACCATATATTATAGAAATAAGCCTCATCGAGGAAATGGCTCCAACCATACAACCACTATGAGTGAAGCTATTTAGTGTTAACAATATTTTGAAGTAGAAATAATAATCAAAATATTTTGATAAAATGACTAAATTTGTTATATTTAATAACTTTTAGATACAAACAGACATTTTCTCAGTTTCAACATTATATCTTCTGCATTGACTTTTTTCTATTTCATATGTCTTTTTACTCTCATGTAGTCTGTTAATTGTAGCTATCTTTTTTAACAAAGCTGGAATATGCCACCATATGAAACTACAACATCGGTTTCTGAAGAACTACTTGATGAAGAAAAGTAAGTATTAATTATCTCTATATGGATAGTTTCTTTTTGATCTGTAATTCTGTTATCATATATGTTCTTGCAATGATGTTATTCATTTGGATTATTAGTACTACCTTAATCTTTTCATGACATGCCTTAAATTTCGACATTTAATTGATAACAAAACACGTAGGGTGAACAAAGAACTGATAGAGACAATGTTAATGGCAAACTCATCAAAAGCGGCACAAAATCAAGCAACGCATTGGCTGCAAATATGAACCAAAGGAAAACGGTCCTTGACCTACAGAAGTCGAGGAACATAGCCATACTTTTATGGGCATTTTGACCACTTAACTATTGATGAAGTTTGTGAATGTGTTCTTCATAGTACATCAACCTATTTTAACTTACTCCATCACGTTAGAGATTATATTATATTGATAATGAAGACGGAAATGCAAGTAATGTTGATAAATTAGGCTCGGCTCTATCGGGGAGTTTGCTAAAGATATCATTTTATGGAACAAAAGCTGGATTGTTGCGGAAATATTAGTATTTATTATCATATTTAGCAATTTGGAATATAAAGTGCTTGCGGGCAAATGTACCAATTTCTTCAGTATTTTTTTAAAATTATAGTTAATTGAAAGGAATAAATAATTTTTATTTATCAATAATGTTTATAATTTTCATTTTTATTGAAACCCGGATGGAAAGTCAAATACATGCATGCACTCAAACGTTTTTTTATCATAATTTTGGTTAAATTGTGATAGTTTTTGAAAAAAAAAAAAGAGAATCGAAGTTCATTACCATATGCTTCGTTCATCATTCCCCCTTTCTTTTCTTGATTCTCACATGGCAAGAACTAACACAAAATAATAATAACCCATCGAATATTCCTCCTTGACATTAACGAAACGCAGGCTCTTTATATCAATATATTCATTACCCAATAGTTTTCGTGTTTTTCAATACATTTTCGTTATCTTCAACTTTACACATATACATAAAATTCATAATATTGTACATATTATATATGTTGTGTTATTAACCATCCACGCAAACCATACAATTACTTATAATCCTTAACAAAAAAAAAAACAAAAAACCAAAGAAACAATTGTTTTATAATATTGTTTGACAACTCTAAAAAATGTATTTTAGTTAACAAAAAACAACAAACAAATAATTATAAATCATGCCCGCCCATTGGGCGGGCTTCGAAAACTAATATATATATATATATATATAT
>BPTQ01000005.1:104277048-104401778 GCA_019973895.1 Chrysanthemum seticuspe | reverse complement strand
AATTTTTGTTTTATTGATATTATCCAAAAGTACTCTGTTCTACGTTACCACCTTCACAATATTGTTCAACAATTTTGTTCAACAGCTTAGTTCAGCGATGTTCTCTTTGGTCTATGTTTAACGAATTTGTTTTTAACAATATCGTTCAGCGATACTCAAAAAACAGTTCTGTTCAGCGATGTCCTTTTTGGACTTGGTTCAGCGATAGTACTTTAATAATGTCGTTCAGCGAAATTTGTTAAACTGTTTCGTTCAACGATGTTTTTAATCACTGTTCAGCGGTAACACTTTTACTGTATCGTTCAGCGATTGAACAGTTTTGTTCAGCGATATTCTTTTTATGAACAATCCTTAATCTTTAAGGGCCATAATTTCTCAGCCAGTGGAGTTCATATACATTAGCAATCTTTCGAGCATCAGTATCAAGTTAATTCAAATCATCATAAATCAATTCATTGTGGCACCTCCTGCCTGCCCAGAAATGGGTGACATACGGAAAAGTTAGAGGTTTAGGGAACTTAGTGAGAGAAAGTGAAAGATATTATTATGAGCTCCAACTCTCTACCTTGGGAGGTAGAGAGTATTTATAGTCTTACACAAATCGCCACACTTTGGGCTGTGGATCAGGCATACAGTGGGTAAAGACCCGTCCGTCCTCCACGGTGTTACTTAACTAAATACTACTAAACTTAATTGAACTATGACTACGAGCTTTCTAACGATTACATATACTTGAGGTGACCGACTCTTTAATACCGGGAATTTCTAATTCCTAACAAGTATTTTTCTTATAGCGACTTGTTTTGACAAGTTAGCGACTTGCTATGTCATTTTCACAATGGCGACTTGTCACTAATTTTTGTAGCAACTTGCTTTGTCAAATTGTTTAAAGCGACTTGCTGTAATAATTTCATGATAGCGACTTGGTTCAGGTTTTTCCTGTAGCGACTTGTCTTGACAAAAAACTCATAGCGACTTGCTATAACAATTTTTGTTTAAGCAATTTGTATCTGGTTTCTCTTGTAGCGACTTGATTCGACAACTTGTTTTAACAACTTGTTATAACACTTCCACCATTGCATCTTGTCTCATGAAAACCTATTATAGTTATTTTGTTTTTAACTATTTTGGCTCAAAACAAATTGTCTCTTGAAAACTTTGTCAAAATGATTTGTTACTTTGAAAATTACTTTAGCATCTTAATCTATTTTCTTAGCATGTCATTCTGTTTATGGGTAATCAGTCATGTTTGCTACTTTTTGTACTTGTGTCTGAAGGCTGCAATATTAAGTTGTTCAGCTAACAATGTCTAATCTAACATGCTCTCAAACAATGTTGTTGTCAGTGTGCTTATACAGAATCTCAAATGGCTAACACAACTTCATCCGAGAACCTTGCTACCTCTACTCCATCCATTGTTCTTACAGACAATGAAATTCTTCCAGAAGACAAATGGGTAGAGATTGGGAAAAGTAACTGTTATGTGGACATGGAAAGGATTCAACAAAATCCAATCTTCAAGGTGGCTATTGATATTCTTAAAAACACTAACTTCTTTAGTGCCCTAACCAAACAATGCACGATCCCTTCCATTTACCTACAACAATTTTGGAACACCATCACTTGGGACAAGATCACTGCCACTTATTCCTGCAAGCTTGATGATAAGTAATTTGAAATCACATCTGACATTCTCAGTAAGGCCCTAGGAATCACACCATGTGACCCTACCAAACAATCTGTCCCTCCACCTAGTGCGAAAGAGCTAATAGTCTTTCTAATTGGTTTGGGTTATCAAGTTGGCATAACAAGGGCTTCAGATATCATCACTGGACACATGTATCAACCTTGGAGAGCCATGACAACTATTCTCAACTTATGCTTATCGGGCAAAACCTCAGGGTTCGATAAAGTAAGGATTCCTATTCTGCAAATCCTATGGGGTCTCGTCAATGGGGTTAACATTAATGTCTCGGAACGTATTTGGGAAGAATTCTCGTTGTCAATGCACACATTCATCACTGATAGAACAAATGTTCAGAATCAAGCTCAAGAAGAAAGAAAGTACACAAACTTGTGATTCCTAGCATCAGATTCTCGAAGCTTGTCATCCAGTACTTGCAACAGACTCATAACTTCAATCCTAGGAGTGAATCAGTCCTCCATAATGCTAAGGATGAATTTATTCTTGGTAACCTCAAGTATATTGCTAGAGGTGTCAATAAAGAGATCTTTGGATTGCCAGTTCCTGATGTTCTTCTCACTGGCGATATTAAGAAGACTGACCACTTCAAATTATACAAGAAAAGAGCATCCAGATCCAATGTTGATGACTCTCCCATTCCATCACAACCCAAAGCTACAAAGTCCACTTCCAGTACAAAGACCTCATATGCTGCCCTTCCCAAGAAGAGACGTGACATATCACATCCTATTGACACTTCTTCAAAGAAGCAGAAAAAGAGAAAGAATGATGCGGAAAAGGAAATTGTTAGGGGAACCGAGACACAAAAGGGTGACAGTCAATTGGTCGATGAAGACGATGCTAATTTGCAACAAGGGATTAGACAAAGCCTTGAAAGCTTGAACATGAGACCACTAGTTGGAGGTGTTGTGTTAAGAGAACCTGAGCCAATGCCAAGTCAAACAACCTCAATCACTAAAGACAAAGGGAAAGGGATTGTTGGTGCAGAAGCTGAACAAGCCGCTCACATTCTTCTAACCATCTCCTCTTCACCATCAAGAACTACCACACAATTTGAGCTGAAGAAAAGAAGCAAAGAGACATCATCAGCTCAAGAACAAGCTGGAATGGAAAAGGAGGTATCCGAAACACAAGAAGAAACTCCTGCATCAAGTGATACCCAATCTGATCAGAATGATGATGAAGAGTTGCACAAAGACTCACAGGAGAACCTTGAGTCAAGATCTGATGAAACCAGACATATGGAGGAACCTAACCTGTCTACGGGTTCACTTTCCTCACTTAAGAATCTGGATGCCGATTTCTCATTCGGTGATCAGTTTTTGAATGACAAACCTTCAGACACCGAGACTCATAAGCCTAATGATGAGAAAGAGGAAGCTGAGTCCATGTACACGGTCAGCATCCATCAAGACACATCAATCATCCCACCAATGTCTGCACCTGCTCTTAGAACCGAACACCCACCACCTGATCCTGCTAAAGATCTGTCACTTGAACCAGTGATTACAGTTACTGTCACGGAAACTCCACCGGCTTCACCACCTCAAATACTTACATCAGATCAATTGCTCGACAAAGCAGTAAAACGAATTGAAGCTCTTGAGAGGCAACTGCCTAAATCTGTCAACGCCCTCGAGCAACGTGTCTACAAGTTAGAGAATCTTAACTTCGATCAAGTTGTTGCAGATGCAATTGAGGGAGAGGTAAAAGATGTTGTTGAATGGGCAATGCAGGCTCCACTACTTCAACGATTCAAGGACTTGCCCATTGTTGATATGAGAGTTGTTCTGGCTGATAAGATGTACGATGCTGATGAGCACCAGGACGTGGTTCATAAGAAGCTATATGAAGCACTCGAAGAATCGATTAAACACGATAATCATCTATAATTTCTAAAGGATATTCGAGAAAGGGAAGCTAAAAGGAAAAAGAGGACTTCAGTGTTGGAATCTTTACATAAAAGTCCCAAATCCCCTCCTCCTCCTCCTCCACCTCCTCCAACAGGTGGAGCTGGAACATCCGGTACTGGTGGAGCTTCTGGCACAACCTCTACACCTACACCACAACCACCATCATCACCACCAAAACCTTCAAATCAATTCAGTTCATCCGGTGATCAGGGAACTCAAAGAAGTCCGCTACTTGGACCACCGTTGATTCAAGGTTCACACCCATATTCTCGTCTATTCCAGAAGATCAGGTGCTTCATGAAGAATCGTATGTCATGGCAGAGTCAGAATCCGATGACGATGATGCATCCACCAAACATATCCCCAAGCCATCTGAAGATGATTGGTTTGATGCATATATGTCAGGTGAACGCTCTAATACCTCTAGAGTTGCACCTTCAAAAGACACAATTCAAAGCTGGCTCACCGAAGAGAGACCTCAAACTCCAGAACCTTCATGGTTCATTCCAGAGTCTGACATAATGATCCCTGACAACAACTGGGCTTCAACAATAACTGCCAACTATGAAGCCCCAGCTGAAGATTCTCTTCTTCACATCACAGGAGATATGGGCAGCTTTATAAAGTGGTTTTGTGAACTGAAGGGAATCTCGTCCATCACTCCAAAGGATCTTGAACGTCCAGCGTTCGAAATCGTCAAAGTCTTCCACTCAGATGCCAATCACCTTCAATACCAGATGGAAGAATGTCATAAGATGCTGACTGATCAAGTCAGTGAGCAGATCAGCCATTTTAATGTGAACAAGCCTCTTCCTCTCGGTGGTGAACCTGGTCAAATGACTATTCAATCAGAGTTCTTCTTCAACCATGACCTGGACTATCTTTGTGCTCGTACTACTGAAAGTAGATCAGCTTTATCGATTTCGAAGATGAAAGCTGCTACCTACACTGATCAGGGTCTTGAACAGATGGTTCCGGATCAATTCTAGGCAGATAAAGAACAAGAGTATGATATCGCTGCCTCATACGGCATTTCTCATTGGTGGTTCAAGAAGAAGAAATTCTACATTGACAGACATGCTGCTAAAAAGAGTCGCAAAGCTGTTTGATCCAAGCTGCGAATTCTTAGTGTTGTCAGTATAGAGATCTTCCCAATCTACGGCTATGATTTTCTGAAGAAGATCGTTCTTAGAAGAGTTGACCTGAAAGATCATGTTATAGAAGAAAACGACTTCAAACATCTGCTGCCAAGTGACTTTGAAGATCTCTATCTTCTAAACCTCCAAGGACACCTTGACCATCTACATGTTCGTGAAAAGAAGGCTCTCTCGGCTGCTGTCAATCTTTGGATCAGAGGCTTGATCACTCGACAAAGAGTTGGGGATTTTCAGCTTAGAATGGAAAGCTATCAGACTCGGGTCAACCTAACAAGACCACAATGGGAAGCCTCAGGACTTGAATTTCATCACGAATATAAAGTGATTGACACCCCTAGAGCCATCATCTTTACCGTCAGATACGGGTCACGTATGCTAATGAGACTGTTCGAGCTTTTCAAGTTCAGTGATGGAACTCTCAAGATGTTCGAAGAAGAATTGAACTCTAGAATAAAGGAAATCAGACTTGATCTAAAGCCGTGGAACAAAACAAGATTCTGGTCTGAACAGGACTTGAAGATATGTGAAGATTTCATTGCTGCAATCGGACGAAGATTAAAGACTAGAATGATTTATCGCAGCCTTGAAAGTTTTTTGGGTGGTAGACTTCGTGAAGGTCACTATAAGCTGCTTCAAAGAACTGAATGAAGACATCTTCCGGAAGTAGTTTATGTTTTGTATTTTTGATGTGTAAAATGTGGTGTATGTACTATGAACAACTATAATGTATGTAGTAGTGATAGGTTATGTATTGTGGTTTCCCTTTTTATCTAAAAATGGAACTTCAGTGTTGTCAACTTCAGATCATATAAAACCGGACACTTTTTTCTCCAACAAACGTTTTGTTTCATACATATTTAAATCACTTGAGATCCAAAATCTCAAAGGATTTGAAATTTTTGATCGGGGGAGAAAAAGTGATATAAATATGAAAGATGATAAAAGATGACCGTTTTGATTCAAGTGTGCATAATGCTCTCTCATATGTGCTAAACGCTTTCGAATCTCGAAGCACATATTGAGGGGGAGCATTTCAAAAGAAAATAAACTATCAAGGTGCAAATGCTTTTATGTTTTAACATAAAGTACCTTGATTGATTTTCTAAATGGTTTCTTAATGGTTTTTTGTGATCGTGGATGTACTTCAAATGAACTCTTTCCTCTATGTGATAAAATTATTTCAAATATCCTACGCACATATTGAGGGGGAGAATTTTACCAAGAAAATCAAATGGCTTTTTCTATGAAAATTGTGATCAAGAAATTATTTCAAAGAAATTATTTCAAAGAACTCTTGCCTCCATGTGCCAAACAATTTCAATATCGTATGCACATGTTGAGGGGGAGCATTTCTAAAATAATCAAAACAATTAAGGTACAAAATGCTTTGATTTTATATCACAAGTACCTTGATTAAATTTTCAAATGGTTTTCAATTGGTTCAAATGGCTGATGAACAATACCCAAAGACCGACCAATTTGCTTTATGTATGGTGATATAAGGATGGTTAGGTTAGGTATTTCGTTCCCACGATCCGCCAGAACCGGAGGGATCTACCCAGGGACAATCCACTAGATAGTGTAGAGTCCTTAGGTATGATGAAAAAAGGAGAAAAGTGAGATATGGGAAGAGTGCGGACTGAGACAGAGCTAGAACTGGAATAAACCCAACAAGGTTCTAGTAATGAAGTCACGGTAAGCACTGAAGGGGTTGAAGAATGAAAAAGAATTAAACGTGAAAAGGGTGAAAAGAAATAGCCCTCCAATAATTCAACATTAGGGCAGTAACCGGGTTCAATACATATGCTACTGGTGGTTACTAAGGTAACACTGGTATTGAAGACAAGACGTCATGGACCCAGTGACGCACTGCACTACAACTTCCCAAGCTACTCAAGTTCCTCTTAAAAGGACTTGTTTCACTCTCACAGGGAACCGACATAATCTATCGACTTTCTCTTAGAGATTGTTGATATTGAAGAAGGAGACCCTCTCCCTAGTCTCCGGCATAGGAACCAAATGTGCACAATTGAGTCTAGAGCCAAGAGATCATCCACTATATCTCATTAGGACACTGTCAATGAAGACTTTCTGGTTCACACATTGTGGAAAGAGAGTTTATATCTTATGAGTCCTACGCATTATCCTTGTGATATTGCCAGAACATCTGAGTGATATGCAAACATATTCACAATGAAGATGGAAAGCCTTCTAGAGCCAACATCAAACAAGCTCTTGGTAGGTGGCATGTGAGATCTATCCAATAGATCAACCATGTGACAACCGAACATAAACAATGGGGCGATTCAAATCTATGAATCAATCCTGGGTCAGGTTATGGATTGACGGATACCTTTGAAAAACCGGTCGTTGTGCTTAAAAATCTTTTCTCTAGCACATCGACTGTGTATTAATATTTCAAAATTAAAAGGTGTTTATGATTGATAATTGATTTTCGTTAAAACCTTCGTTGTATTGCAAAAACACTTTATTTTGAGCACTACATGATTGTTTTTCAAATATCTTTTCATCAATCAGTGAATCTCAAATTCGCTGGTTCACTCACTCCGTGTTGTCTTCTTTGAGATGTTCCGATTTGAGAACAGCTAGAGCAGCTGTGAAACCCTGTCAAGGAGGTTCTTCGGAATTATACCTGATCACAGGCTGTACTTATACTGATCAACGGGGAACCGTGGGTCGTGTACCTCAATTCAACGAAAGTGATCAAAGACACTTTCTTGCACTTTATTGCTAACTGTTGTATGCAGGTACACCCGACGCTTGCAGCTGATCAGAATGGAGAGGTCAATCGATAGCCGCATGCTCACATAACACATTCATTCCAAAATAAATTATGATTAGTGCAACAATGACTCTGATATTCTCACTCCATGCTTCTACTATGTTGCTGCAAATATCATGAATCATCTAAAGCTTCCGCTACTCTGATAAGAAGATATCATGATCCAGAATGTGAGCATGTCGGTCCAATTGCCACAACATCATATGCGAGCAACACAACAATGGGTGATGCTGAGATTAACTGTGGCTGATGATCTCTATTAAAGCTCAAAGGTCATCAATGTGGATCAGCTCTATAATCTCCACGAAATATCCATTATTGTTGAACAATGATGAAATCACCACGGAAGCACAAAGTTTGAATATTTTGATGTTTTGATGTCTACGAGCTCAAGATTAAAGTTTAAATAGAATGATAGGATTCACAATGTAAATCATGGGGTGACCTCCCTTAGGGGGAGATTGTTAGGAATTGGAAATTCTATTGTGAAGCATCGGTCACCCCAAATATAATCTAGCTTAAGTTAGCTCGTAGACATATCGTTTATTATGTTATTTGTTAGTCTGTTATTAGCATAGTTTAGTCTAGTGCAACACCGTGGAGGAAGGACGGGTCTTTACCCATTGTATGCCTGATCTATACCCCGAAGGAGGGCGTATTACTTTGTATAAATAGCCCTCTCCCTTGTGGGGAGAGGGTTGGATGTTCATTTGGAATCTAACCTTCCATGAGTTTCTCGTACTAGTATATCCCACTTTCTCTCTAAAAAACCATATAATTATACGCCCATATTTGTGATTGTTTGTGTGTTTGTGAAATCCAATATGTTACATATATATATATATATATATATATATATATATATATATATATATATATGGGGAAAGCTTAGCTACACCATTATGCCAATTTGAGGAATAAAACATCAAATTTTATGCCCGGTTAACATCATAAATCTATTTCCACTCAATAATATCTTATAACTAACATCTATCATTGAAATTTACACTAAGATAGTCATTGTTGCAAATGTAAGATGTTAGTAGCCATTTTCGTGACTGAAACTTGATTCAAGAACACACACATAAAAATTTGCAACAATATCAAATAATAGATGTTGGATATGATAGATTAGGAAGGTTTACAAGTTTAAGATGTTAAGATGACATCATAATTGAGGTTTTATGCATGGAAGTAGCATTTTGGTGCAGCTAAGATTTCCCCTATATATATATATATATATATATATATATATATATATATATATATATATATATATATATATATATATATATGGGACTAAGTATGACACATAGATAATGCCACCTCAATGATGACTAGGCATTTAATTGTGACATGGCATTAGTGACATGGCACTACTCTCGGTTAAATATGTAAAAAATATGTCACAAATGAGGATCAAACCCTGGGATGTTGGATAGAAACGAGAGCCTCAACCAATGGACCAAGCCATAAGTTGTGGTATATATTTCATTCCCAAATTGATATTCAACACAAAAACTTTACATTGTCCTTTATCTCAAACTATCAAAACATAACCCCCCCTACTCAATCGCTCCTAATTAAATTCCTCTTCAATTCCAGTCAAACAAAACTCACCCCTTTCCCATTTTACTCGCCATTTCCAAATTCAACCCCCCCAAAGTTACGCATCTTTCCCAGCACTCCACATCATACGAATTCAAATCTCATATTCAAATCAAAAGCACCAATCTCATAAAAAAAATAAACACACTGATCATAACAAACCACCGATCTTCATCAAAACAATGGATCTCAAAAATACAATTGAATCTACGATCTTTAGCCAGGTTTGTTTGATTTAAAATTTGTTTTTCAATTGAAAACAAGTTTAACTATATTTTGAAATCGAATCAAATTAACCATTCGATTTCTCAGGTTTTTTTTTTTTTTTTTTTTTTTTTTTTTTTTTTTTTTTTTTTTTTTTTTTTTTTTAGGTCGTCTAATCATGAATCCCATGTCTGAGCTTTTTTTGTTTGAATCTTTTATCTTATACAATTCATTGTGTAATTTAGTTAATTTTGTCTATATTATATGATGGTAGTTTAATATTCGGAGAGGAAGAAATGGACAAATACATATATTCAACTCTTTATATACATAGATTTAACTGCACAACATGTGCGCAATGGCAATGATTGAATTTTTTGCTTAATAATGTGTGTTTCTGCCACATTACAACGCAATTCAGAGGTATGTTACTTTTTCAAAGGAAGTTTGTAAGTTTGTTACGAGTATGTGTTTGGGTGCGGTAATATATGGACATTAGGCTGAGAAGTCATTTACTTGCTAGGTTTATAGTTGTATACAAGTATTTTTTGCTGGAGGATACTATAGAATGAATGCATTGCCATAAAAGTTCGCAACTTTTTATAATAGTTTATAATGTTTAACACTTGCTTCTTAAGTATTAATATTTAACTTCTCTGTAGGTCGAGGAAGAAACGAAGAAACATTAATGCGCAAGTTTTATGACCTCATGGCACCTTAAGGCCTAAGTAAGAAGGAAATGGGGTTGATGAGAAATTGGTGCATCCACTGTGTTCCTTTCCATGTCACTACTCACTGCAAGACTTTCGATCTCAGTACCTCCATGAAAATGAAGTACTTTTATGACAAGTATTAAAATTTGAAAATTACATATGTGTTCATTATCTGTTAGAAAGGAAAACGAATTTAACTCCAGAGTGGTATCCTGTTTTCTAACCACCAAGGTTTACTGTAGATCTATCCTCATTTGATATGTATTGTATCTTGTGTGCGTAATCATCTTACACTTATTTGTTGTTGTCTTCATGCAGAAATACCAGAGGTAAATGACATGGCAATATTGTTACTATACAAGCCACGACAAACTTTACTATGGTATCTAATTGTGTTTACATCAATTTGCTTTATATAAACTGATCTTGGAACACATTCAGCAAACTTTACTATGGTATCCATGTAAATATATAAACTAATATAAGCTTTGAACTTGAGGTTTTCTATTCCATACTTCATGGGTTCAGTTCACACAAACCCGTTTACACATACCAAAACACGTTTAATCACTTTCATTACACAAAACAAATATTATAGTAGTTTGCATTTGTGTATTAAACCCACTATCCTCCACACCTAAATATTAATGCCTTTCCTCTTTTATCTTTGTGTAGGTGCAAGAAAGCCTTTGCTGAATGTGTTCCTTTATAAAACAGAATAAGCACATTTTTTATGATTATGAATCAACAAAAGAATCAATTCATAAGGTTCTCCTTCTTCACATATTCAAGTTGGAGAGTATTTAAATCAACTTTTCAAGCAGGTTTGACATGATTTATCTCTTTTCATGCCTTAAGTTCTTTCTTAATTACTATCAACACCTATAATATGGTTTTGTATGATGGCGCACCATATATTTATGTGGGCACATATGTACTTGCTATATTTGATTTACTCAAGAGTTTGTATCCAAAACTCACTTTATTGATCATTTTGTTATGTAATTCAGGAACTGTGAGGTATGTTTAAATGTTGCCTATCAAGAGCTTCTAGGTGACATGAAATGGTAGGATTTTATTCTGATCTTACATGCTTGTAACAAATTTTGTTTATAGTTTTTTCTTACATCTAACAGTAAAAGGATTGTGCTTTTTATTTCTTTTGTTTTCTTATCGTTATTGTGCCATGTTTATTATTTGTTTTCTCAGTTTTAACAACAAATATGAAGCATTAATCCTTCGTGGAAATGACAAAAATGCAACTGATAGAGATAAGCGCATTGGTTCAGCTGTTGCAGAGGTTAGTCTCCTGTAGATTGTGCACTTTACACCATTGATATGATTGGAAGTATAATATCTTGATATGATTAATTCTATAGCCGTGAACATTTTACTATATACTGATCAGGCTTTTAGCTATTTGACAGTTACTATTCTTTTAAATTTAAGGTTTTACTTGTATATTGGATAGTGTTAATGAATTAAGATGCCAAAGCCTTTAGCAACCTTATAGATGTAATTGCGTTGTAGTTGCTATGTTTTTGTGACTGCAAATTTTAATGCTTAGAACCTTTTTGCTCAATTTTTTGAATACATCACTTCTTTTTGCTAACTATTCCAGTTTCCAGGTAAGGAAGACTATAGGGTTCGACTCATTGGTATCGATAGTGAAACTTTGAGGGAGCACCAAGTTCACTCAACAAAAGGTTAGACTTCAACGCATATCGATAGCTAAATGTGTTGAGACATAATTATTGTTCGCTCGTAACTTTTTATGCATTCATTAATACATGTACAGTTAAGTATGTACATGTTGATTTATACTGCATAAGCAGCTAATTAGTTTTACCATTTAGCCTGCTATTTCCACTAAATCTTTATCTTTCATTTATGATCTTTATAAATTTTGTTGATCAATGTGGTTGCTTTAACTTTTATCATAATTATCCAAAAAAGGATAAATCTTTTTCGGCAGCCTCATTTAGCCATTTACATATATATTTGTTTTCTAATTCCCAGAAAATTGGAAGTGATGTTCAAGAAACAAGAAGACCTGTTCATCAATTCAACTTAAGGTTGATGTAAAATGACCTCCTCAAAGCATGGTATACTTCTTTTAAGCTAACTATTACAACTTATGTAACGACGACGAATGTAGTTATTGTACTAACAACAGGAAATCGGTTATTGCATTCATCATCTTATTACGCATAAGTTAATGAAAAGTTGTGTTGCAGTAACAATCTCGAATTTGTATTTGTGATCATCATGTAGATTACATATATAAATATTCAGAAATCTTCATTTCGAAGCTCGCCCGCCCATTGGGCAGTTCGTATATGAATGAGGTCCATCCATTTTATTAACTCACACTTTTCATTGTTCTTTTTTATATATATTACATGAACGTTTTTCTTTTTCTCTTTCCAATTTTTGTGTTTAAGATATTTTCCATTATTCAGCATTTATGTACGTCCATTTAGATTTCCTCAAGTAATGTTATGAAACGAACCCGCCCATTGGGCGGGTTATGAAGCTAGTATATATATATATATATATATATAGAGTGCGGTTCTAGAGAAAAGTGAGAAAAAAAGTTATAGGGTCTAATTTGAAAAATCTCAAACTTCAGGGGTAACTTTTGAAAACCACCTCCACCCACCCCCGCCCCCAACCACCCCACCCCCCGGGTCCCCCCCCCCCCCCCCCCGCAAAAAAAAAAAAAAAAAAAAAAAAAATCCCGCCAAAAAAAATTTTTTTTTTGGCAATTTTTTTTCCCGCCAAAAATTTATAACTGTGATGCACCTTTTTATTTTGGTGCATCTCAGTTATAAAAGTTAGTGCATCATAGTTATAACTACTTTTTTTAACTGTGATTCACCAAAATAAAAAGGTGCATCAGATTGCATATGTTATTAACTTATTCCAGAAAAAGTTTCGAATTAGAACCGTCAACCTTTGTGTATAAAAGAGAGATTTTTCAACTGATTCAACACGCTTATTTTATTAATCACGTGGTTAAATATACAATGAAATCAATTATTCTAACTTACTTATCATCAATTCACGATTGTTAATATATGCACTAGCGTTATCCCAATGACAAAGCATGCGACGCTACCATGGCTACCATAGCTCCGTCTCTGGTTGTACAACTAATGCCCCTTAAAGAGCATAGTATACTAAGTTATTACAATGTTATTGAAGCATATTAGGTAACAATCGTTGGGTGCATCTCGGTTATAAAATTTGGTGCATCATAGTTATAACTAATTTTTATAACTGTGATGCACCAAAATAAAAAGGTGCATCACAGTTATAAAAATTTGGCGGGAAATTTTTGGCCCAAAAAAAAAAATTTTTGGCCCCCCAAAAATTTTTTTTTGGCGGGAAAATCTCAAGATAAGTCTTCCATTTATAATTTCTTTTCTTCACATAACTACATACACATTTTTAAAGAAAATCTCCTTTCAAAATGTTTTCTAAAAAGAATGATACCTTCCCGTATCAAATTCACAAAAGCAATTTCTCACGTCTAGGACAAATCACTTTTTCATTATTAATACAAAGTAAAAACCCGTTTTCATTGCATCTCATGTCTTTTGAATGCTAAAGGGAACATATAACTAATATGTGTTTTCGGGTACATTCATTTAAGCAAAAATGAATTAGGAGCATTGATAACACAATATTACGTACTTATGTACCAAATGTGTGTTTTCGGGTTATCTCAAATAGGATTTATTTTTCTCTAGTTATTTTCCTTTTCTTTTTAGAGGTCGAGAAAACCGCAACTCCAAATAGTTTGCATATAGGCACACAATAGGCAAAAATGTTTCCAAAAAGAAAATTTTGTGCTGCCTGAATCACCAGACCCACGGATCCCAGCCTTCATGCTAGACGGATCCCTCAAGGGAAGGATCCGTGGGATCCGTGTAAACAGAAGCTGTTTTCAACTCCTATTTTTGTCACTTTGGATGAAAAATCCACATTTGCTTCATTTTTGGGAGTATGCTCTTTAATGCTTGTGTTCTCATGATCACATGCCTTGAATTCATATCTAATCATTAGATTTTAATCCACATTTTGGGTCAAGCATTCATTACAATGTGTTGTTTTTTTTTATATATATAACTCCCAAAATGCTTGCATACTCCATCTCCTTCTCACAAACACACTTCATCATGTCATCCAAAAACCCTTTAGGAGAATCATCTAGTACAAACAATCATGATATCCAAACCTTTGTACTTCCACCATCCAAAATACCACAATCAAATGCTAGGATATCCGCACGGATTAGTATCCGATCTAGTTGTTTAGCAAAACCAACCTCAAATGATTCAACATCAACAAATAACTCATCACAAGATGCTTCCATTATAGCACCACCCTCATCACCAACAAGTACACCAACTTCATCACCACCTAAAATAACTCTTTTGGAACTCCTTAAGACTCCAACAAGATCTAATCAACCTAAAGAAAAAGAATTAGTCTTTTCAACACCCCCCACATCTCCGAATACTATATTTCAAGATCTTGAAACATCACCACCATTAGCTCCTATCACATCACAAGAACATCTAGGTTCTTTTCCACCACCATTTACTAACATTCCGGATATTGATCCATATTTTCCTATTTTTCCACCACAACTTCCGCATAACTCAAATCAAAACAACCCGGAAAACTTCCGCACTCATCACCCACATCATTTACATTGTGAACATTGTCAATCCACTAGGGAAATTGCAATAGAAGTTAGGGAAGAAATGCGTTTCATACTCACCCTCATCCTTGAACGCATCAATACCATTACTCATCAAAACCTCCATCCATAACCTTATGCAAGCATGGAAGGAATCACTACTACTACTTTTCTACTTTTATGTATTATTTTTGAAGTCATTTTTCAAGAACAAGTCTTGTTCTTATTTTTACATGCTTGTAAGTGGCTTACATACCACTACAATTTGTTGTTTTATTACAAGGCCTTGTTTACATACCTTGGCTCCCAATCTTGATTCTCGGCAACCACAAGATTATATAAGCATGTTACTAACCTTTCTTTTTGTAGGATTTTTTATTTTTCTTCACTTGACGCCCCAAACAAGGGGGAGCTACCGTCAAGGGGGAGTTAGAAGTTTGTTTTTTTTCTTCCAAGGGTTAACTTTTTGTTTCGACAAAAAGGGGGAGAAGAAGTAAAACTTAGGGCTTTCAAAACTTACATCTATTCTTAAGTTTTACTCGTCATAACATTATGTTTTGTCATCAACAAAAAGGGGGAGATTGTTAATACAAATAAATCGTAAAACCGTTTATTAATATTTTGCGATCTCTTTGTGTTTTGTTGATAACAAATATAATGTTATCTTAAGTACAATTATAAAGGATACATGTTAGTTTTGTAAAGCATTTACATATAACCATTTAAATACAAAAATGTAGTAATTAAGCATTTGTTGTAATAGTTTATTAGGATGGGTAAATATCATAACCCATGGATCTTAATCCATACCCAAAGAGACTTGATACAATGTATACTTAGATACATTGAATCTAGATATAACCTATGGACCAACCCATGACCCATAACCAAAAAACCCATGGGCAAAGAGGAGCGTTCCACGGATCCCTAGGATTACACTAGACGGATCCCTTGTGGAAGGGATCCGTGGGATCCGTGGGAACAGTGAAGAAACTTGCCTATAAATAGAGAGCCATTTCTTCATTCTAACTCACCCCTCTTCTTACTAAATCTCTCATACACTCTCATTCTCTTCTAACATATAGATCACTTGATCTAGAGAGTTGTTCTTCTTTCTTTCTATTTGTGATCCTCATATAGGTCTTTCTCTAAGGCGAGATCACGAGCATTCTACAAGTCATCCAAGCAAGGGGTCCTTGATTGATTTGTCACTCCGCAAGATTTCTGTAGCGAAGATCTTGTATTTGATATTTCACATATTTGTTGTGTAATAGTTGTGTTGGTTTGGTCCACCGTGCTACGGACTCGGTATCTAGCTTTGTACCAGAAAAAGTGTAAGCAACGTTGTGAAGGCTTCTCCGCCAAGTGAAGGAGTTTGTTGACATAGTGCTTGAACTCTCGAGTAGGTGACTCGGGGAGTGGAGTAGGGCAAGGAAGGTGACCTTGTAGCCGAACCACTATAAATCCGTTGTGTCATTTCTATCCCTTAACTTTATTTATTTGCTTGCATTATCATTAGATCTACACGTTCTCAACATCCATACGATTTCACATTATATTGAATCTAAAGTTTTTAAAATCAACATTAAAATCGGTAAAACTATTCAACCCCCCCTTCTAGTTTTCCACAATTGGCATCAAGAGCTAAGTTTATAAAAGTTTTAAAATAAAATTGTATTTTAAAAACTTTTCGATCACTATGGGTTCTGAAAATTATAAGGAAGGGCAATCTATGCAACGACCACCACTACTAGAAACTAATGGTTTTATATACTGGAAAAATAGATTCGAAACATATGTGAAGTTTAAAGATATTGATCTTTGGTACATTATTGTTGAAGGTGATTTTGAGGCTACCTCAAATGATGATAAAGGAAATTTAATTCACATACCTCATGATAAACTAAATGATGAAATGAAGAAAAAGCTTTCGAAAAATAGTGAAGCAAAAATGGTTTTATATAATGCTTTACCGAAAAAGGAATTTGAAAGAATTTCTATGCTTAAAACCTCTAAAGAAATTTGGAATTCTTTAGTTGTAACTCATCAAGGCAACCAACAAGTTAAAAATAATAAAATTGATTTATTTGTTCAACAATATGAACAATTTTCAATATCGGATGAAGAAACTATAGATCATTCATTTGCTAACTTTAATACTATTATTACATCTTTACAAGCACTTGATGAATCCTTTTCTAGCCGTAACCATGTTAGGAGATATCTAAGGGCACTTCCATCGAAGTGGAGATCCAAGGTGACGGCAATCGAAGAGTCAAAAGATTTGACAATCCTCACCCTCGATGAACTCATAGGCAACCTAAAAGTCTACGAGCTTGTCCTTGCTAAAGATTTCGAAGCCTCAAAGGTGAAAGAGAAACACAAATCTCTTGCCCTTAAAGCCAAAAAGGCTTCGAGCGATGAGGAGAACTCATCTTCGATTAGTGACGGCGAAGAGTACGCTATGGCGGTAAGGGACTTTAAAAAGTTCTTAAGAAGAAAGGGTAGATACGTCAAACAACCGTATGACGATAAGAAAGGCTTTCGGAAAAGCAAAGAGGACGAGAAGCAAAAGGATGATCGTACTTGCTTTAAACGTGGGGACCCAAACCACTTTATTAGTAAGTGTCCCAAATGGGATGATCAAAAGGCATTCGTGAGCGGAACATGGGGAATGAGCGACGAGGAAGACGAAGAAATTTGTCTCATGGCTAACGATGAGGTATGTCACGAATACTATAGTAGCTCATCACTTGATGACGACTCATTGCATAATGAATATGATAAACTATGCAATATTAGCTTAAAATTAGTTAACAAAAATAAGCTTTTAAAGAGTCAAAATCAACTTTTAGATAAAGAAGTCATAGAATTAAAAGCAAAACTAAAACGTTTAGAAAAAGGTAAAATAGCAAGTGGTGAATGTGAACTTTGCGTTCAACTTCAAACACTAGTGGATAACTTAGATTCTAAAATTGCTAGAATGAGTACGAACACATTAGATTCAATACTGGAAGGTGTTAAAACCGGTAATAATCAAAAAGGTCTAGGTAGTCAACAACTTGATCCATCAACTAGTGAAAGTAAAGAAACAAATTTTTTTAAGGAACTAGAAAAACCAGCCACTGTTGTGGCGGATCCCATGGATCCCCTAAAAAGGGAACCGACTAGTGTACAGAAAGAGATCCGTGGATCTGTTGTAGCAAACAGTAGCAATAACGTAGCTTCCTTACCTAGAACTGAGTTTGTTATAGTTAATAGGAAGAAACCAACTCATGTCACCACTAGACAACCACCTCCAAAATATAATCCTACTTTTGCAAGAAACAAAGCTCCATCTTTTTCAAAACCTAATTCATTTAGGAGACCTAATAACGTTTACCCAAAAAGTAACCATCAAATGGGATGGAATCCAAACATGCAAAACGGTTTTCCCTTTCAAAACTTTGCTCCATGGAATGCATACTCATCTTATCCATACATGTCTAACATGAATGGAATGTTTAACACTAATGGACCCATGAATAAATGGGGACCAAACTTTTGAGTTTATTATTGTTTTAGGTGTGCTTAAAGGTCGACCTAGACCCCGATGAATGGGTCAAGGATAGCGGGTGCACGAGGCACATGACCGGCAATAAGGATCTATTCTCCACGTACGAATCCTTCAATGGAGGTAATGTGGTGTTTGGAAATAGCAAAAGTAGAATCATCGGTAAAGGTACGATTTCTAACAAATCTCTAACCATTAACGATGTGTGTCACGTAGAAAACCTAAACTTTAATCTCTTAAGTATAGGACAAATATGTGATAAAAAGTGCAATGTACTTTTTACCGAAACCGGTAGTAAGATACTTAAAA
The DNA here is from genome assembly GCA_019973895.1 of Chrysanthemum seticuspe. NCBI lineage: Eukaryota > Viridiplantae > Streptophyta > Magnoliopsida > Asterales > Asteraceae > Chrysanthemum > Chrysanthemum seticuspe. The sequence continues at coordinate 104,383,102 of BPTQ01000005.1, read as the reverse complement.
ATGGCATAACCATAGGAAGAGGAATTAGGAAACATGGAGTCTATGTCATTAAAATCGGTAATGAACCTAAAGACAAACTATGTCTTACCTCTATGGATGATACTTCGACCTTATGGCATCGAAGATTGGGTCACGCCAACATGCGACTTCTTCAATCGCTATCATCCAAAGATCTAGTAAGAGATCTATCTAAGTTAAATTATGAACATCATTTTTGTGATGCTTGTAATATAGGAAAACAAGCTCATTCGAGTCATAAAGCTAAAAACATGGTGTCCACAACTAAGTGTCTAGAATTACTACATATGGATTTATTTGGTCCATCCGCTATCCAAAGTTATGGAGGCAACTACTATACTTTGGTAATAGTGGATGACTACTCTAGGTATACTTGGACAAAATTTTTAAAGAACAAAACGGAAACTGATATATCCAAACCGTCAAGCTATCTCACACAAGCTAGCCACTTGTGAATGACTAACCGTAAGAAACTTAAAACGGCTCAGACACTGACCAATAATAGAGAAGTGTGTAGTATGCGGGAAACTCAAACGTGTTAGGTTTGAGCACCGAGATCGTTCCGAACGAGGGTTGAATGGAATTTCCAACTCTCGTCTCGATTATCAGGATTTGAATAAGAGAAGGGGATAAATTGATGATATCTAAACTACGGGATAAAGAAAGCATAAGGAACTAAAATCTATGGGGAAAACCTAAGAACTAAGGCAAACTACGCAATTCTACACTAAAACGCAATTACGGGATAAAGACAAAACGCGAATAAAGTGCAAATACGTCTAATCTAAATCCTAAAATTAACCTAAAATTACTTTTACTCTAAAAATGATATTAGAAAACTATTTATGAATTAAAACTATTTTTTAAGATTTTTCTAGATTTTATTCTAATTAAAAACTAATTTTTAACTTTAAAAATAAGACTAAATACTAAAAATTATGAAAAAGAGAGAGAAAATTATGGAATTACTTTTTAAAAATCTAAAATAACATAAAAGACTTTTCAAAACTATTTTTTTATTTTTCTGATTATTTTTCTATTTTCTACAAATTTAAAACTATTTTAATCTAATTTAAATTGTGAAAAATACCAAATGAAAGGGGAAAAACAGGGAAAAATATTTTTTATGCTTTTTATATTTATCTTAATCTATTAAAATTGAAAAATTAATTTTTGGAACTTTTTCTGAATTAATTGCAATTAAAGCTATTTAAAAGTGATTAAAAACTGTTTTTAAATAAGAAAAATACTAAACAGTGACCAAAAATTATGAAAAATGCAGGGAAATTCTAAAATGATATTCTAAAGCTATAAAAAATAGAAAAACATGGGCTTATGTGAGGGAATTAAAGGCTGCAGTGTAACTGATCCTAAATAAGCTACTTGAAAATAAGCTAATAAGCTCTATAAGCTACCAAACTTCTACAGAAGGTAAGTTATGCTAAAACTAACTAAAATCAACTAAAGGCAGCTACTCCTAACACCTAATGATCAGTTTGCCAATGATTGAGCTAACTGCTCACTTAAGCAAAACAGGCTAACAGGCCCCTACTTTGGGCTTATGCAACTACTTATTTAATAAGCTACAGGGAAAACCAAAAGTGGATATCAGTAGACCACCTAGCCAACTGCAAATGGACAAAATTTGAGACCCTATCTACTTGAAATGAAGACTGTGCAGCTGCTGCAAGTTCTGCACAAAACAGGTATTTGACTCCATTTTGACTTTGGAAAACAGATTTGAGATTTGACTTATTTGAGTTTCAAGATCAAATGTTTAACTGGCACTGATGAAATATGATGTATGACAGTTATAGCAAGCTAGATTATCAACTCTTACACCTGTATGCTAATTCTTAACCACTGATTCCAACAGTGGTGAACATAAGAGCAGTGGACTATTGATTTTGACTATAAGTGCAAAAGGCAGCAAAACAATGACAGGAATGAATGCAATAACTAAAGCAAAGCCTAAACTAACTGATCTACTGCTACAATTTAACCTCTAGCTCAGTTTAAACAAGCAATCCAAACACCCCTTCAATATGAACAAGTAACATTTAAACCAAAACATTCACTGAAAACTGATTATTCCTGAATCACAATTAACATCCTAACATAAAACTCAATCCCATTACACCTCAAAACCAGAATCTAACCCAAAGCTAATTTGACTTAACAAAATTGACCAACTTTGACTTTTTTGAAAAACAAGATTAAGCTCAAGTTTATGCAGAAAATAGACTCACATAAGCTCATATAAGCTTATATGAGCTTGATGAATGCAATTTTAACCATCAAAACAGTCTTAAGAAGAAATAGCACAGAAATAGAATTTGAAAAGTATTTAAATGAAAACTGAATTTGAATTACTGAAATGAACTTACAGAATTGAAATGGTGAATACAGGATTACACTAAGAAAGTAATTTGACAAGAAAGTAAAATGACAAGTAATAAAATGGTCAAAATTTCTTTAAGACATAAGAAATTGGACGAAATTCTATTGTGACTTGAATGGGTATATATAGCTGAGCTAGGAGTCTTGGGATGCCTTTGAGAAGAACCTAGAAGCAAATAGCAGCCACAAATCCATTCCATGTCACTTCAACCAATCATAGAGCTCCATTTCCTTTGATGAGGTGTAGCAGCCAATGGGAGAGCTTGGTTTGGCCACGTAAGCATCTATCTGACATGTCAGCTGGGTCTAGAAGCTTGGGAAGATGCTAAGTACTATGTTTGGTGTTTGGGTGGTGGTAAAATGGTGGTAAAAGGTGTGTTTGGGAGGAAGGAGGACAATTAGGCGCGTTTGGTTTATTTAATATTAATCAAAAGTTGTTGACCGGGTATTAGTAGTTTGACCTGGATATAAGTGGCGGGTCAAGTGGGTTTAATAACGTGGCCGGGTTGGATAGGATATTGGGTAGTGGCTTATGTTTGGGCCGGGTAATGTAGGTTATAGATTGGGCCGAAGGTTATGGTTAAGTGAGTTGGATAATGGACTTGTATTTGGACTAGTAGTGAACCAAAGGTAACCATAGGGACCTATGTTGTAAATTCGGATTTCCAAGGGACCAAACATGTAAATCTGAAACCATCTTCAAAGGACTGAATTTGTCATTCTTCAATAGACCAGGGACTGAATTTGCAACTTTTGAAACTTGAGGGTGTTTTCCGTCAGCTGCTGAAAGTTCAGGGACTATTTCTGACATTTCTTCAAACTTTGATCAAATCTTCACAAATCATCCTCAGAGATTAGAAATCTTCATAAATGCATAATTCTGACCTTCCGGCTCAGCTTAAGCTCTCTTAATCTCTCGTGCTCGGATTTATGTCTGATTTGGTTCCTTTTTGCGTGTTTTTACATATCCATACCTGCACAAGCACAAACTCAAGAAAACCACAAATATTAGCAATAAATGGCTCTTTCTTGGTTATTTTGGGTCTATTTTGATAATGAGAAGGTATGTGTTTTAGCACATACCAAAATACCCAGACGAGACCATTGTCGTGTCCTCACGCAATGCAATCAACTCACGCTTCTAAAACTAAGGATTTCAATCTCTTTCTACTAAACCTATGAAGAAGTAGCAAAGATTCCTCAAAAGAGATTAAGAACCCTTGATTCTAAAAGCGCCCCGTTTACCTTTTAATTCACATATATAGATATTACAATTAAGCACATTCTGGTTATGAATGACGGTTTGTTGAACTTTCATGTCGATCAATAACTCCAACATTTTTCAAACGACACGTTAGGATCATGGAGTAAGAAACACAACACAACGTGAAGTGACCATACGGATAGAATACATCGTCCCTGATTTTTCACAAGTCCCAAACTAAGCGTAAAACCGAAATCATTGTTACATACGACTCTAGATGCTAACACTACCCATGGAAGTTACTTATGTACATACCTTTTGTTCCCATTTTCCTATTTTCCTCTAGATTTTTTTATTTTTGTGAGAAATGAATTTCTTCAAATTCTCGTTTTGATAAGAATTAGATAGATAAAGATACAAAGCTAAGTCGATAATTAGTTATCCGCCTTCTCTCAAGAACCATTGTCGTAAAAATGAGGTCCACATCAAGGAATTTTTTATTCACTTATACTTTTGATTTTTTCAACATTTCTCATACTTTTTTTTTATTTTTTTTTTATTTTTTTTTTTATATAAAACACTTATACTTTTTATTAATATGAGCTATGAACCACGGAGCTTCACGGGGTAATTCCAAGACTATAGGCTTCATGAAATGAGGATCCCGGCTGGCTAGGCTAAGACCTCATTCAATCCCGGCTAAAGATCCAAGGGTCCGATCTCGACACCGCAGCTCACAACTTTACTTATTACTTTTCACATATCACTTATTGCTTATTTATTCATTACGGATCCTTGATGTGTACCCAATTTTTAAAACAAATATTCTTTTAAGAAGATAAAGAACTAACTATCACCAAAAACTCAACATCTCTAATTATTATTAGATAGATATGGGGTGAAACAATTTTGTGGGAACAAAAAGCCATAAGTACCTTCGATGGGCTCTAAAGAGAACCAACTACTCCACGTTTAGCATCTAAACTCATAAGTAACTCTATCATTTCTCGATCTCTGCAAATTTAAAATCCCAAATAATGAGATCCGCAGATGCTTAGCCGATAATTTTTAGATTATCTATGGTTAAGGGAACAAGCTAGGGCTCAACACGCCCGGTCAAGTCAGAATTCTATTCCTACTCTCACCAGCGGAAAGTCAACAAGGTGTCAAAACATATATTAACTTAGCTAATGCTTCGTCTAATGAAATTAAGTCATGCATATTTAAAGTCACTAAGGGAAACTTGCAAAATCTTGGCCTTGTGAGCTAGAATTCGCATTTTATAGCTTCTTGTCCAAGAGACTAGCAAAACTTTTCAATCAAAAAGACTTAACAAAAGCTTACAAAAATTTTAAATTTTTCACAATTTTTCATTTTCTAAGGAAAAACGGGGTTGCGAGAGTACACGACAAAAAATAAGCAAGTGCGGTCAAATCAAATCGAAGATTACCCTACCCCAGACTAGAACGAAACATTGTCCTCAATGTTTAAAGCAAGGGTATCACGAAAATCTAAAAGCCGTTTATTAAGTATGCTAGAAGATAAACGTTAGTCGATAAGATTAGGATATCGGATTTCCATCAGCATCGATCATGAAACTCGAGTGGAGAAATTACAAACTTCGAGCACGAGAGTCTTCATATCGGGAACATCCTAAACACAACATCACAAACAACCAAACACGAGAAATCGAAAAGGCTAACCCCTTCACGTCACTTATTAGAAATAAAATAGAAAGAGGATAGAAAGGATAAGCATGGGGTGCCTCCCACGAAGCGCTACTGTTTTTGATCACCGAGTCGCTAGCCTGACTCGTCCCCGAATTCATTTGTCCTTGGGGAAGAAAGTGGTAGAGATACCAGGGTCAAAAACGGTGTCCTCATTCCCGAAAGAATGAGACTGGGTGGGTTGGGTGGGAAAGAAAATGTCGGGCATCAGCACATAAGGTATAACATGAAAGAATGATCCATCATCCGGTGGTTTTGCGGGTGGACGAAAGGATGATGGATAGAAATGAGAAAACTCCAAAGAAGACGGGAGCTTATGGTAAGGGATAAGATGTGTAGGCTCACAAATGAAAGCATCCAAGAGAGGATCCTTATCTCTAACAACAGTTCTAACAAAGAACTCATCAATGCATATCCCGGGGTTGAAAATCTTGTCTTCACATGCGGGCTCAACGGGATAAATGATGGTGGACTCATGAGAAAGAGGAGAGTCAAGAAAACCATCAAGAACAACTATATCCCCCTCGGGATCATGCACAGCACCCTCAATACCCGGTGGTATTGGGTCATCAATAGCATCCTCAATGATCGGGTCATTTTTCGGAGTATCGGAAATCTCGTTCAAAACCTTGCTCATATCAACATCGAAGTAGAATTGCTCAAGAATCGGAGGATAAACATCATCAATAGTGGGATTGCCACTAATCTCTTCAGCAAATCGGAAAGTCTCAAGCTCGGGAGAGAAATCACTATCTTTAACGGAGATAGGAGGCGAAATTGAATTATCGTTCAAGGCTTCAATCTTGGAAATGAGAAGATAAACATTCGACAATGTTTCACGTAATGCTTCATCCTCGATCTCTATATCATTAAGCTCAATCTCTTCATCTTCTGGCATGAAATCATTCACTTCTTCTATATCGATGGGCTCAGAAGGTAAATCGTCGACAAAATCGATGTCTCCATAAGAATCATCATCGGAATCAGAGAACATCTCAACATGATCATTCGAAATATCAAGAGAAGGCTCATCACAAATATCAACAACCCCAGACTCGGACTCTATTGGGCTTGGGATAAGGATCTCAACATTAGACACTTCCGTTTCCGGAATAATACTAAGATGCTCATCCCCCATTATGAGAGAGTCAACGGGTGCAATAATGTCTGAAGAAATAGAATCATCGACCTCTTCCAAAAGAACGTCACTTCTCTCATCCGGCGTGAGTGAAGGGGAAGAGTCGGAAATGTAAGGCTCATAAATGAGAGAGGGATAAGAATCCGGAGGTGGGACAAGTGGTGTGCTCTGAGAGCTAGCAAGTTCCACCACTTCCGTTGTGGTCTCCGGTTCTTTCTGTTTAGTGATCATTTTAAGCTCATAATTTCGTTCTGTTTTGTTGTAACTCGACAAACTCGTAACGGTGAATCGTGAAAGATAAGGATCGATTCTAGAATTCTTCAGATTAGAGTCGAGAGTACAAACGGGAATCTCCTCGGGTTCAGAAACATGTTCCATCTCCCTCACCGGAGAGGGAGTAGGAATCAAGGGTTCATCAAGCTTATATTTCAAAATTTTTGACAAGGCTTCAAGTTTTTCAATGTTGTTAAGAAAAGCACGCCGTTCAAAGAAATCGTCTCCGTCACCCTCGGTGGGTTCTTCGGGTAGCTCCGGAATAGTGTGATCATCTTCCGTAACTTGAACGGGTTCTTCATTAATTCTTTGTTGAGCTTGCCATTGATTGAAGAAAGTTTGAAACATATTCTTAAATTCGATTGTTTGTTTATCAAACATGTCGTGCATCCAGGAAAAATCGTCCTCGACACCCTCGGTGGGTTCTTCAATTTTGGAATCATAATTCTCAATCGGCACGGGTTCTTCATAATTAGAATGTATCTCGGGCATACACCGTAAACAACGAAAATCATTCGACGAATCTACCATATCTCCACACCCATAACAATAACATGGATCAAACGAAGATATCTCGGGCTGTGGAGGGTAGTCGGAAAAATTCTGAGGATTATTGAAGGAATTGGGGCACATATGATTATAACACTGATAATCATATCCCAAACGTGAATTACAACACTGACAGAAATAGTCGAAGGAGTCCATAAGAATCAAATATAAGAGGGATAAGAGGAAAGAATTATCGAATCAGAGGGCAAAGAAGAATATTTTTGGGTTTTAGAAAACATATTTTGAACAGGAAAATATTTTTGGGTTTTTATAAAAATATATATATACAAAAAACGACGGTAACTTCACTCGGGGAAGGATCTTCAAATGCACACGATTCGAGATGGAATACGAAAACTCGCTACAAGCCCTCCCCGGCAGCGGCGCCAAAAATTGATATATGCAAACCGTCAAGCTATCTCACACAAGCTAGCCACTTGTGAATGACTAACCGTAAGAAACTTAAAACGGCTCAGACACTGACCAATAATAGAGAAGTGTGTAGTATGCGGGTAACTCAAACGTGTTAGGTTTGAGCACCGAGATCGTTCCGAACGAGGGTTGAATGGAATTTCCAACTCTCGTCTCGATTATCGGGATTTGAATAAGAGAAGGGGATAAATTGATGATATCTAAAATACGGGATAAAGAAAGCATAAGGAACTAAAATCTATGGGGAAAACCTAAGAACTAAGGCAAACTACGCAATTCTACACTAAAACGCAATTACGGGATAAAGACAAAACGCGAATAAAGTGCAAATACGTCTAATCTAAATCCTAAAATTAACCTAAAATTACTTTTACTCTAAAAATGATATTAGAAAACTATTTATGAATTAAAACTATTTTTTAAGATTTTTCTAGATTTTATTCTAATTAAAAACTAATTTTTAACTTTAAAAATAAGACTAAATAACTAAAAATTATGAAAAAGAGAGAGAAAATTATGGAATTACTTTTTAAAAATCTAAAATAACATAAAAGACTTTTCAAAACTATTTTTTTATTTTTCTGATTATTTTTCTATTTTCTACAAATTTAAAACTATTTTAATCTAATTTAAATTGTGAAAAATACCAAATGAAAGGGGAAAAATAGGGAAAAATATTTTTTATGCTTTTTATATTTATCTTAATCTATTAAAATTGAAAAATTAATTTTTGGAACTTTTTCTGAATTAATTGCAATTAAAGCTATTTAAAAGTGATTAAAAACTGTTTTTAAATAAGAAAAATACTAAACAGTGACCAAAAATTATGAAAAATGCAGGGAAATTCTAAAATGATATTCTAAAGCTATGAAAAATATAAAAACATGGGCTTATGTGAGGGAATTAAAGGCTGCAGTGTAACTGATCCTAAATAAGCTACTTGAAAATAAGCTAATAAGCTCTATAAGCTACCAAACTTCTACAGAAGGTAAGTTATGCTAAAACTAACTAAAATCAACTAAAGGCAGCTACTCCTAACACCTAATGATCAGTTTGCCAATGATTGAGCTAACTGCTCACTTAAGCAAAACAGGCTAACAAGCCCCTACTTTGGGCTTATGCAACTACTTATTTAATAAGCTACAGGGAAAACCAAAAGTGGATATCAGTAGACCACCTAGCCAACTGCAAATGGACAAAATTTGAGACCCTATCTACTTGAAATGAAGACTGTGCAGCTGCTGCAAGTTCTGCACAAAACAGGTATTTGACTCCATTTTGACTTTGGAAAACAGATTTGAGATTTGACTTATTTGAGTTTCAAGATCAAATGTTTAACTGGCACTGATGAAATATGATGTATGACAGTTATAGCAAGCTAGATTATCAACTCTTACACCTGTATGCTAATTCTTAACCACTGATTCCAACAGTGGTGAACATAAGAGCAGTGGACTATTGATTTTGACTATAAGTGCAAAAGGCAGCAAAACAATGACAGGAATGAATGCAATAACTAAAGCAAAACCTAAACTAACTGATCTACTGCTACAATTTAACCTCTAGCTTAGTTTAAACAAGCAATCCAAACACCCCTTCAATATGAACAAGTAACATTTAAACCAAAACATTCACTGAAAACTGATTATTCCTGAATCACAATTAACATCCTAACATAAAACTCAATCCCATTACACCTCAAAACCAGAATCTAACCCAAAGCTAATTTGACTTAACAAAATTGACCAACTTTGACTTTTTTGAAAAACAGGATTAAGCTCAAGTTTATGAAGAAAATAGACTCACATAAGCTCATATAAGCTTATATGAGCTTGATGAATGCAATTTTAACCATCAAAACAGTCTTAAGAAGAAATAGCACATAAATAGAATTTGAAAAGTATTTAAATGAAAACTGAATTTGAATTACTGAAATGAACTTACAGAATTGAAATGGTGAATACAGGATTACACTAAGAAAGTAATTTGACAAGAAAGTAAAATGACAAGTAATAAAATGGTCAAAATTTCTTTAAGACATAAGAAATTGGACGAAATTCTATTGTGACTTGAATGGGTATATATAGCTGAGCTAGGAGTCTTGGGATGCCTTTGAGAAGAACCTAGAAGCAAATAGCAGCCACAAATCCATTCCATGTCACTTCAACCAATCATAGAGCTCCATTTCCTTTGATGAGGTGTAGCAGCCAATGGGAGAGCTTGGTTTGGCCACGTAAGCATCTATCTGACATGTCAGCTGGGTCTAGAAGCTTGGGAAGATGCTAAGTACTATGTTTGGTGTTTGGGTGGTGGTAAAATGGTGGTAAAAGGTGTGTTTGGGAGGAAGGAGGACAATTAGGCGCGTTTGGTTTATTTAATATTAATCAAAAGTTGTTGACCGGGTATTAGTAGTTTGACCTGGATATAAGTGGCGGGTCAAGTGGGTTTAATAACGTGGCCGGGTTGGATAGGATATTGGGTAGTGGCTTATGTTTGGGCCGGGTAATGTAGGTTATAGATTGGGCCGAAGGTTATGGTTAAGTGAGTTGGATAATGGACTTGTATTTGGACTAGTAGTGAACCAAAGGTAACCATAGGGACCTATGTTGTAAATTCGGATTTCCAAGGGACCAAACATGTAAATATGAAACCATCTTCAAAGGACTGAATTTGTCATTCTTCAATAGACCAGGGACTGAATTTGCAACTTTTGAAACTTGAGGGTGTTTTCTGTCAGCTGCTGAAAGTTCAGGGACTATTTCTGACATTTCTTCAAACTTTGATCAAATCTTCACAAATCATCCTCAGAGATTAGAAATCTTCATAAATGCATAATTCTGACCTTCCGGCTCAGCTTAAGCTCTCTTAATCTCTCGTGCTCGGATTTATGTCTGATTTGGTTCCTTTTTGCGTGTTTTTACATATCCATACCTGCACAAGCACAAACTCAAGAAAACCACAAATATTAGCAATAAACGGCTCTTTCTTGGTTATTTTGGGTCTATTTTGATAATGAGAAGGTATGTGTTTTAGCACATACCAGAAACCTTTAACTATTTTGAAATATTAAGCAAAAAGATCCAAAGACAACTAGGAAAACCCATAGTGTCTATTAGGACGGATCATGGTAGGGAATTCGATAATGAAGTGCAATTCGGAGCTTTTTGTGACGCTAATGGTATTACTCACAACTTCTCGGCTCCACGCACTCCACAATCGAATGGGGTAGTAGAAAGAAAGAATAGAACTCTACAAGAAATGAGTCGAACCATGCTTAATGAACAATCCATACCTCAAAAGTTTTGGTGTAATGCCGTTGATACTTCAACGTATATACTCAATCGAGTCTTGATTAGACCAATCTTAGGAAAAACTCCATATGAGTTATTTCGAGGCAAAAAACCTACGTTAAATCACCTTAGAGTCTTTGGTAGTAAATGTTTTATTCTTAACACTAAAGATACCTTACAAAATTTGATCCTAAATCAACCGAAGGTATCTTTTTAGGTTATTCGCCAAATAGCAAGGCTTACGTCATATTAAACAAAGAATCAATGAAGGTAGAAGAGTCATTAAATATAAAATTTGATGAAAGTCCACCCAAACCCTCTCCACCTCTTGTCGATGACGAGATTATAGAAAGTGAAGCCATAGTAATAAAGAAACAGATAAGTGAAGAAGAAGAACCTCTAAGTGATAAAATAGTAAACATTAAAGAGTCCAAAGATCACCCCGTAGATAAAGTCATAGGAAAACTAAACGAACGAACATTAAGGTCTCAAGTTCAAAACCAAAGTAGCTTGTTTTATCTCGTCTCAACCTTAGAACCTAAGAATAGACAAGAAGCCATAAAAGATGAAAGTTGGGTAATGGCTATGCTAGAAGAACTAAATCAATTTGTTTCTAATGATGTTTGGACACTTGTCCCTCCACCTAGTAATCAAACCATAATAGGAACCAAATGGGTTTATAAAAACAAATTAGATGCAAACGGAGTAGTGTCTAGGAACAAGGCTAGACTCGTTGCTCAAGGGTATAACCAACAAGAGGGAATAGACTTTGATGATACCTATGCCCTCGTGGCTAGATTAGAGTCTATAAGAATACTTCTTGCGTATGCTTGTGCTAATGATCTAAAGCTTTATCAAATGGATGTCAAAAGCGCTTTTCTAAATGGTGTCATAAATGAAGAAGTATATGTAGCTCAACCTCCGGGCTTCATTGATTTTGAAAAACCCAAACATGTGTATAAATTAAAGAAAGCCCTTTACGGTCTTAAACAAGGTCCAAAAGCTTGGTATGATAGACTCAAGTCATTTCTAGTTAAACACAACTACACCATGGGGTTAGTTGACAACACACTTTTTACTAAGAAAAGAGAGTCACATATAATCATAGTACAAATATATGTAGATGATATTATATTCGGATCCACTTGTCAAGACATGTGTGATGATTTCTCTAAAATCATGCATGACGAGTTCGAGATGAGTATGATGGGAGAACTTAGTTTATTTCTTGGTCTACAAATAAAACAAGTAGAAGATGGTATCTTCTTTAATCAATCTAAATACATCAAGGAGATGTTAAAGAAATTCGGTCTAGAAGAGTCAAAACCAATTAGGACTCCAATGTCATCCGACACCAAACTCACAAAAGACGAGGACGGAGAATCCGTTGATAATACTAAATATCGTGGCATGATAGGTAGCCTTCTCTACCTCACGGCAAGTAGGCCGGATATCATGTTTAGTGTTTGCTTATGTGCTAGGTTTCAAGAAGACCCTAAAATATCACACCTAGAAGCTGTAAAAAGAATATTTAGATATATTAAGGGTACAACACAATTAGGATTATGGTATCCTAAGGGCACGGGAGTAGAAACAATTGTATATGCAGATTCTGACCATGCAGGTGATTACGTTGATAGAAAAAGTACAAGTGGGGTATGTACTTTTATGGGATGTTGTTTAACATCATGGTTTTCTAAGAAACAAACGGCACTTGCAATATCAACAACCGAAGCCGAGTACGTCTCCGCCGGCAAAGCATGCCAACAAGCACTATGGATGAAACAAGCGTTAGTAGACTATGACATCCATCTAAGCGACATAGCCATCCTATGTGACAACAAAGGTGCAATCGACTTAAGCAAGAATCCGGTATTACATTCTCGCACAAAGCATATAGAGATTCGTCATCACTTCCTAAGAGACAATGTTCAAAAGGGGAACATCTCTATTGAGAAGGTTGCATCCGAAGACAACATAGCCGACGTCCTCACCAAACCGTTGAAGCGGGAACAATTCAATCTACTTCGTCTTGGTCTTGGCCTAATGGAACAAACGTCATAACTTAATTGATTCTACAAGGTATGTAAACACTAGCCTTCTTCTTTCTGAGTCTAGGATTTCTACTTCACGCACAACTCACAAACAATACGGGAATTTTCAAAACCCAAGATAAGTCTTCCATTTATAATTTCTTTTCTTCACATAACTACATACACATTTTTAAAGAAAATCTCCTTTCAAAATGTTTTCTAAAAAGAATGATACCTTCCCGTATCAATTTCACAAAAGCAATTTCTCACGTCTAGGACAAATCACTTTTTCATTATTAATACAAAGTAAAAACCCGTTTTCATTGCATCTCATGTCTTTTGAATGCTAAAGGGAACATATAACTAATATGTGTTTTCGGGTACATTCATTTAAGCAAAAATGAATTAGGAGCATTGATAACACAATATTACGTACTTATGTACCAAATGTGTGTTTTCGGGTTATCTCAAATAGGATTTATTTTTCTCTAGTTATTTTCCTTTTCTTTTTAGAGGTCGAGAAAACCGCAACTCCAAATAGTTTGCATATAGGCACACAATAGGAAAAAATGTTTCCAAAAAGAAAATTTTGTGCTGCCTGAATCACCAGACCCACGGATCCCAGCCTTCATGCTGGACGGATCCCTCAAGGGAAGGATCCGTGGGATCCGTGTAAACAGAAGCTGTTTTCAACTCCTATTTTTGTCACTTTGGATGAAAAATCCACATTTGCTTCATTTTTGGGAGTATGCTCTTTAATGCTTGTGTTCTCATGATCACATGCCTTGAATTCATATCTAATCATTAGATTTTAATCCACATTTTGGGTCAAGCATTCATTACAATGTGTTGTTTTTTTTATATATATAACTCCCAAAATGCTTGCATACTCCATATCCTTCTCACAAACACACTTCATCATGTCATCCAAACACCCTTTAGGAGAATCATCTAGTACAAACAATCATGATATCCAAACCTTTGTACTTCCACCATCCAAAATACCACAATCAAATGCTAGGATATCCGCACGGATTAGTATCCGATCTTGTTGTTTAGCAAAACCAACCTCAAATGATTCATCCTCAACAAATAACTCATCACAAGATGCTTCCATTATAGCACCACCCTCATCACCAACAAGTACACCAACTTCATCACCACCTAAAATAACTCTTTTGGAACTCCTTAAGACTCCAACAAGATCTAATCAACCTAAAGAAAAAGAATTAGTCTTTTCAACACCCCCCACATCTCCAAATACTATATTTCAAGATCTTGAAACATCACCACCATTAGCTCCTATCACATCACAAGAACATCTAGGTTCTTTTCCACCACCATTTACTAACATTCCGGATATTGATCCATATTTTCCTATTTTTCCACCACAACTTCCGCATAACATAAATCAAAACAACCCGGAAAACTTCCGCACTCATCACCCACATCATTTACATTGTGAACATTGTCAATCCACTAGGGAAATTGCAATAGAAGTAAGGGAAGAAATGCGTTTCATACTCAACCTCATCCTTGAACGCATCAATACCATTACTCATCAAAACCTCCATCCATAACCTTATGCAAGCATGGAAGGAATCACTACTACTACTTTTCTACTTTTATGTATTATTTTTGAAGTCATTTTTCAAGAACAAGTCTTGTTCTTATTTTTACATGCTTGTAAGTGGCTTACATACCACTACAATTTGTTGTTTTATTACAAGGCCTTGTTTACATACCTTGGCTCCCAATCTTGATTCTCGGCAACCACAAGATTATATAAGCATGTTACTAACCTTTCTTTTTGTAGGATTTTTTATTTTTCTTCACTTGACGCCCCAAACAAGGGGGAGCTACCGTCAAGGGGGAGTTAGAAGTTTGTTTTTTTTCTTCCAAGGGTTAACTTTTTGTTTCGACAAAAAGGGGGAGAAGAAGTAAAACTTAGGGCTTTCAAAACTTACATCTATTCTTAAGTTTTACTCATCATAACATTATGTTTTGTCATCAACAAAAAGGGGGAGATTGTTAATACAAATAAATCGTAAAACCGTTTATTAATATTTTGCGATCTCTTTGTGTTTTGTTGATAACAAATATAATGTTATCTTAAGTACAATTATAAAGGATACATGTTAGTTTTGTAAAGCATTTACATATAACCATTTAAATACAAAAATGTAGTAATTAAGCATTTGTTGTAATAGTTTATTAGGATGGGTAAATATCATAACCCATGGATCTTAATCCATACCCAAAGAGACTTGATACAATGTATACTTAGATACATTGAATCTAGATATAACCCATGGACCAACCGATGACCCATAACCAAAAAACCCATGGGCAAAGAGGAGCGTTCCACGGATCCCTAGGATTACACTAGACGGATCCCTTGTGGAAGGGATCCGTGGGATCCGTGGGAACAGTGAAGAAACTTGCCTATAAATAGAGAGCCATTTCTTCATTCTAACTCACCCCTCTTCTTACTAAATGTCTCATACACTCTCATTCTCTTCTAACATATAGATCACTTGATCTAGAGAGTTGTTCTTCTTTCTTTCTATTTGTGATCCTCATATAGGTCCTTCTCTAAGGCGAGATCACGAGCATTCTACAAGTCATCCAAGCAAGGGGTCCTTGATTGATTTGTCACTCCGCAATATTTCTGTAGCGAAGATCTTGTATTTGATATTTCACATATTTGTTGTGTAATAGTTGTGTTGGTTTGGTCCACCATGCTACGGACTTCGTATCTAGCTTTGTACCGGAAAAAGTGTAAGCAACGTTGTGAAGGCTTCTCCGCCAAGTGAAGGAGTTTGTTGACATAGTGCTTGAACTCTCGAGTAGGTGACTCGGGGAGTGGAGTAGGGCAAGGAAGGTGACCTTGTAGCCGAACCACTATAAATCGGTTGTGTCATTTCTATCCCTTAACTTTATTTATTTGCTTGCATTATCATTAGATCTACACGTTCTCAACATCCATACGATTTCACATAATATCGAATCTAAAGTTTTTGAAATCAACATTAAAATCGATAAAACTATTCAACCCCCCCTTCTAGTTTTCCACAATATATATATATATATATATATATATATACACACACACTTCTATGTTTATTTTTCTTGTTTAAAAATAGTCGAGATAACCGCAACTCCACATGGCTTTCAAATAGGCACACACTAGGCACTATTGTTTTCAAAAAAAAAAAAAAAAATTCAGATGCCTAAGATCACCAGTTCCACGGATCCCAACATTTACGCTGGACGGATCCCTAAAGGATTGGAACCGTGGGATCCGTGTAACAGTAGCCAAAATTTTCTCTTATTTTTCTCACTTTGGCTAGAAACTTTCAAATTTTCAACATTTTAGCTTTATCACTAATGAATATGTTACTTAATACTTGTGCTCTCATGATCACTTGTCTTAAATTCATATCTAATCATTAGATTATAGTCCACATTTTGGTTTTTTCATTCATTGCAATGCATTATTTTTCCTATAAATAAGGTTCCAAAATGCTTGCATATCACTTTCAACCTCACAAACAATCATCATCATGTCACCCAAAAGATCCTCAAACATTGATGAACCATCTAGTGAAAACAACCTTTTTCAACAAATTCGAAACTTCATCCTACCACCTTCCATAATACCACCACCACTCAAAACTAGGAAACCCACACGGATTAGAATCCGGGCTTGTTGTTTAGCAAAACCATTGTCAAATAGCCCATCAACAACTATTCACTCTCCACCAAATGACTACAATGTAGTACCTCCATCATCTCCCACAAGCTCATCACCACATTCACCTAACGAGTCTCAACTTGGCACCCAAATCACCCTAGCGGAACTCCTTAAGACTCCGAAAACAATTCCACTAACCGTGTCTAGTCCACCACCTGCTCCATCTCAACCATCAAAAACTACCCAACTAGCCTCCAACATAAACCCAAAAGAACTAGTCTTTTTGACACCTCCAACATCTCCAAATACATTCTTCAAAGAGCTTGAAACATCACCACATTTACCTCTCACCACCTTACAAGAACATCTAGGCTCTTATCCATCACCACTCACCAACATCATGGACTTTGATCCATATTTTCCAACATTTCCATCACCTATTCTGCACTCCCAAAATCAAACCTACCCGGAAACCACACACCCACACTTCCCTCACTATCTCTTTTGCGAACATGGTCAATCCACTAGGGATATCGCAATGAAAATAAATAAGGGACGATATGCGGTTTATTCTCAACCATATCCTTGATCGCATCAAGATTATCACTCACCAAAAATTCTAAAATTAACCCATATGCAAGCATGGAAGGAATGATAATAATATTTTCTATATTTTTCTTTCTTTTGGCTCATTTTAAAGAACAATCCTTGTTCTTAGTTTTACATTTGTATGTGGCATATATACCACTAATTTTTGGATATTTTATTACAAGGCTTTGTTTACGTACCTTGGCTTTCTATCTTGTTTCTCGTCTTATACAAGATTATATTACATGTTACTACTAACATTTTTTTTGTAGGTATTATATTTTCTCACTTGACGCCCTATTCTAGGGGGAGCTACCATCAAGAGTGAGCTAGTGCTTTGTGGATTATATTTATTTTCCTTCCACAATTTATTTCTTTGCTAGGCTCACTTTTTGTTTCGACAAAAAAGGAGAGAAGAAGTAAAACTTATATATACTTTTAAAACGTACATCTAATCTTACATTTTACTCATCAAAACGTTATATTTTGTCATCAACAAAAAGGGGGAGATTGTTAATACAAATAAACCGTAAAAACGTTTATTCATATTTAGCGATCTCGTTATGTTTTGTTGATAACAAATATAAAGTTATCATAAGTAAAATTATAATAATATATGTTATTTTGCAAAGTATATACATTTGGTCATTTACATAAAATATTGTAATAATTCAATTGTTGTAATAGTTTATAGGATGGGTAATATCCAAGACCCATGACCATACCCATGGAGCTAATCCATAACCCATGACCCATTGCATGACATCATGCATGAAATCATGTTGGGTATTATCCATAACCCATGACCCAATGTCCATGACCCATGACCCAAGACCCATGACCCATTGTCTAGATACATTGTATCTTGTTGGGTACCCATGACCCAAAGTCCATGACCCATGGTTCATACCCATAACCCATAACCCGGTTTGCAACCCAAAATCCAGACTGTTCTGACCCAGACTGCCGGATCCCTGGTTTTGCACTGGCCGGATCCCCCAAGTGAGGGATCAGCCGGAACCGTGAGACAGAAGGCTTTTGTGCCTATAAATAGTGAGTAATTTCTTCATTGTTACTCACCCTTATTCTTACGACTCTCTCATATATTATCTCACTCTTCTAACCTCT
This sequence comes from Chrysanthemum seticuspe, assembly GCA_019973895.1. Taxonomy (NCBI): domain Eukaryota; kingdom Viridiplantae; phylum Streptophyta; class Magnoliopsida; order Asterales; family Asteraceae; genus Chrysanthemum; species Chrysanthemum seticuspe. The sequence goes on along the minus strand of BPTQ01000005.1, from coordinate 104,364,625 downwards.
GATTATTTGATCATTCTAGTATTTCTTCTATCTTTTGTTGTGATTCTCATATAGGTCCTTCTCAAAGGCGAGATCACGCTATACTACAAGTCATCCAAGCCAAGGGGTCCTTGATTGATTTGTCCATCCACAAGATTTCTGTAGCAAGATCTTGTAATTCATATTTCACATAGTTGTTGTGTAATAGTTGTGTAAAGGTTTGGTTCTACCTCAGGGAAGAACTCGGTATTTATCTTTGTACCGAAAAAAGGGTAAGCGACGTTGTGAGACTTCTTTGCCAAGTTGAAGGAGCTTGTTGACATAGTGCTTGAACTCTCGAGTGGGGTACTCGGGGAGTGGAGTAGGGCAAGGAAGGTGTCTTTGTAGCCGAACCACTATAGATCACTTGTGTCGCTACTTTCTATCCTTTACTTTATTTGCTTTCATTATTTACCTTACTTATTGTTTCATACTATCTATCCATCCATATGAATTCACATAAGATCGAATCTAAATCTTTGAAACTTAAATTAAAATCGGTAAAACTATTCAACCCCCCTTCTAGTTTTCCACAAAGGAGTTTGCCTCCTTTGGGTAGTTGTTGTAGGGAATTATAATTTGTAAAAAAGATTTAAGTTTTGTTTAAGTTTGTTTAGTATTAGATCTGGTAGTATAATAGTTAAGTCGGGTAAGACAGAATTAAGTCTGCCAGTACTAATGTGGTTAAGTCTGGCAGAACAAAGTGTTGATAGTTAAGTCTGTTTATGATAAAAATAGAATAGTTTGTTAGAGTTATATTAGGGAAGGATATGTACGCGTAGAGATATCTTAGGAAGAGATATTTGTACCCTTCCACAAGTCTTGTAGTCAATTAGGGTTTCCTTGGTGTATAAAGGATTCCTAATGTATTAGGTTAAGGTATGAGTTGTAAGCCTTAACCATTGATCAAGTAATCAATAGAAATTACAAAGTTAGTATATTATTGTGTTCTTCATACTTATTGTGTTAAGATTCCGCATTAGCACATTAAGGATTTCTTAAGAGTTCTTCAAATAGTGAATTTGGATTTATTCAAGTTTACTATAAGTCATATAAAGGCTACTTAGATCCATAACTTTGGACCTACAAGCGGTATCAGTGCCTATAGAATGACTCTGTTATTGAAGATACACAAACACAAACACTCATTCCAAACCAGAAAACATCAAACATGTCTGAAAAAGCAACTGAAACCTATTCTGACCACCCCAGTGATGAAGAATCCAACCAAAAATACCACAAATATCTCCAACATGAAGCTTCCAGCATTGAAGAAACATGAATATGACACCTGGGCTATGAAGATGAAACACTATCTAGAGTACACTGATAATGAAGTGTGGAAGGTGATACAAAAAGGAAACTCTAAAAGAGGGTTTCCAAAGGAAAAAATGGCGCTTACTCTGTGTTGCCACCTGTTACTGCTACTGAAATTCTTGCTATGGAAAAGGAGAGAAAGGCCAAGAACATCTTGTTAATGGCACTTCCCAAGGAGCATATCAGACATTTTCATGGGATGGATGATGCTAAGGAGATCTGGGAGGCAATCAAAGTAAGATTTGGAGGGAATGCTAACTCCAAAAAGATGCAAAAGACTGTCTACAAACAACAATTTGAGGCCTTTGCTATTTTCAGTTCTAAAGGATTAGAGAAGGGCTATGACAGGTTTAACAACTATTGTCACAATTAGAAGCCTATGGTGCTAATGTTTCTGATGAGGATGCAAATCACAAATTCCTCAGGTCTTTGCCACAAGAATGGGCATGCCTGGCACTGACCATGAGGACCAAACTTGAAATTGACATCATGTCAATTGATGATCTTTACAACAACCTAAGGGTTTTTGAACAGAAAATAAAAAATGTGTCAAAACCATCCTCTTCTAGCTCTCAGAATGTTGCTTTTGTCTTACATGGCAAGAACAGTTCTAACCAGGTTAAGTCTGGTGGTAGTTATAGTACTTCTTCGTTAAGTACTATAGAAAGAGAGGCACCTGTTGGAGTTGCTAATCAGGTTATCTACTCTCTCTTTACTAGATCATCAGAAGAGATGGATTTGCTCAATGAAGATCTGGAGCAAATCAATGATGCAAATATTGAGGAGATGGATATAAATTGGCAGATAGCTATGATTGCTATCAGGATGAACAGGTTCTTTAAGAGACATGGTAGAAGAGTTCGTTATGATCCAAAGACTCTAGTTGGCTTTGATAAAAAGAAGCTTGAGTGCTACAACTACCATAAGCCCGGTCACTTTGCAAGGGAATGTAAGTCTCCTGTGGCAACTGATAGGAAGAAGAAGGAATCTCCCTATTAAACAAAGGAAGCTGAGAAGCAGGAGAGTCAAAAAGTTGGGCTACTGACCATGGATGGAAGTGCTATCAATTAGGGAGAACATGCTGAAGAGGAGTCAACCAATAACTCTACTTTCATGGCCGTTGGCTCAAACAGTGAGGTATCTTTATGTTCAAAAATCTGTGTTGATTCATATAACCAACTTAAAACACAAAGTGATGAGCAATTAACTCAATTGAGAGAATAGGAAACCCAAATTCTAGCTTATAGCAATGTTGTCAAAACCTTAGAAGCACAAATAACAAATCTTCAAAAACAAAATTCATCACTAAATGAAAAACTAATTTTTCAAGCTAATGATAATTTTTCTAAAGATGAAAAGCTAAGGAAATATAGAAGAGTTGGTATGAAAGCTCAACAAGAAAGAGATGAGTTAAAGAAAATAGTTGGGACTTGGGAAGAGTCTTCTAAGAATCTACATAGGCTAATTAACTCTGCATGAGCTCTAATTGTAAATTGGGCTTAGGTCATGAGATTAAATCAGATAGTGAGGTTTTGAGTTATGAGGAAGAGATGAAACCTGCTATATTTGGTAGTTCACAGGAAGACTATGTTGGTAAACCACTTTATAAAAGATTTGTTAAAAATGATAATTATAAAGGAGTTTCACCACCACTAAATGAAGACTACACACCTAAACCTGAACCAAAATTTGATGAGTCTTTACTTGATTACAGAAAATGGAAAAACCCTGAAACACTTGTTTCTCAAGACTATTCCATTGAATTTTCTACCTGTCAATCCAATGACAGTAAAGGATCCTTTGGGAAAAGTCCTGGAACCAGTGTCTTAGGAGATAAATCCAGTGAGTATTCTACCTTTCAATCTAATGACAGTGAAGGATCCATTGGGAATGTCTCTGAATGTTCTCTTGAGCTTAAATATGAACCCATAAAGATTTCCAAACTAGTTTTAAACAGTAAGCCTTATGTGCCCAAACAAGCTGAGAAAACAATTGTGTCTAAACCAGAAATGTTTAAACCTAGTTGTGTCCAAACTCCTAGGCAACAGATTAAACCTGAGACACCTAAAGTAGACAAAATGAATTAAAATGGGTTAATGCAGAGATAATTTGGGGATGGATATTATTTCACTAAGAAGAGTTGTTTTGTATGTGGTAGCCTAAGCCATTTAATCAGATACTGTGATTATCATGAGAAAAGAATGGCCAAAGAGGTTGAGCTTAGAAAGAAAATGGTTGTAAACACTGGTAATGGTACCATTATACCAGTGTGGAATAATGCAAATAGAATTAACCATGCTAATCAGTTTGTTTCTAGGCTAGTACCTGTTAATACTAGTAATTCATTTGTTAATTCTGTTAGACCAAAAGTGGGTACTGGTGTACCAATTAATTCTGGTAGGAAAAATATTAATTCTGGTAACATGTCTAGGGTTAATATTGGTCGTGTTAATTCAGGTCAAGCCAAAGTTAATTATGGTTATATGAATGTTAAATTAAAACAACCAAAACCTACCAGTACTTCACCCAGTCCCAAGTTTAGAAAACCACATGTGAATCAATTCAATCAAAGACTTCATTATGGTTTACATTCAATTGTGAGAAGACCCATAGTTCATAATGCAACTCAAATGTTTAAATCTTATGCTGCAAAGGGAAATTGGGGGACTGCTGTTAAGCCCAGATAACGATTTAAAACGTACACTTTTAAGGGGTCATTTAAGCCCTTAATCGCCCACTTTTATATCCGTTACTGCTTAATTTCGTTCCTTTTCACTTTTTAGGTCTCTTGGAAGCAAAATGCTAGAATGAGGCATTTTTGGACGAAAATGAGTGAATATGTGAAGAAAATGGCTAAGTCAAGATCAAGACACTCAAGCTACTAGAATTACACCTGACGGCGTCCCAAAGAGAGGGCGGCGCCGTCCCTCTCTATGTAATTGAATTTGTGATGACTCAGTAGCGATTTTGCTATTTTACACCTGACGGCGTCAAGCTTTGAAGAGTAAGGACGTCACGAAGACTTTTCTTCTCTGACGGCCTAGATCCAGATTTAGACGACGTCACTACTGAAGACTGACGGCGTCACAACCACAACGTGACGCCGTCCCAATGATGACTTGGCCAAGACGAAACCCTAATGACGGCAATCTGACGGCGTCCCAACTATAAGGTGAAGCCGTCGCGAATGTAAAATTATATATAGAAATTGAATTTTCAGAATTTTAAGGAGGTAGACTTGTGGAGTAAAAACCTAAAACGATTTTGGTCTGGTTTGGACAGTATCTTAGGGTTCTCATACCCTATTTTACATCAAGATAAGTAATTTACTTCATTGATTTCATTATATCTTCGATTGTATGTGTTTATGCTTGCATGTTTAACATGTCCGGCTAAATTTCTTGTGTGTTTGCTTAGATCTATGAAACCTAGTTATTGATTATTGATTGGTTGTCTCTTATCTTAATTGTAATTGGCTTAGGATTGCACTAGGCTATCGTTGTGTTTTTAATGCTTGAGTAATCTTTGTGAACCTTAGTTTATACTCACTTAGCGGAATTGTAGACTAAACATCCAAAGATAACCTTAGAGTTAGTTTATGAATCATAGAGATTTCGTAGGCAATAACATTAAGGTAGTCTCAAAGAGTTAGGGATAAAAGCATACCCTACAACCTTAGAAAACACAACGCGTTAAGAATAAGGACATGACAATTCAACCACCAATAAAAGATAACTAGGGAGTAATAGTATCTAGGTAGACACATTTTTAATCATCATACGAACACACATCAATAGACATAGACTACCCCTTAGTTTAGATAATTAGATAGTTGAAGTAATCGGTAGAAGTACCAAACCCCCAAATCCAAACCCCGAGATTTTACCCTTAGCTTTATAAAAAATATAAAAAGATAAAAAATAATCTTCCTCAACCTCAAACCTTAGCGTAGTACATCTCTCACTAGCATTCCTATTCCCCTAGAGAATGATATCAATACCCGAGGCTTACCCAATACTACACTACAACGATTAGGTTCACTGCCTAGGGTGTTGAAAAACTTGCTCGACGAAAAGGAAGTTTCCTTGACCCCGAACGCGTTATACGCGCATCAAGCCCTCAGCAGGTTATACTTGGAGACAGACCAAACCACACTCCAAGAGTATAGTGGACCATCTTCAGCTTATGCTTTGAATTCTCAAGGTCCACAAAGAAGACCCAAGCCTCTACAGGCCTGGGTCCCCAAGAGAAAATAATTTCTCTTTTTGATATGCAGGAACATCTACACCAGAAGTTAGGAGGCGGAGGAATTATTGATAGTGGATGCTTTGGGCATATGACTGGTAACAAGGATCACTTGGAGGAGTTTCAGGAAGTCCAAGGAGGTTCCTACTTACCAGCATATGACTAGAAAATATTTTAAGATAAGCACAATCAGAACTTAAAATCCGCCTTTATTATGGCTCAATTATAGTTTAAAGATAAGCACAATCAAGTGGGATTTCTCAAGAAGCCAAATGAAATCATTGGCTTCGAGCAGATAGTGGACTTCTTGAAGGGTACCCATATTAGGTTTGCCCTCACTCATAATCCTATTATCTATGTCTCCTTAGTCAAACGGCTCTGGCAGACTGCCACTGCTAGAACTCTTGTTGATGGGATACTAGAGTTAAGTGCATCAATTGATACCTTAGAGTATTCAATCACTGCGAAATCAGTCAGAAGTTATCTTCAATTGGTTGATGTCTCAGGGATTACTATGTTGCCAAATGATGAGCTTTTCAAGGGTCTTAAAAATATTGGATATCCAACTGATGGATCATTCACTTTTTAGAAAAGTACTTTTACACCACAATAGAGGTTTCTATTGCATCATCTCATTCATTGTATGAGCTCTAAAAGTGGAGGATGGGATCAATTTGGTAGCAATCTTGCTACTGCATTTGTCTGTCTCTCCACTGGCAAACTCTTCAATTTTTCCAAAATGATTTTTGATGCTATAGTTGCAAATGCCAAAAATAACAAAAAGTTTTTTATGTACCCAAGATTTTTAAAAATGATTTTAAATGTTGAAACAACCAACAAACAACAGTATATTGCTGTCCCTTTTACTAAAAAAGATTTTTGGTTATATGAAAAGGGGCTTTGAAGGGGTCCACATGCCACTTTTGCCTATTATGTTGCCTGCTGGTACTACTAACATTACAGGTACATCAGATCAAGTTCCATCTACCTCTGCTACTTCTGCAGCTCAAAATCAACCAATATATGGATTAGAAGAACTTGAGTCTGCACATAGGTCACCAACTCCACCACCTCCTTCACCTCCAGTGCATGAGGAAGACCCACCAGAGATTTCTCAAACACAACCTCCCACACCCACTCCTACAGCAGACCCTGCTTCCTTATCTGTGGAGGAACTTCTCAATCTAGTTCCAAAATTGCTAAACAGAATAGAGAACTTGGAAAAGGATCTACAGAAATCTAAGCAGACTCAAGCAGATGTTGTCATTAAATTGGTCAAGAGGGTTAAAATACTGGAGGGAAAGTTCAAACAAAAGGGGATAGATATCACTGATTCAGAAGGTGAAGAAAATTATCCCAAAAAGGGGAGGAATTTGCAGGAGGGTGGATCAGACTACAGAACACCAACAAAGAAATCCTCTGAGGAAACAATTAGTCCTCAAGGATTAGAAGCAGCTGAGATATTGGCTAAGAACCTCAACCAAAAGAAGAAGAAATCAGAGAAAGAACCTGCAAGTTCTGCTGAAGTTAAGTCTGGTGGTGATGAAGAAGTTAAGTCTGGATTTGAAGCAGAGATTAGGTCTGGTAGTGTCACAATTCTCAATTTCCGGTCATTTCTCAAACTCCATATTCATCATTTCATATCAATTTATGCATGAGTTTTGCATTTTACATTAAACGTTTATTTTCTTATTAAATAAACGCTATCGCGTAAACATTATTTGAACTTTTGATCCGACACTTCCAAAAATTTTTCCGATATATTTTTGTACTCATAATAAGATTATAAAAATAATATTATTAGTTTACCCGGTGTTTTTAAATTTATTTCGTATATAAATTGTTAAATTTATATAATTAGGACGGTTTTCATAAAAATGACACGATAATTATTATTTCACTCAAATTTTGCAAGAAATGTATTTTTATAATTTTTATGACTTCAATATGTTTTATTTTGATCCGTTAAAATTTATTTTTTTAGCTAACGCTACCCTAAATGTTTCAATAAATATACAAGTTACTAATTATTATTGAATAATTACACTTTACTTATACATGTAAATACTTATCAAAAAACAAAACTCATCCTTTCTTTTTTTATCATGAATGTCGACACCCAAGTGTGAGTCACCTCAAAATTTACTAAATATCTCTTACTTATATTGTATTATACTCAAAATATTACACATACTTACTAAATATCCAAAGGTGTAAAAGATCAACCATTTCTCTTTCTCTCTTCTCTTGCAAACCGGCCAACCATAAGGGATCAAGGAGGGATCATCAAAATTTTTCTAATCAAGTTTTATATACTCTAGTATCACTCTTGATTAAGGTTGTGCAATAAAAACCTTGGGTGATTAGGAAAAATCCTTTGTTCTTATAACCTCATCAAGTTAACTTGTAAGATTTTCATATTCATCATCATCTTTCATATTCATGTTGTGTTCATTTTATCATATATAGGAAAAACATGCAAGTCATATGATGTTTATACCACTTTTTCATTGTTTTTAAGAGTTATATATATATTTATGTCATCCTATAATTCCTCCTTGTAATATATCACTCTTGGTAATGTATAGGAACCCATGACACCCTAAGAAGGTGTATGATGGGATTAGAATAGCTTCGGAGTTGTTTTGAATTGGTTGGAATAGGTTTGGCGCGAGAAAATCTCATTTCGACAAGTTTAATTAAGGGTCTGTCCATATTTTTGAATTCTGGAATTTTCGACAGTAGATAAAAATTTTTGGCTTAGATATTTAGAAAATACACTTTAAAACGAAAACGTGGCCGCTTGAACGGATTAAAATGGAGCTATAACGAAGAAGTTATGAATTTTTCAAGTTAAGCGACGAAAACTATAATCTTCAGAAAATTCAGCATGTTATATCAACTTTTTACGAGTCAAAAATGAATCTTAAGCGTTATTAAATGTGTCGACTTATTAAAAATATATTAGTATATATTATCACGATTCCGGGGATATAAAGAAAGTAGAAAACAAGCTTATAACGACCAAGATATACACATTTGAAACCCGACGAAACTCTATTTATTTTGACAGCTTCTAATAGCAAAATAAACCTAAGTCTAAAAACATTTTTTGTAATACGTCATGTTGAGAGCCATTTTTCTCATTGATCGAGACCTGTATGGTCAAAAGTTAAATGATACGACTTCTAGACATTGTTGCAAGGTTTTCAAAAACGCCGAGTTTCATCACTAACTCTTAACGTACAATATTTCACGACTAGTTTTACGAGGCCATTTTGGGGCATATTTTCAAAGTATGAAAAGTGTACAAGTGGTATGGATATCATATGAGTTTGCATGCACGGCATTGTTTCATGACTTATATTAGAGTATATCATTTATTTTAGGTTGCGGATAGTTTCCGAGCCTCATTTTCGTGCACTTCATTTTGTTAGCATATCAATCATACCAAGTGAGTTCATACCCCGCTTTTACTCGTTTAAATTCTTATAAACTATTTGGGGCAAGATACATGCTTATTTATCAAAACATTTAAACTCTTTTGCCAAACAACATTACTTATACTTTAGACTTGGTGCGTGAAGTGACTAGACTTAAACAAACATCCCAATATTTATATGTTTGAAGGCCATTTATTTGGATACAGCCCAACGTGAGTCGTTGGAGGAACATCCCAACATTTATATGTTGGAAGGCCATTTATATGGATACAGCCCAACGTGAGTCGTTGGAGGAACATCCCAACACGAGTTGTTGGAAGACCCTTGTGGTGATATTTATACTTTTAACTACCTTAATGCGCATATTCATGATTGTCATTCTATTTTAGGCAATGGGTTGTGAACACACAGGTTGCAAGTTTTGTATGGGCGGAACTTGGAACTGGGTGGATTTACAATGCCTTTGCTGTGTGAACATTTCTCAAAGTATTTCAGATCATTTTATTACAAACTTATGAACTCACCAACCTTTGTGTTGACACTTTTTAGCATGTTTATCTCAGGTCGTAAGGTAATAGCATTTCATGGAGCTTTTGGGTAACATGGCATGCATTGGAGTCTTGTGCTTTTATCAATTACCATTCGACATGTTTTGTAAACCTTTATGTATTATCAAACTTTGGAATTTCTTGTTCTGTAAATTTTAACTTATTTAATCGAATGGTAAACTTTTCAAAACATCTCATTATAGAGGTCGTTTTCTGTATCCATACTTTGTGGCTTTGTGCTATGATGTCATACCCCAATGACACTATCGTTCCGCTGCGATATTTTGGGGGGGGGGTGACAGGTAGTGATGAGGAAATTAAGTATGCTAGTGTCCCGGTTAAGTCTGGTGATGAATCTGTCACTCAGAGAGAAGGAAAAGGGATTATGGAAGAAACTTCTGAGCCTAAAAGGACTAAAAGACAGATTATGGAAGATGAAGCTAGCATGGCAGAGATTGCCAGAATACAAGCAGAGGATGCAGCTGCAGCAGCCAAGCTAGCAAGACAAAAAATGGATGATGGAGCTGATTGCTAAAAACTTGTAGAGCCCACCAGAACTAACTGAAGATCAAAAGAAGAGACAAGCTGAAGTTCTAGAAGTTGCCAAGTTTTACACTGATGAAGATTGGGACACCATCAGAGCCAAACTTGAAGTCAATAGGGACATCCTACCAGATATTGGAGCAGAAGACTTTGCTAGAAAGATGGTGGAGATGGTTAATGAGAAAAAGAGGCTTCTCAGGGAACATAGACAAAGGGAAAGGATGAACAGACCTCTGACAAAAGGAGAGCAAAGGGAATATATGATCAACTATATCAAAAGTCAAGGTCATCCAGCTGGAAATTGAATCAATTGAGGAAGCTAAAAGCTGAAGATCTCAAAGTAGAATTTGAAAATGTGGTCAAGCAGGTTTAAAGTTTTGCTCCAATTGACTCTGAACTGGAAGCCTCAAGGCTAAAAAGGAAAGACATACATCTTCAACCTTAGTAAGCCAAAAGGCAGAAGACTGCAGAGGGTGAAGAAATTGCAAAAGAAGAAGTTGTAGATAAGCTAAAGATTGTGAAAGAGGAGGAGCTAGAAAAACCAGTGCTTAAGTGGACCAAAAGGAAGTCCACTGCAAAGAAGCATGTAAAGAAGAAGGACAAATCAGAGGCTAAGAAGGAAGTGGAAGCCTACATGAAGGACAAGGTTGATGAACCTTCATCAGAGGAATTTATAATGGGCTATATTCCTAAAGGATCAGCACTTCCCACAAAGATTGCCAAAGTTCAAATCATCAAAACTGGAAACAAGGGGGTTTACCAAATAGTAAGGGAAAATTATTCTGACACAATATATGTAAACTTTCCTGCCTTGTTAAATGATTTATCCAGGGATGATTTGAAGACTATGTATCAGCTGATGATGGAGAAGCATGGTGACAAGAGACCTGAAGAGGAGTATGAAAGAGTCCTCTGGGGTGACTTGAAAAGTATGTTTGAGACACCAGATGCTGATGATGAGATGTGGAAGCTGGCTAATCAAGAACAAGTCATCAAATGGAGATACTTCCATGCTTGTCAGGTTCACTGTTTGGAATTAGAAACCTTAATTGTTTATATGCTAACAGAAGTGGATTATCTACTTCCAAACAGGATCTGCAGGGCAATGCTTGACAAGAAATTACTTGGTGAGGTAAAGGATGATGCTTGCTATAAGCTTTTGAAATTAATTGAATTAAAAGCTCAACAACAATAGTTTTAAGTGTTTGAAATAATTTTATAAGTGCTGTTGAGTCTATTTTAACAAGTATAAAGGGTTTTTGAGAGGAGTTTCACTTGGTGAAGGTGCATAGCACCAATACAACAAATGGTTATCAGTCCACCATGTCTAATCTACATAAGGACTAACTAATCCGTGAGCAAATGGCTCTGGTAAAGATAGATCAAATCCGTTTATGGCTGACAATTTGCCAAAAATTATATGGTGCTCAACTCACTATATCTGTGTTGATAAAGAGTTGGCTAGCCCACAAGTTCATGGCTTGTGGTAAAGGCAGTGGAAAACCATGACTAGTCCAAAAGCAAACGGCTTTTGGTAAAGACTAATCAAATCCGTTGATAGCTGTTGGTTTGCTAAAAATCAGATGGTTATCAATGTACCATGGTCTTACACACCAAAACATTGGCTACTCCAATAGTAATGGCTAATTGGTTAAGAGACATCAAATCCATTAAGTTTTTTATGATTCACCTCTCACAGGAGTTTACACACCTGGATGTGATGAAAACAGCATGAAACTTTTATGAATTGATGTACATACAGTCATAGTTGCAGAAAAGATTAAGGAGTGTTGATATTTTGAAGATTGGATGCTGCACATATCATACAATGAAGAATATTCAAAGATGCAGCTCAAAGATAATTCCAAGATCCTCAAAGAGTACACAGAACTTGAAGTTCACAAGTGAAGATCAAGTTAGGGGAGGATTGTATGGAATTATAATTTGTAAAACAGATTTAAGTTTTGTTTAAGTTTGTTTAGTATTAATTCTATAGTATAATTAAGTCTGATGGTACTAATGTGGTTAAGTCTGGCAGAACAAAGTGTTTATAGTTAAGTCTGTTTATGATAAAAACATAATAGTTTGTTAGAGTTATATTAGGGAAGGATATGTACGCGTAGAGATATCTTAGGAAGAGATATCTTTACCCTTCCACAAGTCTTGTAGTCAATTAGAGTTTCCTTGGTGTATAAAAGGATTCCTAATGTATTAGGTTAAGGTATGAGTTGTAAGCCTTAACCATTGATCAAGTAATCAATAAAAAATACGAAGTTACTATATTATTGTGTTCTTCATACTTATTGTTTTAAGTTTCTGCATTATCACATTAAGGATTTCTTAAGAGTTCTTCACATAGTGAATTCAGATTTATTCAAGTTTACTATAAGTCATATAAAGGCTACTTAGATCCATAACTTTGGACCTACAGTTGTGTTGGGTAGTAGTTCCTCCTTTTTAATGGAACTCGGTATCTAGCCTTGTACCGGATAAAGCTTAGGCGACGTTGTGATAGGTTTGATTCTACCTCGTGGAAGAACTCGGTGTCTAGCCTTGTACCGGATAAAGTGTAGGCGATGTTGTGAAGGCTTCTCCGCCACATTAAGGAGCTTGTGTTATGTAGTGCTTAGAAACTCTCGAGTTGGGTACTCGGGGAGTGGAGTAGGGCAAGGAAGGTGTCCTTGTAGCCGAACCACTATAAATACTCGTGTTGTGGTTTTGTGTTCCTTTACTCTTTATCTCTTTCATTACTTATATATATGTCCATCTATCAATATCCAACACACGATCTAAATGGATTGACATAAGTCGATCAAAATAATTTAAAACGAAGTTTTCATCGGCAAAACAATTTAACCCCCCTTCTAGTTTTCCACAAACTTTACCATTGTTTAAGCTTCAGGGGTCTTCTCGAATAATACATCATCTTGTAAAGGAAAAGGGTTTTGTAGCTCAAAGACTCTATGAAATGTAGGATCACTAAATACATTTGTAAAGAATATATCGTGTTCAGGAATTCAATTACTTGGTTTTCCCTGAATGGAACTCATTTAGGAGGAGTTTTGTGAAGTGAAGGCTAGCAAGTATTATTCAGGCTCGGGGTTCACGGTCCTCTTCCTTTTCTTCTGAATAGATGAGGGTTTGAGATGGTCTTGAAGACTCAGGGTTCACTTTTATCAATGCCTAGGAAATGCTTCTCGTTGTCTGAATTTTTCAAACCTTTTACCCAGAGGCTTAGTTAGTTCAGCTGGACCCTAGTTTTATTTTTCAAACATATGACATCATTTCCTACTCCGTATACCCAAATAGCCTCCACTTGACTCTTTGATAGTTTCGAAATTGGTGGGGTCATTATCCCTGAATATTGTCACACTTAGAGGTTTGGTATTGGGAATAATTATGATGTTAGTGATCACACCAGGCTTCCTGAAAAAATGCGTCCTTTTCTTATAGTCTTTCGAGACAATATTCTTTTTCTTTAGCCTTATGTTTCTCCTTAGCAACATTCACTTCCTGAAGTTGAAGTTTGTTGAATTGTTTGGTAGTTTTGATGGATTGAGGAGATTCCTAAGCATCTTCATTTGAAACCTTGAGAATCTTTTCTCTTGAAGCAGATTCACTTTTCCTTTTCTCTTCATCATTTATGATTTTCTGAATTTCCTCTCCGGTGGCTTGGATAATATTGCCATTTTCAAGTTGATATGTTATCAAGCCAACAACTAATGAAAATTCAGCTTGATTTGTAGGAACTAGAGCTGATGGTTGAGTGAGATTGAGTTCATGAATGGTAGTTGATTTTCTCGAAGCTCAAAGATCATGTTATCTTCATCTCCAAACATTTTCTTCTTGCTTTTGGTGTCTTCAGTTGGTTGGGCAAAAGAGAATGTAGGGATGTTTGCAGCTGGTGTGATCCGACTGATGAGATGGGCCTATGATTCTCATATTCCATTGTCTTCTCCCCCTTAGGTGTTGAGAAGGGATTCTGATAGATGACTATAGTTTGATTTTTGGGTTCAGGCTCTGATGGCTTTGGACTATCTACCAAATGGAGAGACCAATGGCTATTCAGGGATGGGTTTCAGAGTGGTCTCAACTGGCTTCTCTCCCTCAACAGTTGTTGGCGCTGATGAAGCATATATGATAAACTACCAGTTGAGAACGCAACCTCAAGTCGGTGTAGGATGTCAGTGGGAGAGGTTTTGATCTCATCAACATTGGAAGTCAACTGAGCTTTATCAGACTCACTCATTGTTAGTCTTTTGCTAGGGCCCAATACTAAGGATTTGTAATTTTCAGTGAAGGAAGTCTTGATCTCTGTAATATCTGAGGCTATTTGAGTTTAGTCAGACTCTATTTTGGACATCCTTTTACTAGTTGACCATGCAAGGGATTTGTATGATTCAGCTTTGGAGTTGAGACATGATCGAATTTTAGAGACTGAGACACGATGTCCAGGAACCTTGAACGCAACCATTTTAGAGACTAAGACATAGGTTAGGGATCCAAGTGATTTTTGAACACATTTAGTGTCCTTACGATTATGTTTGAATCATTTCTTGATGTTGTGTTTCTGTTCTGCATAGCCACCCCCAACTTCACAATGCTTATCATCCATATCAGTAAGAACATGTTCAGTTATATAATCACCAAGTAGTTGAAGATGCGATGATAGACTCTTTTAAGTGATAGGTTTGTACAAGTATTCAAGTAATAAAGGAAGATGAGACTTAGCTTGAGAGCTCTAATGAGGAGTTGGTACTTTGGCAATTTATTCTTCAAGGATATGAGGAATTTGGAAAGGTTCCTCAACATCTATCATTTCCTCTTTAACAAGAGTGATCTCTTCCTCCTCATCAGGTAGTGTAAGCCTGACCATCATCATCATCAGAATTTAATATTTCCTGCATTTCACCAATTTTCAATGGGAGTGTTTTGTGACCCCCATCAGTGAATTGAGAAGAGTCCATTGAATCCGTGGGATCTTTTTGGGGTCTATCAGGCAAAGGTTGTGATGAACTAGCGTCGTCATTGAGATCTTTTAATATTTTGATAAATGACCCTAAGGAACTGAGTGAAGTTCAGATTCGTCAAAAGCGTGACCCTCAAGCCCAAATTGCCATTTGTCATGGATCATGTTTGGAATTGGTAGGTCAGTTTCGGGCTTAGGAAATCCTAAACCATCATCATTCTTAAGTTCATTCATGAGGGCTTTGTATCTTGTATAGGTTTGAGAGAGACTTACACCATCCTGAGATTTGAAAGTATTATATTCAATTTTTAGGTCTATGACCCTGTTTTCCTTGATATCTGAGTGAACTTCAAAGTTATGAATCAAGTCGGTCCATACTTGCTTAACTGCAGGCCAACCAATGATTTATTCCATTGTATCATCATTTTTTTTTTGATAAAACTTTTT
This sequence comes from Chrysanthemum seticuspe, assembly GCA_019973895.1. Lineage (NCBI taxonomy): Eukaryota > Viridiplantae > Streptophyta > Magnoliopsida > Asterales > Asteraceae > Chrysanthemum > Chrysanthemum seticuspe. Next base: position 104,349,095 of record BPTQ01000005.1, on the reverse strand, counting down.
ACACACACTGACTGTAATACTTTAAAAAAAATACATAGGATGTGAGTGAGTCTCACATATTAGCCCGTTACATAAGCAGTAAATCTTACCGTAGGATCAAAAACTAGTTATTAACATTTAGAAAACAGCTAAATTGGTTATAACTAAAAAAGGTCTTTATTTAAGTAACATGGGGAAACATTTTTTACTTTGACGTACACCACTTAAGGGGTGTTTGTTTCGGCTTATATAGCCGGTATATGACTTATTTGGTTTTGGGCTTATGTTACATAAGCTCATTTTTTGTGGTTTATTTTTAAACTTTTTAGCTTATATTAATTTATATAAGCTGAAAAGTTTAAAAATAAGTCACAAAATGTGAGCTTATGAAACATAAGCCCAAAACAAATAAGTTATAAGCCAGCTATATAAGCCGAAACAAGGTGTTTCTTTTCCAATTAATGGAATCGAGAATGTTCACAAAATCTTCTTTGTCTCAATTAAGATGCTAAAGTAGAAAGAATCTCCTAACCTATAGTTCTTCACTAACACCGTCTTCTTGAGTTTTGTTATTCAAGAAAACTAAAGAAATGTAAAATAAATATTTTCTTCTCAAATAATCAACAAAATCGCACTAACTTTCATTCTATTTCATTTTCTTTCTTTTTTAAGTACTACTAAAGAACACAACTTCTTCTTTTTCCTTACATAGGTCAAGGGTTCGATCCTCACCTCTTGCAAGGTCGGAGGTTCTTTTCTACTTTTGTTAGAACCGGAAGCAACCTCTCTACCTTAGGTAGGAGTATGGCTGTCTACATCTTAACCTCTTCATACACCGTGAAAGACGATATTGAGACCCATAACCCGTGAAAGACGTATTAAGAATTACTTTACTTTTCTATATACTTTCCTTTGCTCTAACTCTTAACTCAGTGTTAGCGAGAAATAAAATCAAGAACTACCCGTACTTTCAAAAAGCACACCCAAAAAAACAACTAGACTTGAAAGTTGAAACACTAAAAAACATGAAGAATGTATATTCATGGTTTAAACGCACCAAATCTTCATCACAATTACCAGCAACCACAAGCAGTCAACCAAACGAACAACTGTACGGAATCACAGATGAATTAATCGATCTAGTAAAAACCTTCACTCTCGAAACATTCAAAAAGTTCGATCTTCAAGGTACTACTACTACTCCATCATGTTTTTATAGTATATTTAGTTTTTTATGTTTATGAATTTCATAAATAACAATCAAGTGTGAAATTGTTTTTAGATTTAGAAGAAGGATTTATTTGTAGAAATGTTTCATTAATATAATTTTAATCGAGTACTATATAATACTTGATGTATAGTATATGAATAAATTGTGTTTTAAATGTATTTTTCATTAATATAATTTTAATCGAGTATTATATAATACAAACAAAATATTTAAGGTTAGAGTTGGATTCAAAAAGTCAAAATGGACTTATATTTTGGGACGGAAGGAGTAACTTTTTCTTGAAGACAAATACACATTTCACTTTTCTATAGGTAAAAATTCAAGATTTAAAATCAAAGAAAATTTTCTACAAATACGAGTTACTTCGAAGCAAAAAGCCTACGCTAGAACACTTTAGAGTTTTTGGTAGTAAATGTTTCTTACTTGACACTAAAGATTACCCTAACTAAATTTGATCCTAAATCAACCGAAGGTATCTTCTTAGGTTACTCTCCTAATAGTAAAGCTTATGTTATACTAAATAAAGAAACCATGAAGGTTGAAGAATCCTTAAATGTAAAATTTGATGAAAGTCCACCTAAACCTACCCTACATCTTGTCGATGACTAGTTAATCGAAAGTGAAGCCATATAAGTCAAGGAAAATATAAAGAAAGAAGATGAACCATTAAACAATGAAATCGTCAATATTAAAGAGTCTAAAGATCATCCCGTAGAAAAGGTTATAGGAAAGTTAAATGAAAGAACCTTAACATCTCAAGTCCAAAACCAAACTAGTTTATTTTGTTTTGTCTCAACCATAGAACCTAAAAATACGCAAGAAACCATAAAAGATGAAAGTTGGGTAATGGCTATGCAAGAAGAGTTAAATCAATTTGTTTCTAACAATGTCTGGACACTTGTCCCTCCACCTAATAACCAAACCATAATCGGAACTAAATGGGTATATAAAAACAAGTTAGATGCAAACGGTGTAGTGTCTAGAAATAAAGCTAGACTTGTTGCCCAAGGGTATAATCAACAAGAAGGCATAGACTTTGATGAGACATATGCTCCCATGGCTAGATTAGAGTCTATAAGAATACTTCTTGCTTATGCTTGTGCTAATGATCTTAAGCTTTTTCAAATGGATGTTAAAAGTGCTTTTCTAAATGGTTTTATTAATGAAGAAGTCTATGTAGCTCAACCTCCGGGCTTTATCGATTTTGAAAAACCTAATCACGTGTACAAACTAAAGAAAGCTCTCTATGGTCTTAAACAAGCCCCAAAAACTTGGTATGATAGACTCAAATCATTTTTAATAAAAAATGACTATACCATGGGGTTAGTCGATAATACACTTTTCACAAAGAAAAAGGAATCACATATAATTATTGTTCAAATATACCTGGACGATATTATATTCGGATCAACTTGTCAAGACATGTGTGATTATTTCTCAAAAATCATGCATGATGAGTTTGAAATGAGTATGATGGGGGAATTAAGTTTCTTTCTTGGTCTACAAATCAAACAACTAGAAGATGGTATATTCTTTAATCAATCCAAATACATAAAAGAAATGCTAAAGAAATTTGGAATAGAAGAGTCAAAACCCATAAGAACACCAATGTCATCCGATACTAAACTTACCAAAGATGAAGATGATGAATCCGTTGATAACACCAGATACCGTGGCATGATTGGTAGTCTTCTCTACCTTACGGCTAGTCGGCCGGGTATAATGTTTATTGTATGTCTATGTGCTAGGTTTCAAGAAGATCCTAAAACTTCACACCTAGAAGCTGTCAAAAGAATATTTAGATACATTAAGGGTACTACTCAATTGGGATTATGGTATCCTAAGGGAACGGGGGTAGAAACTATTGTATATGCGGATTCTGACCATGCAAGTGATTATGTTGACCGAAAGAGTACAAGTGGTGTATGTACTTTTATGGGATGTTGTTTAACATCTTGGTTCTCGAAGAAGCAAACGGCATTGGCCATTTCAACAACCGAAGCCGAATATGTATCCGCCGGCAAAGCATGCCAACAAGCACTATGGATGAAACAAGCGTTAGTTGACTACGACATTCATCTAAGTGACATAGACATTTTATGCGACAACAAAGGTGCTATTGACTTAAGCAAGAATCTGGTGTTGCGCTCTCGTACCAAGCATATAGAGATCCGTCATCACTTCTTAAGAGACAATGTTCAAAAGGGGAACATTTCTATTGAGAAGTTATCATCTGAAGACAACATAGCCGACGTCCTCACCAAACCGTTGAAGCGGGAACAATTCAACTTGCTTCGTCTTGGTCTTGGTCTTATGGAACAATCTTCATGAAATTTCTTTCTACAAGGTATGTAAACGTTTGCCTTACCTTCTTTTCTGAGTCTAGGATCTCTATTTCACACACAACTCACAAACAATATGGGGATTTTCAAAACTCAAGGTAAATTTCATTTTTGCAAGAAACTTTTCAAAACTCAAGGTAAACTTCTTTTCCAAACAAGAAAATTTTCAAAATGCTTTCTAAAAGGATACTTCTCCCCGTATCATTTTTCTAAAATCACTCTCACGTCTAGGAAAAACTTTTTCTTTCATTTTTAATACAAAGTAAAAACCTTTTTCATTGCATCTCATGTCTTTTGAATGCTAAAGGGAATATATAACTAATATGTATTTTCGGGTACATTCATTTAAGCAAAAAAGAATTAAGGAGCACTCGGGTTATCTCACATAATTACATATATATGCTTTTTCACTTCTTTGTTTATTTTTCCTTTTTCTTAAGAGTCGAGATAACCGCAACTCCAAATGGTTTGCATATAGGCACACACTAGGCACCATTGTTTCCAAAAGAAATAATATTAGCTGCCTGAGATCACCAGTACCACGGATCCCAGCTTTTATGCTGGACGGATCCCTAAAGGATCGGATCCGTGGGAACTGTGGGACATAAGCAAAAAATTTATTTTATTTTTCTCACTTTGGCTATAAACCTTCATATTTTAAACATTTTGGCTTTTTCACTAATGAGTATGTTACTTAATGCTTGTGTTCTCATGATCACATGCCTTAAATTTATATCTAATCATTAGATTTTAGTCCACATTTTGGTTTTAGCATTCATTACAATGCATTATTTTCTCTATAAATAAGGTTCCAAAATGCTTGCATATCCATCACTCTCAACATCACAAACAATCATTATCATGTCATCCAAAAGATCTTCCAACATTGATGAACCACCTAGTGAAAACAATCCTTTTCAAGAAATCCAAAACTTCATCCTACCACCTTCCATAGTGCCACCACCCAATTCTAGAAGAACCGCACGGATTAGCATCCGGCCTTGTTGTTTAGCTAAACCGTTGTCAAAAAGTCCATCACCAACTACTCATTCACCACCAAATGATTCCATTGTAGCACCTTCATCATCTCCAACAAGCTCATCACCACATTCACCTACCAAGTCTTTACCTAACACTCAAATCACACTATCAGAACTCCTTAAGACTCCGAAAACAATCCCACTACCCGTGTCTAGTCCACCACCCACACCATTTCAACCATCCAAATCTACCCAAATAGCTTCCAACTTAAACCCAAAAGAACTAGTCTTTTTAACACCACCTCTAGCTCCCATTATCCTACAAGAACATCTAGGTTCTTATCCTCCACCACTCACCAACATCATGGACTTTGATCCATATTTTCTAAAATTTCCACCACATATTCCGCCTTCCATAAATAAAAATTACCCGGAAACCATCCACACACACTACCCTCACCATTTACATTGTGAACATTGTCAATCCACTAGGGAACTTGCAATGGAAATAAGGGACGAGATGCGATTCATACTTAACCACATCCTTGATCGCATCAACATCATCACTCACCAGAACTTCCATAATTAACCTTATGCAAGCATGTAAGGAATGATATTACTAGTTTATCTATTTTTTTCTTTTAAGTCATTTTCAAGAACAAACCTTGTTCTTAGCTTTACATTTTGTATGTGGCCTATATACCACTACACTTTTTTTTACAAGGCTTTCTTTACGTACCTTGGCTCTCCATCTTGTTTCTCGTCTCATACAAGATTATATTACATGTTATTACTAACATTTTCTTTATAGGTATTATATTTTATCACTTGACGCCCAATTCTAGAGGGAGCTACCTTCAAGGGGGAGCTAGTGCTTCGTGGATTATACTATTTTTTTCCACACTTTATTTCTTCGTTAGATTCGCTTTTTGTTTCGACAAAAATGGGGAGAAGAAGTAAAACTTACATATACTTTAAAAACATACATCTAATCTTAAGTTTTACTCATCATAACATTATATTTTGTCATCAACAAAAAGGGGGAGATTGTTAATACAAATAAACCATAAAAACGTTTATTCATATTTAGCGATCTCTTTATGTTTTGTTGATTACAAATATAAAGTTATCATAAGTAAAATTATAAGATACATGTTATTTTTGTAAAGTATATACATTTGGTCATTTACATAAAATGTTGTAATAATTCATTTGTTGTAATAGTTTAATAGGATGGATATTATCCAAGACCCATGACCCATACCCATGGAGCTAATCCATAACCCATAACCCAAGACCCAATGTCTAGATACATTGTACCTTGTTGGGTACCCAAGGCTCATACCCATGACCCATGACTCGGTTTGCAACCCAAAACCCAGACTGGTACAACCAAGATTGTCGGATCCCTTGGATTGCACTGAACGGATCCCCCAAGTGAGGGATCCGTAGGAACCGAGCTACAATAGAGATTTTTGCCTATAAATAGTGAGCCATTTCTTCATTGTTACTCACCCCTCTTCTTACAAACTCTCTCATATATTACTTCTCTCTTCTATTCTCAGATCTCTTGATCTATCTAGTAGTTCTTCTTTCTTTTATTGTGATTCTCATATAGGTCCTTCTCAAAAGGCGAGATCACGAGATACTACAAGTCATCCGAGCAAGGGGTCCTTGATTGATTTGTTCCTATACAAGATTTCTGTAGCAAGATCTTGTATTTCATATTTCACATAGTTGTTGTGTAATAGTTGTGTTGGTTTGGTCCGCCGTGTTAAGGACTCGGTATTTAGCTTTGTACCGGATAAAGTGTAATCAACGTTGTGAGGCTTCTTCGCCGTGTTGAAGGAGCTTGTTGACATAGTGCTTGAACTCTCGAGTGGGGAACTCGGGATGTGGAGTAGGGCAAGGAAGGTGTCCTTGTAGCCGAACCAATATAAATCACTTGTGTCACTACTCTCTATCATTTACTTTACTTGCTTTCATTATTTACTTTACTTATTGTTTTACACTTTCTATCCATCCATACGATTTCACATAAGATCGAATCTAAAGTTTTTAAAACCAAACTTAAAATCGGCAAAACTATTCAACCCCTTTCTAGTTTTCCACATTGACAATTGTTTTTCCTTGTTTACCAACTCTAATACTATATTGACTTTTGGATAAGTGCTTTACACTTATCTTCTCAAGAAAATTTATGCCTTTTTGTTTCAATGACTTAGATACATTTCTCAAATATCTAAGTTCAAGATGTCTTATTTTGTTGAGGAGATCTTCAGAGAGTCAGTGAGTTATTGTCGTCACGCACTGACTCCATCATCTTCTTCTTGGTTCAGAGACTTACTTACTAGGTTCCGCCTCAGGAAGTGTCAAGTCTTTATTTAGACTCTTAAGAACTTTGAAGATGACTCCCTGAATGCTTGTTTCCATTCAAGGATTTTGTTTACACTTAAGGTATTTTCTATTCAAATCCTAGATGAAGATCAGTGGGCACTAAATTGACCCAACAATCTCCCCCTATTTGGATATAAATATAGCCTAAGTGTTTTTTAGTGTAAGTGAGCAAAACATCTTCTTTTTATGACTGAAATAATATAGAGTAAAGCATAAACTTATAAATGATGCAAAACACTTCATTTATTATTCACCAATTACATAAGATAAACAACAAAAGATTAAAAACTACATAAGACCCTAACTAGTCTTGTTCTTCAAGAAGTCTCATCATTTCCAACTTTACTTTTTTTAGAAGAGGATGTGCTTGTCCTCCCTCTTTTCAATTTCCTGATCCAACAACTTTACCATTATTTGAGCTTCAGGGGTCTTCTCGAATAATACATCATCTTGTAAAGGAAAAGGGTTTTGTAGCTCAAAGACTTTGAAATGTAGGATCACTAAATACATCTGTAAAGAATATATCGTGTTCAGGGAATTCAATTACTTGGTTTTCCCTGAATGGAACTCATTAAGGAGGAATTATGTGAAGTGAAGGCTAGCAATTATTATTCAGGTTCAGGGTTCTTGGTCCTCTTCTTTTTCTTATGAATAGATGAGGGTTTGAGATGGTCTTGAAGACTCAGGGGTTACTTTTTATCAATGCCTAGGAATGATTCTCGTTGTCTGACTTTTTCAAACCTTTTACCTAAAGGCTTAATTAGTGCAGCTGGATTTGCCCTAGTTTTCTTTTTAAAACATATGACATCATTTCCTACTACGTATACCCAAATAGCCTCCACTTGAAATCCTTGATAGTTACGAAACTGGTGGGGTCATTATCCCTGAATATTGTCACACTTAGAGGTTTGGTATTGGGAATAATTCTGATGTTAGTGATCACACCAGGCTTCCTGAAAAAATGCATACTTTTCCTATAGTCTTTCCACACATTCTTCTTTTTCTTTAGGCTTATGTTTCTCCTTGGTAGCATTCACTTCCTGAAGCTGAAGTTTGTTGAATTCTTTAATAGTTTTGATGGATTGAGCAGATGCCTGAGCATCTTCATTTGAAACCTTGAGAATCTTCTCTCTTGAAGCAAATTCACTTTTCCTTTTCTCTTCATCTTCTATGATTTTTTGAATTTCCTCTCCGGTGGCTTGGATAATCTTACCATTTTCAAGTTTATATGTTATCAAGCCAACAACTGATGAAAATTCAGCTTGATTTGTAGGAACTGAAGCTTATGGTTGAGTGAGATTGAGTTCATGAATGGTAGTTAATTTTCTCGAAGCTCAAAGATCATGCTATCTTCATCTCCAAACATTTTCTTCTTGCTTTTGGTGTCTTCAGTTGGTTGGGAAAAAGAGAATGTAGGGATGTTTGCAGCTGGTGTGATCTGACTGATGAGATGGGCCTATGATTCTCATATTCCATTGTATTCTCCCCCTTAGGTGTTGAAAAGGGATTCTGATAGATGACTATAGCTTGATTGTTGGGTTCAAGCTCTGATGGCTTTGGACTATATACCAAATGGAGAGACCAATGGCTGTTCAGGGATGGGTTTCAGAGTGGTCTCAACTGGCTTCTCTCCCTCAACAGTTGTTGGCGCTGATGAAGTAGAGATGATAAACTACCAGTTGAGAATGCAACTTGAAGTAGGTGTAGGATGTCAGTGGGAGAGGTTTTGATCTCATAAACATTGGAAGTCCACTGAGCTTCATCAGACTCAGTCATTGTTAATCTTTTGCTAGGGCCCAATGCTAAGAATTTGTAATTTTCAGTGAAGGAAGTCTTGATCTCTGTAATATATGAGGCCATTTGAGTTTGACCAGACTCCATTTTAGACATCCTTTTGCCAGTTGACCATGCAAGGGATTTATATGATTCAGCTTTGGAGTTGAGACATGATCGAATTTTAGAGACTGAGACACGATGTCCGGGAACCTTGAACGCAACCATTTTAGAGACTAAGACTTAGGTTAGGGACCTAAGTGATTTTTGAACACGTTCAGTGTCCTAAAGATTATGTTTGAATCGTTTCTTGATGTTGTGTTTCCGTTCTGCATAGCCACCCCCAACTTCACAATGCTTATCATCCATATTAGTAAGAACATATTCAGATATATAATCACCAAGTAGTTGAAGATGCGATGCTAGACTCTTTTAAGTGATAGGTTTGTCCGAGTATTCAAGTGATAAAGGAAGAGGAGACTTAGCTTGAGAGCTCTAAGGAGGAGTTGGTACTTTGGCAGTTTCTTCTTCAAGGATATGAGGAATTTGGCAAGGTTCCTCAACATCTATCATTTCCTCCTTAACAAGAGTGATCTCTTCTTCCTCATCAGGTAGTGTAAGCCTGAGCATCATCATCATCAGAATCTAATATTTCATGCATTTCACCAATTTTCAATGGGAGTGTTTTGTGACCCCCATTAATGAATTGAGAAGAGTCCAGTGAATCCGTGGGATCTTTTTGGGGTCTGTAAGGCAAAGGTTGTGATGAACTAGTGCCTTCATTGGGATCTTTTAGAAATTATGATAAATGACCTTGAGGAACTGAGTGAAACTCAGATTCCTCAAAAGTGTGATCCGCAAGCCTAGACTGCTATTTGTCATGGACCATGGCAGGAATTGGTAGGCCAGTTTCGGGCTTAGGAAACCCTAAACCGTCATCATTCTTAAGTTCATTCATGAGGGCTTTGTATCTTGTATAGGTTTGAGAGAGACTTTCACCATCCTGAGATTTGAAAGTATTATATTCAATTTTTAGGTCCATGACCCTGTTTTCCTTGATATCTGAGTGAACTTCAAAGTTATGAATCAAGTCGGTCCATACTTGCTTGGCTGCAGGACAACCAATGATTGATTCCATTACATCATTTTTTATTTTTATTTTTTTGGTAAAAGATTTTTACATACAGTGAAAAAACATTTAAATACATAGGATGTGAGTGAGTCTCACATCTCAGCCCGTTACATAAGCAGTAAAGCTTACTGTAAGATCAAAAAATAGTTATTAACATTTAGAAAACAACTAAATTGGTTATAACTAAAAAGGGTCTTTATTTAAGTAACACGAGGAAACATTTTTTACTTTGACGTACACCACTTAAAGGGTGTTTGTTTCAGCTTATATAGCCAGTTTGTGACTTATTTGGTTTTGGGCTTATGTTTCATAAGCTCACTTTTTGTGGTTTATTTTTAAACTTTTTGGCTTATATTAACTTATATAAGCTGAAAAGTGTAAAAATAAGCCATAAAATGTGAGCTTATGAAACATAAGCCTAAAACAAATAAGTTATAAGCCAGCTATATAAGTCGAAACAAAGTGTTTCTTTTCCGATTAATGAAATCGAGAATGTTCACAAAATCTTCTTCTTTGTCTCAATTAAGATGCTAAAGTAGAAAGAATCTCCTGACCTATAGTTCTTCACTTACACCGTCTTTTTGAGTTTTATCATTCAAGAAAACTAAAGTAAATATTTTTTTTCCCAAATAATCAACAAAATCACAATAACTTTCATTCTATTTCATTTTCTTTTTCTTTCTTAAATACTCGAGAACACAACTTTTTCTTTTTCTTTTTCCTTTACATTTTTTCTTCCTTTACTCTAACTCTTAACTCAGTGTTAGCGAGATTTTAAAATCAAGAACTACCCGTACTTTAAGTTACCTAAACTCAAGAAGCACACCCAAAGAAACAACCAGACTTGAAAGTTGAAACACTAAAAAACATGAAGAATGTATACTCATGGTTTAAACGCACCAAATCTTCATCACAATTACCAACTACCACAACAACAACAAGCAGTCAACCAAACGAACAATTATACGGAATCACAGACGAATTAATCGATCTAGTAAAAACCTTCACTCTCGAAACATTCAAAAACTTTGATCTTCAAGGTACGACTATTACTCCATCATGTTTTTATATATTTAGTTTTTTTATGTTTATGAATTTCATAAATAACAATCAAGTATGAAATTGTTAGATTTAGAAGAAGGAGTTATTGCTGATGGTGGGAATGTGCAAAAGGATTTGTCTGACTGGCAAGAGAAACATGCGTTACTTGTTTTATCTAAAGTTAAGGTTTGTCTTTTGTTTTTTTTTTTTTTTGGTTTTATGTCTTTTGTGTTTGTTGATATGTTGTTGTGTAAATAGGTAATCTAGTACAAACCGTAAAAAAAAGGTATTTAGAGACAACTATAACAAGTTAAGCTGCAACATCCCGCTCACAATACCATCTGCTTTGATTAAATGATTATATAGGGGTCGTTTCACAAGTAAACTGCTTTGATGATTGTAATTTTCTAATTACAATTAAACAAACACTAGCCGTTGCGCCTTAGCAAAATATGAGAATCCTACTGTCCAATTATTCCATATCACTAAACTTGAATTTGTGAAGTGACTATTTAAGGCCGTGTCAAGGTTTCATGGGGTCTAAAGCGAGTAACCCCACATGGGCCTTTACGAAAGGAAAAAAGTAGTTACTTCTTATCTATAGAAATTAGAAAATATATCTTCCTAACTTGTTATGATGCAAACTCTTTAATAAAGCTTTCATGTTAAATACAGTAGTATTATAAGTTATGTTAGATAGTCAGACTAATGCAACACCAAGTACTAAAAGCAGCTCATTTACTGATTTACCTAAAGGGATAGTTTGGTAACTTAATAGTCGTGTTCTTGCAAATACTGATTATCTTAACCCAAAATGTTTAGGATATCAGAATGATAAATCTGGTATAACAAATACTTTTAGACACACCTCCCAAAACACCTTATCTGTGTCGTAGACCTTTTTGGTCAAAAGGGTAACTATGCCTCTTATACATATCTCGTTATGGTTGAAACTCCCATTGATGAATTCATAATGTGGACGCTCTCTATAAGTTCATAGAACAACGTCAAGCTTCAAGTTTTTGATAAATGAACATGTGCTGTAGTATCTAACTTTTTTTTTTTTTTTTTTTTTTTTTCCTATTGTATGTACGGAACTTACTAATCTTCCTATTGTGTGTATTAAATGTTGGGTCAACAACATAATGACTGATTCGCCGAAAATTAGTATATTAGACATGAGTTGGGTAATAAAACCTATATCCAAACACCATCTTCTCTTCCAAAAGCACACTAAACAAACCAAACACACACACGCACAACAATTATCTTCTTATTTTCATAATACAACACCACCAAGCTCACCTTCTTCATCTTCATCCAACAAAACTTTAAAATAGTTTAAATTTGCCGTTTTCATAATTTTGTTATGTTATAGTTTATGTCTTGGGTGGTTATCTGTTCGAATGGTTGTTCTCCTGTTAAGAGTTGTTTGAGGTTATTTTGAGAGCACGGTTCTTTGTTGATGTGGTGTATTTCCACATCGGGCTACGTTTGATATCATTTTATAAGTTGTTTTGAGACATGGATTTGGAGGTGAATTTGAAACCTTAACATTGGAGGATTTGGGGAAGAACATAAACTTTTGGGGGATGTGTTATAAAACAATGCCTTCTCAAGAAGGTGATGGTTGTTGTGTGTTTTGGAAGAGCAGAGGGTGTTTGGATATAGGTTTTATAACCCAACTCATGTATAATATAGTACTAATTTTTGGTTAACCCAACTCATGGATATAGGTTTTATTATTTTGTTAACCCAACATTTAATACACACGATAAGAGGATTAACAAGTTTAGTACATATAATAGGAGGATTACCAAGTTTAGTACATACAATAGGAGAACAAATAGTTGGATACATACAAAAGAATTTTGTGACAAGTGAGATTCATTTTATCCCTTTAGGTTATTGTGTACCTTTATTGGTTTCTGCTACTTTGTGAGCCAAGATTTGGAATCTACAAATAATCTATTGAATGTTTTCACTTTTACAGGAACTATCGCAACTTAGATTTAGATTATGTCCACGCTACTTGAAAGAACAACAGTTTTGGAGAATTTATTTCACCCTTGTGAAGAACCATGTTGCAAAGTAAGATCTAATCTTCATCCTTTTTATGCAGTTTTAATTAGTGTTCTCAACTGTCTTCATCAATGAAGTTTTCGTAATAGGAGGGAATCTTTTCGCTCTATCTTTTCTGAGTAATTGTTTCGATGGAACTATGCAACTATATATAGAAACGAAATTACATCAGCATAACACATTCTTATTTATTCCCACATCTTTAGGATAATTATATATTCTTTTTATAAATGAGCCTAATTTTCACTTGGTAATTAAGCATTAGAAGATCATTTGACCGTGGTTATGCTTAATTTGGCGTGATGTAAGATGCAGATGAGATTATGAGCCCCATTTTGTGACTAAAAATGGAGCTGACACTCGCAATACCGGAAATGAAAGAAATTGTCATAAACAAATTGAACCCTTGATGCTCCACGTAGAAGGAACTATTTCCAGTGTTGCCCTTTTACGTTGATGTTTGGTCAATATAATAATGCACATGTCTGCACCAAAATAGTGTTGCTGTTATGTTGATATGCTTTATGGTGTTTATTACCTTAAAGTTCACGTAGCTGATTATTGGATCACAACCAACCAAAACCAGTTCAACCATTGTTTGGGTTAAGACTAGCCAAGGTCACAGTTTTAATCCATTTGTTTTTTGTTTTTTGTTTTTTTTTTTGTTTTTTTTTTTTTTTTTTTAAATTAATATTTCAAATGGGTTATTGAGGAGGAAAATCACCTAATTTACTTTTTAATGCATACAATCTCGTAAATTGATTTATTTAATGATCTGGAATACCATTGTAATAATTTTGTTTACAAAATCATCAGATATGAGTTGCACGCCATACGGTTAGAGAAACTTAAACAGATTGAAATAGAGAAGAAGAAAGATATGAATAACAATGGATATGAAGTTGAAATGTTAGAAGCAAGGAAGCCAACGAAAATGGAACCTGAAACTTCTCTGGAATAGATGCTGGATCATACTGACTATCAACGTGAAAGGAAACACGAGGTATTCTTACTCATTCTACCATCTCTATAAAGGATATGTGAATTCTTGTATAGCTTCTGATACTTTCAGAACTTTCATTATATACACTTAGTTACCGAATAGACCAACACATCATGAAAGTTTCTGGTGAAATAGAATTAAGTAGTCACCGACATTCAAGCCGAGTCACCTCTTGTAGATCACATGTGCCCCATCTACAACAACAATTGCCTTCTCTGCCTCCGCAATGAAAAGACTATAATATCTTTGAAGACATGGACATTGGGCCAAAGTCATATCAGGAACCCATGTTTTCTATCAAATTCCTGAACATGCAATCGACTAGACTAGCGTTTCTCCGTTATTATGAAACACATGGATGTATATTGCTTTAAGTACATAAGGAAAAAAATCAGAATAGCAACGAGGTATATGGTAAATGACTGACATGATTGAGTATGCCACATCAATTTTCGCCAACTTAAGGAACATGTATATATCCTTGAATGGTAAGCAGTGTGCGGATTTTTTCATCCAGTCCACTATAACCCATATAACATCATAACCCCTTATTAGTGTCTTTGGCAATTTAAACACAAATCTCATAGTAATGAATTTTGTTTTTGATGCTCGGCTTTTACTTGCAAACATGCATCACACATGTTAGCATATTACATATGTAGTAATCGTTTACTTTAAACTTGGCCATTAGTAGACTTAGGAGCTTCATCTAGCAAAATTACATTTGGCTTACTCGATCATGTCCAAAATAATCTTCATATACCATGTTTGGCTCTTTAAAGTTGTCTCGCAAGGTACTCGTAGCAGTATATACTATATAAGCATGTCCTTTTTCATAATAGAGTTGTTATCGCTTTTCTAATCAGGTGGAGTGTTCATGGATTTAGATAAGAACATGGGTTATACCTATGGCTTTGTTGCCTTATGTCTATGCCTTTAAAATGGGGCTGACTTGTGGCGGTAGAGACAATTTGTGATGGAGGATTTTTGTGTTTGCTTGAGGCGAGTCGGCTTGATGTTGGTGGTAATGTCGCGCTTGTATTATGAGTCCATTACGCAATCTTAACCACGGTGCTTTCACGTTTTATGGAGTTGCTCATGTCTCCTAGAAAACACTTGAGGTTAGTTTCGGTCTTAGGTATGTCCAAACTAAAGCTAAGTACTTACGCAGAAGTTTGATATTTCGGTCACAGTTAACCAATTTAGGCTCACCCATATTGGTAGTGCTCTCGTCAAAGTACAACTTATTGCAGAGTTATGATGGGATCCTATATGTTTGTGGCCTCACATAAGGCCTTACTTATGAAACCCAACTTCTAGTTTTATTCTGTTAGGGTGAATGTAGATCTTGCAAAATCATCATACTTTGTGAATCTACTCAAGTCATCTAGTTTAACTAGACAAAAGGGGACCGAACTCACTAACCCATTAGGCTTACTTATTGTGGATTGTAAATGACATTTGACTCTGGAATATTGTTCAAGTTTATATTGCATATAAGCTGGAAATCTGGTGTTTAAAGTTGGTATTAGAGCGACCCTTAGGTGTTGGGGTGTGTGACGTTACTCAGTAAGGACGTTATTGTGTTTTGAGGAGTGAGAAGTGAGAAGTATGGGCATGTCCCAGTGAGAACTCTCACAACACTGTCACAGAAGGGAGATAATGGGTTCATCCGTTCATGTGTAAGTACGTACGTAAGTCTTGACCTAACCAAACAAAAAGCGTGTTGGTGCTACAAGCACAATGCAATACATAAAAGTTCTGTAGTTAAGCATGCTTTTAGCGAGTGTGGTACCCGACTCCTTGGGGGGTCTTTGTTCGGTATACAAGAAGAAAGCCGTGTGTGAGGGGCAAAACAAGCCATATGATGATCGTGGTTGGTGGCGGTTATACTTGATATTATCAGCTCTTCTGTCCCATAATTATACTTAATATTTTAGTCCTATATGTTACAAATCAGTTATTTTTGCAACATATCTTTAATTACAAAGCAATACTAAACAAACAAAATGAAAGAAACTTTACTAACATATCTTAACAAAAAGAATTAGAAAATAAAATTTTACGCTATAGTTGATCGCAGAGTATAGCTTAAGCTTGTTCAGGCTTGAGACTTGAATTCACTTGATTAGGTGTTTGCAGCTATCTCTAATCTTTGGCCCAAAATTTGAGCCCAAACTGTCAAACCCATTACTTTAAACATAAACCACCAAACTAGGTGTTGGTGGCTGCCCTTTCCCAGTTTCAAGAACCAAAATGCAGAGGTGGAAAAATGGGTGGGCTGGGTAACACTGTAACAGGTTCACTTGATAATGAGCTATTATTTGTACGGGTCGATATGTGTCATAGTGGGTTGACCCAAAGTACTTCTTGTCCAAGTTTAAGTATAATCACAAAAGTTACTTTATTTGTAGTATAAATATATGGTTCTTTTTAGGGGTATTAACAATCCGATCAGACTCGAGTTTTGGCCTACTACTTGGCTCGAGCTCGAATAAACTTTTATAAATTGGCTCGAGCTCGAACTCGAATATTTTGTTGTTGTTCGAGCTCGAAGCTCGTTTAAAATTTGTAACTTTTTTGTAATCCTACAATAAACTAGTTTTCAAGCTTAAGATGCTCGTATAAAAAATCGAGCTTGATGGGCTCGTTTATCAACTCAAGCTCGAGCTCGAAAGCTCGTTTACAATTATAAAATTTGTTCTAATGCTCAAACTAAAGTTTATGTTACTTATAATAAACACTAATATGTATTTAAATCACAAAAGTGTATTATGCTCATACTTATATTTTTTAGAGTAAATTACATCGTTATTATTCTAGATTTCATACGACATCCAAAAACGCGAAATCTTGCACCGTTAGTCTAATATATTGAATAAATTAAGTGGGTGGTCCAGTTTTGCTAACGTCATTAGGGTTTCTCGTTACCTTCAGTCACATGCCAGACACATGAGGATGCACATAAGGGTAGGTTTGTGTGTTCACTATTTGTCATTTTATGCATTTGTTTAATATATTTTTTTGAGTAAACTCCAAAATACATCCTTGTGGTTTACCCCGTTTCGCCTCGCACCATACATCCCTCTCGCAAAAGTTTCAACATATACATCACTCCGTTAGTAAGAGTTAACCTATATACATCCCTCAGTTAAAATAAGGACTAACGTTGCAAATTATTTCTCCGTTATCTTCTAGCGAGATAGAAAATATTTACACCGCTAGTCCTCTAGGTTAACGGTAGTTGCACCGTTAGTTCTTTTTTTCGTTTTCGTTCGTTTTTTTACTTTTTCGTCCGTTTTTTTTTTATGTTTTCGCCCGTTTGTTATCGTTTTCGGCCGTTTTTTAACGTTTTCGTCTGTTTTTTTATGTTTCGTCTGTTTTTTACGTTTCGTCCGTTTTTTACGCTTTCGTCTGTTTTTTTACGTTTTCGTCCTTTTTTTTTTTACGTTTTCGTCCGTTTTTTCACGTTTTCATACGTTTTTATCCATTTTCATTCACTTTTATTCGTTTTTGTCTATCATTCTACGTTTTCGTCCATTTTTCTTACGTTTTATCCGTTTTCATCCATTTTTATACATATAATATGTATGAAAATGGATAAAAATATTTCTGTATTGATTTTAAATAACGATTTTGATCCGAATCATCAAAAGTGTAAAACCCAAAAGTTGTCCGGAATAATGTTTTACATCAAGACTCACCACATTTTACCCTGAAATATCAAAATAAGGGTTGTTTACTACCAAAACTTAAGCGCTTTTTGACCAAATTCATAACTTATAAGATTATAAACTCTTTTTAAGTTTTTTTTGAAACCTTTTTTTTAAGTTTATAAGTTCATAACATAAAAAAGGTTTCAAAAAACTTAAAAAAAGTTTATAAATTGATAAGTTATGAATTTGGTCGAAAACCGCTTAAGTTTTGGTAGTAAACAACCCTTGTTTTGAATTTTCGGGTTAAAAACCCAAGAGTGTTGATGTAAAACATCATTCCGGACAACTTTCGTGTTTTACACTTGTGATGATTCGGAGCAGAAAGGGGTCAAAATCGTGATTTAAAATCGAAAATCGATACAGAAACATTGTTATCCGTTTTTATCCATTTTCATACAATTTTTATCCGTTTTTATACATATTATATGTATAAAAATGGATGAAAACGGAAAAAAAAACATAAGATAAACGGACGAAAACATAGAATAATAGACGAAAACGAATAAAAGTGTATGAAAACGTGAAAAAAAACGGACGAAAACGTAAAAAAAATGGACGAGAACGTAAAAAAAGGGACGAAAACGTAAAAAAACAGGCGAAAACGTAAAAAACGAGCGAAAACATAAAAAAAGAGGCGAAAACGTAAAAAAATGAACGAAAACGTAAAAAAAAGGGGAAGAAAACGTAAAAAAGGACTAACAGTGCAAATACCGTTAACCCAGAGGACTAACGATGTAAATATTTTCTATCTCGTTAGGAGATAACGGAGAAATATATTTTGAGGGATGTATACAGATTAACTTTTACTAACGGAGTGATGTATTGTTGAAACTTTTACAAAAAGGATGTATGGTGCGAAACGGGGTAAACCACATGGATGTATTTTGGAGTTTACTCTATTTTTTTTGTCTTTTAATGTATTGTTCAATTTTTTTTGTCCTTTTATAAATTTGTTTATTATTATTTTTTATCCTTACTATAACAATGGCCCACCATTACCAGTTACCACCAATCATACTTTTCTTCTTCACCCACCACCCTTACCACTACCACTGTCAATCACCATCACCGTCCACCAACTCTTACCACTGTTCTAAAAAATTATTCAACCTTAAACCCCTCATTACCACTGTCACCACCATCGCTGTCACCATTTTATCATTGCTATTATTCTATTCACCATGTAAGCAACAAAAGTAAATCTGTCACACATACGACTCTCTCTCCCTTCCTCCCCCTCTCTCTCTCTCTCTCTCTCTCTCTCTCTCTCTCCCTCTCACACACACAAACACACACACACTTAGGAAAGCTAATCTATATGATAAAAAAAATATTCATCATTGTCTGCTCGCTCTAACATGTGGATAAAATCACATGGTCAACCATGTCAACATTCAATTCCGTCTTGTTCAGGCAGACACTTCCACTTGAAATCTATATAAAATCATTAAAACATGCCAAAGAGGCCTTCACAAAACTGGATCCAATAAATGAAATAACGGACTAATGATGCCGAGCTGGAGTTTTACTTACACATAAATATCCGATTGGATCTAGCTTATAAACCACAAATCAAACACAACACCGACTACAAAGCTATAACAAAAATCAATTAATCCAATTTTAAACAGTAAACAACACAAATAATATCAAATTGCAACTGAAAAGAAAAACTAACAGATCCAGATGTGAATCGAGTTATGTATAAAATTAGAGATTGATTGAAGTGGTGAATTAGTAATGGATGGATAAGATAGGAATCTCCCACAGGTCACCCACGACGGAATCCGGCCACCTACACGACGGAATCCGACCATCTCTTACCTCGCCGCTAACATATGGGTTTTTGTTGGGTGGTCTTTTTGTACCTTAATCATCCATGGTTTTTTGTATCGGAAACCACTGGTTTGATAATTTGGTGGTGAAATAGATGGTTTGAGAAGATAGAACCTTGTAATTTTATAATTGAGATATTAACGAATAAATAGCTAACAATTTTGTTTATATCCCATATGGAAAGGATATGTGATCATGTTTCCATTATGTTTTGGCATTAAGAAAGTAGTAATGATTTTATAACTCCACGTCAGTGAAAAGGAGATATATGTTTTGGATTTGGGAGCAACATACTTTCTGGTGGAAAGCCTGGTAAGGTTCCTTAAAGATAAATTACGCAATAGGTTGTGAGTGAAGATTGTGTAGATGACAAATAAAAAATAAAAAATAAAAAAATGCGGTGGTAGGATTTGGACGATGGTGGTGGTGGTGGTGATTGACAGCGGGGGTGGTGTGTGAAGAAGAAAAGAGTATGATTGGTGGGCCCCATAGAGGATTGTTAGGCTGCACATTACCAACGACCTTCATTTTACCCGCCACTCCAGCTCTCTCTCTAAGACTCTAACGACCTAAGGTTTAACAACAAAATTAAATTTCATTAATAATTAAAGCATTACAATAAAATTCAAATAAAATTAAAACATTACAATGAAATTTAAATAACACTAAAACATTACAATAATAAAATGACTAAACTAGTATTGTTTATGGTGTGACAGTGTTCAAGTTTTAAAAGTTCAAAAAAGTTTTTTGTTTCTGTTTTTTTTGTATATTTTTTTTTAAACAAACGCTCACAAAATATTGGAGATAGAGGGAACGTATTTCGGTCGGAAATACGATCGAAAAAAAAAAAAAAAAAACTCATCGACCGATTGCCTATCGATTGCCACTGTAAGGCGATCGACCGAATGGTCGATCGCTTACCCTTACTGCGAGAAGCCTTATAGTAAGGACAAAATAATAATAATAAACAAATTAATAAAAGGACAAAAAAAATATTAAACAATACATTAGAAGACAAAAAAAAAATAAACAAATGCATAAAAGGACAAAAACAGTGAAAAGACAAACCTACCCTTATGTGCATCCTCATGTGCCTGGCATGTGACTGAAGATAACGAGAAACCCTAAGGACGCTAGCAAAATTGGACCACCTACGTAATTTATTCAATATATTGGACTATCGGTGCAACATTTCGCGTTTCTGGATATGGGGACTAATGGTGTAATTTACTCTATTTTTTATGATTTTAAGTAGATGTAGGGGGTGTTTACTTTTCTCTTAAGTGGAGAGAATTGTGGACCCAAAACCTTTAATGTCTCTTAATTGGGAGACTCATTAAAACTCCACTTTCCCATATTAGAGGCTCATTAAGAGCTTTATATCTAATCACCTAATTTAGTAAACACTCCCGTGGTTCCCTTATAAATGGGTCTTTGTTTTATAGTGCCAATCTCTCTTCATTTTTCTTATCATTTTCAATGTGAGATACTTTTCATCTTTTTTTTTTTTTTTTTTTTTTTTTTTTTTTTTTTTTTAAATAATATTATTAGGCAAATATATAACTACTACACAAAATTCTTAAAATATAAATTTTATATCGTTACATTATCTATTATAATTCTTAATTAAAAATATGATATTCATATATTTTATCATTAACTTATGCTAACAAATTTACTAATTAAATTATATAACAAAGTTAATACACTTGATCTAATAATAAAAAAAAATGTGATGCTCAAATAATAGAATAAATGATTTATTAAGGTTTATAAAGAACACGAAATTGATATACTTATATCATCTATAATTCCCCAGTATATATTTTGCCTCTTTCTATATATGTGATTTTCGAATGAGTATAGCTAAAGAAATTTTGTTATCCGAGGTAGAGTCAAGATCATCAATTATTTAATTAGTTCAAGTAAATTATTAATTGTTTGAGATGTTTACAAAAATAAGTTATGTGTATGTGTATTATGTACCTTCATGTGCCTCTTGTAAATGTACGTGTGTATCATATGTAAGAATGTATGTATATGTTTCTCTGTTTAAATGCTTATATGAGAGACATTGTATGTGTATGCGTATATTTACATGTAATGGATTATAAATCAATAAACCATCATCATAAATCTAGCAACTAGTTAACATGGTTCAAACGAGTGTAAAAGTTAGTTAATTCAAGACTAAACTCAGAAGAAGGGTTTCTACAAGAATATTACCAACAACAATATTCGTGTTTTATCATCAAATTGATTGGAGATGATAATGATAACGTTTTTTATATTTCATCGTTATACCATGACTCAATTGTGTTTAGCAACCTCACAATGAGTCTACGCATATGTATTTATCATATATGTCTTTGTATGTAGATATTTGTCGCACTAATGTATTCCATATGTGTGTGTCCGTACATATTTGGATTTCGTACGTACGTGTCCTATGTGTCTATGCAGATATAAGTTTCATATGTAAGTGTCACGTGTGTTAACACATATTTGAATTTCATTGTATGCGTCTTTTGTGTGTGTAAGCGTGAAAATCATAAAAAGGAATTATTTATATACAATATACATACATATGTTGTGTTTAGAGTCACAAATCCCTCTATATAACTCCCAACATCACGTGAGCTATTCGTCAATATACGAGCGAGAGTCGTTGAAATCATCTAATGATTCAGAATTCTTATTTAGTGATATCTATGATTGGATTTCATTAATTTATGTATTTAGTTATCTATGAAACACTAACTAGCATAAAACTAATGTTAACAAAATATATGCTCCATTTATATATATGAGCAACAATTTATTTGATACATAACCATAAGTAATTACAAGATCGTTAAATTATTCATGTATATTAACAACCTGAGTAATACTGGTGAGCTTGAATGAAAAAAGGAAAGAATAAAGATTTCATTTCACATCCCACATTGGATGAGTGAAACAAAAGGAAGGCAATGTGAGGGCGGCTATTAAAACAAAGCCCAAGTTTACTAGTTTATATATAAACTAAAGTGTAGATCTTCTTTAATGTGATTGATGGTTAACATATTGCTAGTTTTGATTTTTAGTTTAACCTTTAATATCGATAGTTTTTTAAATTTTACAATCTAAATATTTTGAAACGACATATTTAGCTCGCTTAGCTCGTTCGGCTCGAGTAGCTCGTTTCGCTAGTTCGGATCGAATAACTAAACGAGCTTTCAAACGAGTCAAGTTAAATACGAGCTTTTAAAGCACGGCTCGTGAAATTATTCGAGCTCTGCATTTTGTTTGAGCTTGACTCGAGCTCGAAAATTATCCAGCTCGATTCGAGCTAAACGAGCTCGAGCTCGAGTAGCTCGTTAAAAGGTTGACTCGTTAACATCCCTAGTTCTTCTTAATAAAATGACTTAGGAGGTTATATGCATTAAAAAGTACACTTTAGGCAACTTTTACCCTATTTAACCTCTTCCCTATTAAGTTTTAACTATTCTTTTCCCTGTTGTGGATAAAATATTATATGAATCGACCCTTGCCCATTTATAAGTGAAGGGGTAGCAATTGCCACCTCTTACCAAGATTTTTGATTAGGTCACAATACGAGAACGAGCCAACTCATATTTAACGTTATTCTCAGTTTCACTGTTGCACGTGCATGAAACAATGACATGTGGGACGATTGCCTGACCTACGTGGAAGAGGATTGTAGCATTTTCTAGTTTGAAAATAGTAAAAAATAAAATAGAAAATGTTAATGTATTATCCACTAAAGATAGGTTTGTCAGGGTATATAATCTATGAAATATTCGAAATCCGGCATTGTGTTGGGGTTAGCGGGTAGAAAGCGATACAAACATTCTGCCATCTTTATTTTGTTTCTCTATAACTAATACAGTAATATGTGTGCACTCACGATCACTAAAACAATATTATCACAGTACTAATGTAAATAGATCTTGGGCAACCTGCAACTCATTTGCCCCTTTGAGATAAAACACAATCTAAATCATCTTCATATTGCCACCTCTATGTGGGACTGTCGGATCCAACGTACACACAGGACAAGATTTATGGCTCTTTATCCATGTCTTCTCACGGTCCGATTATGATGTTTCTTGGCTAATAAGATTAAAATCTGTAAGCGATAGAGAAGCAATTTCAGTAATGTTAAAGCATTCAGATAAATCATATCCGTTACATTCATATAACTAAGATGCTATCTTTCACTATAACTTTAGTATTAGAATCCTTGTAACTGAGGGGCAACACTGTTCACCTTTTACTGCAAAGGAAAGTTATTGCATGCTTTTAATAATTTCAAAAAGTCACTGACCTTTACTTATGATTAACATTTTCAGGTTGGGTTCTTCATGAAATCATTAAAAGATTGAAGTTATATTGCAAGTGGTTGACATATGGACAAATGTGACAAGGAATCTTTTAAGTTATTCAGCATGATTTGCAATTGATTTGAGGGGCTATTTTGATTCCCAAATATAGGTTATGACAAAGTTGCACTGAAAGACAAAGATTGCAGTTGCAGTAAGAAACTTGTAAAATTATAGGGGTAAGTATAACTTCACCACTAAATTTTAAACTTCTTTTTGCAGATTATATTCTTTTAGAGCTTTTGTGTGCCATAATATTAGTTCACATGTTTACCTCATCATCAAAATGTACTATTAGTACAGTAGGTATGTAACTTTTACTGCCTAAGCTTTAATTCATAACGTCATAACTTTCCCGCACCTTCTAAATGCTTACAGATAACTAGCGGTAGCACATAAACATTTTTTTTTTTTTTTTTTTTAAATAAATAAATTAGAACGGTTTATCTCCTTGCCAGATTTGACGCGTTACTCTTCTAAATCAACCGAATTACCTGTTCATATGTGAAATAGTGAATATGGTGAAAGTCACTTTTGTTGATAACCAATATATGAGCAAGGAATTTATTAGGGTCAGGCTAAATTGATTTTGCGAACTATCTATGGTATGTGTGCTCTTGTGGGCATCACAATTCAAGATGGTGTGGCTGTAAACACATCATCCCGGGAGGCGGAGGATTGGTCCGTTATGATTAAAGTTAAGCATTTGATATTATGATTATAATTTTCTGATTTATATGGGGTTGGAATAGGGAGATTTGAGTAAATAAGCTAAAGTTGTAATAAATCTCCATGTTTGTAAAATGACATACTTTTTTTATACGGCTACATACTTGCATCTGACTTCCAAGTAATGGTCGTCTAATCTTGTTTTTTTCAAGGGTTAACTCAGTGGTATATTCCTAAATTTTTGTAGACTCGGTAAACTCTTTTGTGACCTGTTACTGGTTTCTTAAGGAAACAAGTCTGTGCTTTTAAGCAGTATGTTATTTAAAAAGCAAATAAACGGGTGTAGATTTTAACAAAAATGAGCATTCCATGTCTAGGAACCATATTGGGGTGTCTATTTAAATGATTCATGTTTCACGGATCCATATTAAGTAAAACTAATTGGTTTTCGGTTTCTGAAAGATAAGCTAGACCGTTAAAAATATTACAAGAAACAAAATCAAAGCAATCACTTTACAATTCGGTTTCGGTTTTGCCATTTTAGGTTCTATGAAATGGAGAATGGAAGTTTGGTTTTTGAACAAAAGGATCAACTGTAGTAGTGTCTTTCTCTATATATTAAATTAGATTCCAATGTAAGGAAGTGAGAGCCTTACTGAAGGCATATGTTATTCCATTTACCCTTGAAGACAAGAAACTTAGATATGTAGGGTAAAGAGCAAAGTCACACGAAATGCGGTTCGCTTCGGTACGGGAACGGGAACGGGAAACGCTAGGTCCCTAAAATATGGTACGACGTGTGGTAGGCTCATTTCGGAACGCTACGGTACGCTCTGGTTCGATGTACCATAAACCTTGGTACGATGTACCCAATTCAGTACAATGTACCATATTAAGAATAATATTACATTTCTACATTACGATACGTATAAGCCAAATATCCATATAATATATTAATATTCAAAAGATTGTTAGGGACATATATCATAAGTAAATAAAATTAAATTAGTTGAAGTAATTATTGGTTAAAATTTGGTTTGTTGTACCAATTCGTTTAGGTACGATGTACTAATTCATTTTGGTACGATGTACCGATCCGTTTTGGTACGTCGAACCAGTAGACTTCGGTACGGCGATTGATGATGTTTGGAACGCCGAAAATAACGATCCCCAGCGATCCGGATCGTGATCGTACCACGTTTGAGTACAAACGATCCGGAACGTGGAACGCGGCCGAGTCAGCGTTTCATGTGACTTTGGTAAAGAGTAAAGCTGTGGGATTTATTATTATATGATGGGTGCCATCGTCATTGCGTCTCGTGAGGAGACAGGGCTGAATGGTTGTGAACGTTTGTGAATTGTGTGGTAAATAAGTGTATATGCATGAGTGTAAAATACATTGGGAATGAACTCTATAAATCGACAATAATAACCAAAACCAATCCAAACCTAAATAAGAAATGAGTTCTGATTAAGCTGAATATATATATGTCAAACATACAAAACTAGATTTCAATTCAAAGATTATGCAATCAAATAATTCAGTTAATATGTTGGAGGTGTATTCCTATGAGGACTGGTGCGTTTGGTTTAAGTCGTTACGTATTCAGGCCAAGACCAAGATTTATTTAGAAGGTGTTTTCTTCGTTACATGGTGGTCGATTTGGACTTTCCGCAACAAGCTTATCTTTGGGTCATCTCCTCAATCCAAAGATCATATTGTGGACGACATCGTCGCTCGTTCTTTTTCTTGGTGTAATTCTAGATGTAATTCGAACTTTAGCTGGGTCGATTGGCTTAAGAATCCTTCGCTTATTTCTTTGTAATGTTTTTCTAGCACCTTGCTAGTTTTTTTTTAATAAAATCCGCTGTTCAAAAAAAAAATCAAATAATTCAGTTAACTCCAAATAGCAAAACTCATCTTGTGTTTTTCACCGCTAATATGATCCAAAAGCAAGATAGTATGATCGTTAATATGCTAACCTTTGTAGTCTCAGTTGTAAAACATCGCTCCGGTTATAGTTATACATGTACCAAAATCATTTCAGTCTATATGTTTTATATATTTGAACACACGATATAAAATGTGATAGTTTTTTTGACACCCATAAATGAACATATATTATGCAGTATCAGTAAATAGTAAACCTAACTCCTATGTCAGCAAAAAAAAAAACATAAGATAATGTACTGTACAAGAGTCCTGGATTACAAAAGTGAGTTTGTAGATGTGAATTGAATCTTAAATTGAATGGCACACTGCCAACTGAGTCAGTACTTAAACTACTGAAGGACTATAGCCTTCATTGGATGCTGAGGTAACCCAAACAGAGAAGTTAGCGTTTTCTTTCTTTTTTCAGAACAAGTTACATTTAATATTAATTTATCTTGGTTTGTTTTAAGCTAGTTTTCTATTCTATATCGGATATAGAAAATTGTATATCTTTTTCCATGACCAACACTTATAAAAAATAGCGCTTTTAGAATTCTTGCGAACATTGATAAGCGGCAAGACTGATTAGTTCGTATGCTCAATCTAAAGCACAATATGTGGAATGTGGTGTGCCGAGCCACTCAACACCTGCTTTGAGAAACGTGATTATTTTCTTGCAAAAAACCGATGCTTGTGAAGTTTTGAACTTGGGTTTCCACACGAGAATCCCAAATAATCACCACTAGGCTATACGGCTATACCCTTGGCGTTCTTATTCCTTGAGATTTAACTCTAATGGATTCAAGTGCTACACACTTCTCTTCTTTTTGGTTTTCAAGCGCTTTAGCGTTCAAACAAGAAGTTTATCAGTTATAATTTCAGTTATATGTAGTGTTTCAGTGAGTTGATTAGCAAGATTGGAGAAACATCTTTTAATTTTTAAGTGTAATGTTGTGAATCTTGTACAATTAAATGAAGACAGAATGATGTTCAATAAGTGATAACACATGAAATGAAACATCTACAAAAGTTTCAGGTCATTATTACTAGAAAGGACACAATTTTAACATTTTTAAGCCATCACATGTGACTTATTTTTCTGGTATCTACAGTTTTATCTTGTTGAAGCAAGACAGGCGTGGCCCCATTTCACCTGGTTTAATTATAGCACACGGTGACAAAACGAGCTTCAATGCAGCAAATATGTCCATGATTTTGCTAGACATAAAGTTAAGATACACATAACAATGTGTATGTTGAACGCTTTTAGGTGGTTAATAGGTGCTAGGTGTGGTAATGGCTGCTCCCGATTTTTGGTTACGAATTATAAAAGCTTTCCGAAAAATATCGTTTTTTCGTATGTTCAATCTTCAATAATACGTGTGTTACTATTTTCTTTATGATGTAATTTTAGTTTATTCCAAAAATTCTTTATGAAAAAACTTTAGTTTAACCATAAATTCAAAACACTTTATTGCGCAACTTTAGTTTTATTTAGCTCAAAATTTTACTCAAGTCAAAGTTATAGAAAAGTTTAATAAAACAAAAGAATATGACAATCAGATGACAACAAAAATACAAATAAGAATTATAGAGATAATGTTATAAAATTAGGGGGTATGAATATCATCCAAATGCAATTTTACTGATAAAAGTTTGTCAATCAAAAGTTTTTTGTGCAACACTCTCAAAAATCTTAGTTGTGCCGGCTAAAGTGCAAATCATCATGCATAGTGCAAGTACTTAAACATGTCTCAACCATGTTTAACAAAACTCCTACCAATATAATAACTTTAAGTATTCGTAATAGCGTGCTGAGGGAGTGTTTGCCTTGTTTGTTTTAAATAATTATTAATAATTGTGTTTCCAAGTTGCTAATAATCTGTTTCAAATAAGCTGTAGCAATAAATAAGCTTCAAAGTATTTAATATTTTTGGTGTACCTTTACATGTAAATCCATAAGAAACTATAATATGTCAAACACTTGAACAACATTAAGGGTGTGTTTGGTAGAGAGAAAAGAAATTGGAGAAATGGAATTGGATTAAATTCCCTTGTTTGGTATAGAGAAATAAAAAAAGCGGAGAATTGAAGGGAAATTGGTGGAGAATTGGAGAGAAATTGTAGTGTAATTTGGTTAACCTCCATTTCCATCATTTTGGTGGAGAATTTAGAGAAATGAGTTTTTTTTTTTTTTTTTTTTTTTTTTTTTTTTTTTTTTTAATACATTTTTAAAAAATAATTTAAAAAAAAAATACATTTTCAATTTTTTTTTTAGAAAAACAAGTTTTTTTTTAAATACATTTGAAAAAAAAAAAAAATTAAAAATATTTTTTTAAAAATAATATTTAAAAAAAAAATATTTAAATTTTTTTTTTTAATAAATACATTTTTAAAAAATATTTTTTTAAAAAAAACAAGTTTTTTTTTTAAATAAATACATTTTTAAAAAATATTTTTTTTAAATAATTTTTTTTAAAGAAAATACATAAATTTAAAAAAAAATTAAAAAAAAAAGATATATATATTTTTTTAAATATTTTTTAAGAATTGTTATTTAGAAAAAATAAAAAATAATTTTTTCATTTCTCGGGTCAAGTCTCTGTTGTTACCAAACATTAGAATTGAACAAAATTCTCTACTCATTACTATTCTCTGAGATTTTATTCCTCTGCTTCATTTCATTTCTTTGAAATTCTCTCTACCAAACGTGCCCTAAGCTTCTTTCATGGTTAATGGTTACAACTCACCAATTAAAAAGTACATCCAAAGTGCATCTCATTTTGTTATGCCATAATTCTACCAGTACTCATTGGTGCTTTCTCATGAGCTTTATAGAATTCTTAAAATGAACATGAAACTCGGGCAATTATTTATTACTTGCAAATCTAGACAAATATGAAACAACTAAGTTACATAACTTTTTGTTCTTCCCATCCTAACCTAAGAGGTTAGTGTGCAATTTATCATTAAATTACACAGCTTTTCAGTTTTTTCCTTTACTATGTCACTACATAATCAAGGGTGTAAGCGAATTACACCAGCACCCTTTAATCCGAGCTTTCAGGAATCCCCTTGCTTACTGGGATTGTACTCTTACCCATTCATAACGTCCTTCAAGCGGGTTTTCATTCACAATGTCAAAGTTGTACCTGCATGAACATTAAAAAGTATTTGTATAATTAATGGGTGGCAAGACACGATCACGTGAAGGATGGAACATGTTGTGCAATTTCCACCCATAGCACATTTTAGTTTTAAGATCATGATCCACTAAAAGCTACAAATTAATGAGACGCATATATCGACCCGCTGATGTTCAAAAGAGAGAATATGTTATTTGGATTATGGTTGTTTAAGAACGAATTTAATGACGGTGCTAATAAGGTGGCGACACAAGGGCAAAAGAACGACGATACAATTCGGTTAGTAGGAGGCATATGAGTTTAGAAGGGGATACGGGATGTACTAATGAATGAGTCGAGTCTGGTTATTTCCTATCTCAAAGGGGCCAAATAAAATAAAAGTTATATTTGGCTATTTGCAAGGATAGTGTCTTTAGGACCCGTTTTAGAAAACCCATTTTGACCCGTTAGACCCCCACCTCTTGTTAGGATTAAGATTAAAGTATCATACTTGTCAGCAAAGAGTCTCTGTTGTTCCTGCTCATGACGCGCAAAGAACTCCTCAATCTCATGTGCCAAAGGCATAATCCTTGTGACAGAATTCTGGTTTATTCGGTTAGAAGCTTGTAGATTTCTGGGCCTTGTGCTAGAACCAGGGGTGCAAATTACATTCATGTCCTTTATCGAGTTACAAGGAGTGCTTTCTCGAGTGCTCCTGTTATAAAACATAACATTATTCAAAAGTTTAAGATATATAGAAAAGTATCAGTGTTCAGGGAATAACAAACACATACAGAAAGAAAAGAGTATTTTTCGTAAAAAAATATGCCAATGGAAGTAAAACCATCACATTATTGTCCTCTGTTTCTGTACTATTCACTGATGTGGGTAAAACAACTTATGTGGCCCCTTTCTTCATGCAAGCTATTCAGGGGGTGTCCGTGTCTTGTCTTTTTAACTGATTATTGAGGCTTAGCATTGTATAAAAACTAATTTTAAATTTACAAAATACTTAGGGTTGAACGAATCACATTTGATAAGAAGCTGTTGTAAGAAAACTGCTGAATAGTTAAGATAAATGCAGAATTACGTTACTAACCCCACCGTTATGCAATTGATGTGATATATTTATTTGGTTCTCATTATTCAAGCCGCAATAATAACATGCAAAAGCTCATCCAGACAACCTAATAACGTGTATAAAACCTTGATCTTTAAAATTACAATGGTCCACATTTTGGGCATTATTTCAGCAAATTGGACCATAAAATTCAAGCCAGATAAGAAGAATCACACAACATTATATCTTAAAAGATCAAATCTTTCCTGATAGCCAACAAAAACTATATCTATTAAAGACGTTGGCCGGATATGGAAAGAGTGAACAGTTCATAATAAATTAAGGTCATGTGGGGCTAAAAATATCTGTGAGTAACACTAGTATTTATTTCATGCATCGTGACATCTCATCACCTATACAAAACAAAGTTGAAGAAAGACCTCATAAAGACAGTCGTTTTCAGTAATTGGTATCCAAATTGCCGACAACACGGACATGTGTATAAATGTGTATTGTTTGCGAACAGTTAAATTTGCCAAATTAAACAATCAATAAAAGTGCTTGTTACCTATTCATTTTAAATCTTTCATCAAATTAGCAAGCAAGTTTTAGTCTCTCATCAAAGAAACCATCAAGATGCAATAGATTGCTAAACTGTGTCATTTTTGACTCAAGAGAGTCAACATTGCATGAAAGGTGGCAGGTTAAAGGTCAAATGTTAACAAATCATATGAAGTAATGGTCCTAATTCCTAAAGATAAATTGCATTAAATCGAGACAAGAGCACGTTTATTAACCCGGGTGTGATCAGCTATCATCATCATGGCAAAGCAAAGTGGTCCGGTGGTGGTTGAATGTCAAGTCTTAGGCTTAATCGAAGAAAAATAAATGAAGAATAGTGAAACATCTTATCTGTCTCTAGCTCACATAATTCAACTTCAAAACTCAACTCATTTCACTTCCTAGCTTTCCATATCAACTACTTTTAGCATAAATTTCACCTTTAACTCTACGAAAACTGACTCATATAAGTTCATATAGTTAAGCTGACAAATAACTAACAATTAAGTTAAAGTTACGGTTGGTCAATAGTTCCGCAAAAATTAATGATCCTAAATAACTCGTTAATTGCAGGCTTGCAGCCATCAGTTTTAGTCCTCTCAAATAGGCGCTCAAAAAAAAAAATGTAAAAAAATCGGAAAACATAGAAATTCCATCCCCTAAAACAATAAAATCAAAAACTTTAAATTTTCACACACCTTAATCCCCTACATAAAAAAGGTAAAAAGGACAAGAAACTGTACAAAAAGTTGCACCAAAAACCCTTTAGCAAATTTGATGTTTAAAGAGTAGGTTATAAAACATGCTAGTAGTGTACAAATGTACAATAACGAATAAAACCGCCCAAAAGCACAAAATTTGTGAAAATGCATAGTGGTACCCCACATGAGAAAATGAAAAATGAAAGTTGCCCTTTTTCTCATATGAAAACATCAAAGTGCCTCCAAAGAGCATTTTCACCAATGCCCCACTATTCCACATATGAAATCACTATCACTATAATTACTTAGCACACAATTTTATCTACAGATTCAACTTTTATTGAAATTGACATAATAATAATAATAATCTAAAATAAAGGTAGCAAAGGCACAGAAATTTGTTAACAGGCACCCAAAACATAATCTTTTCATAACTTAAAAAAAAAAAAAAAAAAAAAAAAAAAAAAAAAAAAAAAAAAACCCTACATTTTTATTCTTTTTTATTATTTTTTTTTTCTTTCATATAAATTAATTGAGTTATTTTCTTTAAAAAAAAAGTTAGCATTTTTATCTTAATAAACTTGCTAACAAAGCCACAAACTTTATAGTTTTTTTAACATATGTTTAATTATAGCTTTATAAAAAAATTTACAACCCAACAAAAATCAAGATTAAAAAAACATATGTTTCATTATAGCTATTTTTTTTTTAATCTTTTTTTCCAAAAACACCAACAAAAAATAAAATAATCAAGATTAAAATTTTTTAAAATTAACCCATTTCTCTAATTTGTTTTCTTCACATAATATACCAGAAAACACAAAATTATAACAAAAAAACTAAATTAAAATTAAATTTTTCTACAATTAAATATAAAAAAGATTATACCTTTGTTCTCTAGCATCAAACCCAATATTATTTTCACCTTCAAAACACTCTTGGTCACCACCTGTACAACAATTCACTTTAGGGTTAGGGTTAGGGTTTTGACTCCTGCAAAAAGTCAACGGCGTCTTCTTCAGTCTCCGGCTACGTAGCTGGAGATAACTCATCTCCGGCCGTCGTTCCTCCGGCGTCTCCGTTTGGAGTTTTTTCAAAGCTAGGGTTTTGGCGCGTGTACGTACGCCAGATGATTGAGATATATCTAGTGTGGATACTTTTGGGTTTGATTTGCCCCTTATGTATTTTCCCATAGTTTGAATTTTATAAAATTTGATGGGTTAATTTTTGAAGTAATTTGTGAGGTGAAGAGAAAGAT
Source organism: Chrysanthemum seticuspe (assembly GCA_019973895.1). Taxonomy (NCBI): domain Eukaryota; kingdom Viridiplantae; phylum Streptophyta; class Magnoliopsida; order Asterales; family Asteraceae; genus Chrysanthemum; species Chrysanthemum seticuspe. The sequence continues at coordinate 104,315,888 of BPTQ01000005.1, read as the reverse complement.
GGCGAGAGAGAGAGAGAGAGAAAGGAGGGGAGGGAAAGAAAGAGGGGGGAAATGTTTGTATCTCAATCAATCAAATGTTGGGAGTATAAAGTTATGGTTTTGGGTTGTAGGTCACTATTTTATGTTGGGAAATGATTTGGAGACCTAATTATGTGTCTAAAGATATGTCTAAGCATACGTGGCATGATCCTGATGGTTTGTGAAAAGTGTGTCCCTTGACTGCAACCATCAGGATGATGCCACGCAGGTTTAGGCATGAGTTTAGGCATACCTTTTAGGCCTCCCAATCATTACTCTTTTATGTTTTCTACTCCATAAAATGAATTTTGGTCTAGTTCTTTATCACTTTTTAAGGCTAGATGCCAAGGAACACATTCATTCATTTTATGTCTCAGCGTCACGTCAGTTTTCTCTTTCTTCTCATTTTTACTTATTTTTACTCATCTTTTCGTGAACAAAGTTACCTTTATAGTCACTTATCTCTTTTTTTAACTAGTCAGATACCCGCCCACAGCGACGACGATAAGTATAGTTGTAGGGGTGTGCACGATCCAAAAACCGGACCGGACCGGCCAAGACCGGACCGGACCGAGACCCGATTTCGGCAAAAATTTTAGACCGAGACCGGACCGAATGTGGTCGGTTCTGTCCAGTCCGGTCTCGGTCGGTCCGGTCCGTTCGGGTCGTATGCTCACCCCTAGTTATATGTGCTTACTTACCCGTTTAGTCAATTCATTTCACAACACTCCAAATGTATATGTGTTAGTTGTATGTGTTTGTTTAGGTTACTTGTATCTTTCTCTTGACATCATTATTCACCCATATAAAAATACCCTCGCAATCTCTTATCCGTCAAACACTCTCCCCAAAAGTATATGATTTTGACAAATCAAGATTGTATTGATTGAAATAAATGTTAAAGTGTAAAAATTTGAATTAAAATAAAATAAACCTACTAAAAATATAAAAACAAAAAACTCATAAAAATCTATACTATATTATAATGCATGTAAAAGTCAAACCTCATTCCAAGGCTAACTCCTAACCAAAAATTAAGATAAGGAGCTCCAATCATGAGATGACATGTGTCACTTCTTAACATAACAAACTCCAAGCCTAACTCCTAACCACTCAAAAGTAAGATAACGAGCTCCAATTATAAAGTGACATGTGTCACTTCTCAACTAAAAATTCATTTTTATTTTCAAATTGAAATATCTTTTTATCTACTTATTTTTTTTATAATATAATTTCACCATATTTTCTAAAATTTTATGCTCTTTAATTCAACATCAATTTTGATATATTTTTATGAGTTTTTAGTTTTTATATTTTTAGTGGGTTTATTTTATTTTAATTCAATTTTTTACAACTTTAACCTTTATTTCAATCAATACAATCTTGATTCATCAAAATCATATACTTTTGGGGAGAGAGTTTGACGGGTAAGAGATTGTGAGGGTCTTTCTATATGCGGGAATAATGATGTCACGGGAAAGCTACGGGTAAACCAAACAAACACATATACATTCGAAGTGTTGTGAAACGAATTCAATAAACGTGTAAATAAACACATATAACTATACTTATCGTCGCCGCTGTGCGCGGGTATCCGACTAGTATATCAAAATGGATGTTGAATTAAAGAGCACAAAAATTTAGAATATATGGTGAAATTAAATTATAAAAAAAATAAATAGATAAAAAAATATTTCAATTTGAAAACAAAGATGATTTTTTAGTTGAGAAGTGACACATGTCACTTTATAATTGGAGCTCCTTATCTTAATTTTTAGTGGTTAGGAGTTAGGCTTAGAGTTTGTTAAGAAGTGACACATGTCATCTCATGATTGGAGCTCCTTATCTTAATTTTGGGTTAGGAGTTAGGCTTGGAATTAGGGTTGGTTTATACATGCATTATAATATAGTATAGATAATTACAAAATAAAAAACATAAACGTCAACATATAAATACAAAAACGTGAACATACGAAATAGAAAACTTTTATTCATAAATTAAAAACATTACACTGACTTCAGAAATTAAAAATATTACATTAAAAACTGAAATTAAATATTACGAGACAAATGTTCGACCAAATCGAGACGAAGGTTTTGATGCATTTGATGTGATCTGATGTATCTCATAACATCTCCGAATTTCCATAACAGACGTACAAAAATAATCAAGAGATCGACGAGACGTTTTCTCACTTACCTGCAGATATTCATCTAAAGCATCAGAAAATGCGTCGTATGCCAATTGACGAATTGCGGAGGTGCACTTCATCAACGCTGAAATGCCTTCTTTTCTGGTACAATCAATATTATCACTAAAAACTAACAATAAATAGTTACCTCCCGAACTACCTAGTTGAAAATAGATCGATTCATTCGGAACATCTTTCGGAATGTACGTTCAGCGTAGAACGGGTTCTCACTAAAATATGCGGCGACTTCCGACTTTCAATTTCTTGTTCTTCTTATGAGTCGGTGAATATAATCATATTTGAATTCATTTGAAAAATAAAAGGAATGAGATATATGTTGTTTGAATGAAATACGAGAAGATGTGTATAAAAATTGTGAATTTTTTAGGTATTTATAGGGGAAAAATGGGGTAGTGTGGAAGGTTTTTTATATTTTTTATTTTTAACTAACGGTAACAAAGTCATAGTGGGCCCCCTTATTTTGCAAACTCACCTAGGTGAGTCGTTCACCTTACAGCTTCTCGATATGGGGACTCGCATGTAACTAAGGGCATAAGGTGACTCACTCACTTGCCTTGCCATCTAGTCTTATGTTTACCCAAAATTGAAAAGATAAAAGCTAAAAATACATTATGTGATTTTCATTATAATTCATTTTATTTTTATATTTCATTAATAGGTATTTTGATCATTTCTCACATCTTCATATTCTAATTTTATTAAGCTCACCAAACAATATGTTTCGGGGACAAAACCCATTTTCAAGAGTTCGCAAAATCTTAATTTTTGGTGCTGCATAACTAAATAGAAGTGATGCGTTATAAGGACAAACAGAGCGGGCATGAACCCATCTCCGTAACCTCCCTATCACACGCAACCATCCAAAACAGATGGCCTTGGTCATGGTAATATTGCATTGGTTTGGTGAGTTGCTCCATGTAACACCCCCAAAAATGAACAACGCAGCGGCAATAATGAAAGCATTGAAGTGCTACTAAATTGGTACACAATACAAGCATAGAGAATGTATTTAACTTGTCTGTTTTTAAAAGGAATTACATTCAATAATTAAACAAGTTTCAAAATATTAAATCAAATGCGGAAAATACATGACCTATTTATTAAGTTGTCCCAAAAAAAAAAAAAAAAAAAAAAAAAAATTGTAAAAATACTTTTTGAATGTCTATGACCATGCAATGCCCAATGTCTCCAGAAACCATGCAACAACCAAAGATTAATTATCTGAGAAAAAGATGCTTAAAAGTCATCATAAAACTGGTCTATTACGCTAACACTAAGTCATGCAACCGAAGCTTCGACAAGTATGCATGCTAGAAGCACGTTAAAATAAAGTAAGCCCCAAACAAGTGTAATCCCGTACACTTGTATCCCGACATGATATACGTCCGACCGGTTGGCGCTACCAAGCCTGGAGGGGGGAAGTCACCCTCAATAGATTTATCTATAGAATTCGCGCTTCTCAACAAGAATTGACGGTTCAAAAAAGTGTGCAGAGTGGGATTCAAGTTCTTAGGCTAGTCAACGTAATATTTTAAGTAAAGTATAAGTTTAGTTCCAGGCCAAGTAAAAGTTTTGCATGTTTCTCACCCTATTTTTTTTACATTTTTGTCTATTTTGGTACGTTTTTTTTACAATTTTGCACACATTTGTATGGGTTTTTTTTTCTTAAGTTTTTGGACGTTATTATACGTTTTAGGACGAAATTTTATGTTTTAATATGTTTTATACGTTTTTGGACGTTATTATACTTTTTTGGATGTTGTTATACGTTTTCATATGCTTTCTTACATTTTCTTACGTTTTTATACGTAAAAACGTATAAAACATACAAACATATTAAAGCAGATAAAACGTATAAAACATACAAACGTATAAAAGCGGATAAAACATATAAAGCATACATACGTATAAAACATACAAACGTATAAAACATACAAAGGTGTAGAAAAACGTAAAATTAGTATGAAAACTTACAAAAACGTAAAAAAAATGTACGAAAATGGACGAAAACGAACAAAACCATACAATAATGTATAAAAACATAAAAAGGACAAAGAAAAACGTACACACACACATATAAAAACGGATAAATTCACACAAAACGTATGAAAAATGACAAAAATATATACAAAAAATGTACGAAAATCGAGAAAACGTAAAAAAAAAGTACGACAGAGAAAAGCATACACAAACATATGAAAATGGATAGAAACGTACAAAAACGGACGGAAATATACAAAAACATACGAAGATGGAGAAAAAAATAAAAAAATGTAAAAAAAGAACGACAACAGATAAAAACGTACACATACCTAAAAAACAGATAAAAACGTACAAAAACGGACGAAAATATACAAAAACGTACGAAAATTGAGAAAAACATAAAAAAGTACGAAAACAGAGAAAATATACATAAACGTATAAAAATGGATAGTAACCTTTTTTAAAGGTTCAATAACCTATTTAATAAACCCCGTGAACTATATTAACTTGCTTGTAACATCTCAAACTATAGTGATGACGTGAACAAGAGAACCGATATATCATTCGGTTGCCCACCCTCGTAGTAACAAGAATGTCACTTTTTAAACGTTGAGTAACCCATATAATAAACCTGTTAACTTGAGTAACCTCTTTGTAACGTTTTAAACTTTAATAACTTATATGAACATTTCGGCAAACTTTAGTAACATATTTGTCTATTAACCCTTCAAATTAAAGTTATGTGATTGTTTGGTCAAATAAATTAAGGGCCCGTTTGGTGGGTTTAGGATTTGGATTTAGATTTGATATAAGAGAGAAAAAAAAAAGAGGTAAGAAAAAATAATATAATTAAATTAAAAAAATAATATTTTAATAATTAATGAAATTTAAAAAAAAAATAAATTTATTAATTTATAATATAAAAAAAACCATGTAGAGAAAAACAGCTAATCTGACCCCACAATTGTCAGAAAACCACTCATTCTACCCAAGATACGAAACATGTAGAGAGAAATACCTAGCCTAACCCCACAATTGTCAGGAAACCACTCCTTCTACCCAAGATACGAAACACTAGATTTTAAAAAATTTTTTTTTGAATCCATTTACTATAGTGAAATCTTCAACCAAATAGCTTATAAATGTCAAATCAAATCCAAAACCATTCCACACCCTTAAACCAAACTGCACCTTAAGCTTACTTATTTTTAAACTTGTTTAATAAAGTAATTTTATTTGAAACTTATATACATATAAATATCTTTTCATCTCAAATTTAATCTATATAAATAATATTTTATTTTAGTTTGTTTTGAGATAAGTGTCGGAGAAATTGTTTTAAATAAACACTTTACCTCCACCTTTACAAAAGTGAAACATCTAAACTCGTTTTACCAAAATCGACACTTTGAGCGAGCAAACATGGGGCGAGCAAGCATTTGCTCTCCATCTTCTTTGTCTTGTAGGGAGGCGGAGAGCAATTGGAATGGAGAGCAAAACATTTGCTCTTCATGTTCTTTGTCTTGTAGCGAGGCGAAGACCAATTGGGAGGGAGAGCTGCTCTTTGTCTTGTAGCGAGGATATGTGGGCGAAATGAATTAGAGAGCAAATGGTTTGCTCGCCCAAAGTATCGATTTTAGAAAAGTCCTTTGAAAGTGTTTTTTTTTTGTAATTGAGTGTGAGAAGTGTTTGTTATGGCAATTGATTTTAAATGTCGACTAGAAATGCTAACCAATCAAGATGTTATGAAATATGAAAATAACATCATGGTATAAAGATCGCATTTTAAAAAAGGGTTATGGTACAGAAAAGTTACTAAAGTTTACAAAAAATTTGTCCTAAGGTAATATAGTTTCATTTTGTTCAGTTAGGTTACTAAACTTTTGGTAAGCATACACTTCGAAAATTCAGTGTTAGTCCGAGTAACTTGGATGTATATTTTTTGATAAGTTCAGTAACCTGAGTGAACAAAATTCAAAGTTCAATAACCTGAACATTCACTTTTATAAGTTCAGTTACCTGAGTGAACAAAGTTTCAAAGTTCAGTAACCTGGATGAACAAAATGAAACTATATTACCTTAGGACAATTTTTTTGTAAACTTTAGTAACTTTTGTGTACCATAACCATTTAAAAAAATATGTACATTCTAAAACTTCACGTTCAATTTAAGACATAAGATGTGTAAGATTTGTGTACATAAGAACGTTGACTATCACAAGTGTTACTTATAAAAATGTCAGTAAGTTATACCGGCGCACACTAAACAAAATATGTAAGTTGCAATGAGGAAAATATGAAATATGATTATAGATGGATAAAATAATAATTATTTACGGCGTATATATTTATTCGGGATAAATATATTTTTTTTAAAGGCAAAGAAAATTATATATAACACAAAGAGCCTTAAACAAGGGAAAGGAATGTACAAACCATAAACCAAGCAAACAAAAACAACCAAGAGGAAAGAACCAACAATTAGACTAGACTAAACAGTTCGAACAACTTAGCAACCCAACTATTCCAATTGGCATACAAGGCCGCCAATCGGGAAGCGATCCAAGTCAACGATAACCTTTGAATACCCGGAAATATGTCTTCTCCTTTGATCTTTACAACTGCACCAAGATGAGCATTTACAATTCTATTTCTCCAATTCCAAATGAACCATATGACAATTAAGAAAACACCATGAACCACCTTTGAGATGCGGGTACTGCCATTTAAACCAATGTTACTGAGAGCAATATCCTTAATCGAAAAAAGGGGAAAGTAAATGGAGAGGGCATATTCCATCCGCTTAAGATTTTCCTCCAAATTGAGAGCGAATGAGAGCAATTGATAAGACAATGGCCAATATCATCGACACAAGTTTCATAGAAGGGGCAAAGATTAGATGCCGTGTTAATACCACGAAGGTCAAGATTCACCCGAGTGGGAAGATCTAAAGACGTCCTCCAAGCACAAATATTTACTTTTTGAGGGACAAGAGGATTCCAAAGATGATTGCCATCAGTGATAAAGTCAACAAGCTGGAAATTTTGAATTCTCTTAGTAAAAGTGTTAACTTTAAAAGACCCGAAGCATCCAAGGACCGAAACCATTTGTCAGCCCCATCCGCATTTAGCTGAAGACGAACAATATGAGAGATAAGGGAAGCCAAATCGTCGTATGCCCTACCCCTCAGAATACGAATCCAAGACCAGTTACCAACCCCTAAATAATTTACCATATGCCATCGATCACTAATACGACAACCTTTTGAAGACTCGAGGGCATATAATCTAGGAAAAGTATCCGCGAGCTTTTTTCCACCCTCACACCACTGCTCCGTCCAAAAATAAGTATTATGACCATTGGATATTTTGCAAATAAAAGAGCCTTTAAAAGCTTCATCGCTATAATTGATGATGTTGACAGCTTTAACAATGTCAGTCCAAATACCACTTGAGCCAAGGATCCTTGGATAAAAATTAAAACCCCCTCATCACCGTAAAAATCTTTAATAAACATTTTCCAAAGAGCCTCTTCCTCCGAGAGAAATATCCATTTCCACTTACTTTTAAATACCATAATTTTTTGCAAGGAAACATCCAATTCCTAATCCTCTAAACTTACGGTCAAGAAGGATAGAGTACCATTTGACCCAATAAATACCACGTTGCGACTCGAAAAAACCAAAAAAACATCTGATGGCTTCAAGGCTATTGATAATTGAAATAGGCCCTTTGATAACATCAAATAGTCCTGAATATTAAGTGTCAATTTCCCCTGATAATGCTCGTATTTTATATAATTTATATGGATTTACGCTTGTTTTCCTCTATATTTCACTTTCAGGTAATTTACGGGCATTGGAGCAAAAGAGACGCGGATTTGGAGAGTTTATTAAAGATATATGATAATATGCCCATTGTGAAGTAATTACGGCGTAACTCCTCTCTCACATTACGCCGTAACAAAAGCGTGACTCAGAATACCAACTCAATAGAAGATTACGGCGTAACTCTATTTTAGGATTACGTCGTAACTAATTAGGTCAAATGATGTTCCACGCCGCTGCAAGCTACGCGTTAACTCTTTCCAATGATTACGGCGTAATCATAATTTTGTAACGTATATTGAAGATACGGTGTAACTCATTCTATGTGTTACACTGTAACCAACTTTATCTAGAGCATTATTACGGATTTATATAGGTTACGACGTAACTCTCAACTTAAGTTATGCGGTAACTAGATCTGGTCTATAAATATCAGCCCTAAATTCTGCATTTCACATCATTCACTCCACACACAAAGCAGAGAACGTGAGTAGGGGACTGAAGGCAGATCTTGAGGAGCATACGGAGCCATCTCCAAGGGAGAAATCACTCCCTAACGATAAACATTAGCGTTTTATCATTTCTTTTTCTTTCAATTCATGTATTTCATTATGTCAAACATTGAATTGATTGTTTCATTTAATATGATTGGCTAAGCACCTCTGGTGCTAGCCTAGTTATGATTCCTTAATTGTTATGTTTATGTTTACATTGCTTCCGTATAATTATTTCTAGTGTAGGCATGCATAGTTTGTTGGTAGCTACCCTTGTTTTGGTAGTTTTGAATGGCGGTAGTGTCTAGTTGCTTAGGAGAGTTGACCAACTGACCCTAAGTAGGTAGACTGAGTGGGAAGGGTAATAATTGACCAACTGACGACCCTTCTTCGCTTGTGCGAACTGACCAAATGATCACCTACCGTTTGGATGAACTTAAGAAGTTAGGGATGAATGTCTAAGATGCTAGCGCCCGGGCACTCATTATTATGAATCTTGCATGTATCGGTACTTAATGACTTGGCTTAGGGGACTAAAAACAACTGGACTTTTAAGGGTAGTATCTTGATCTCCGGTGGAAACCTTTGCTGATAGGTTAGGACGAACTGACCAAATGCTGTCCTAGCAACCTAAACCCCCACTTGAAGCAATTGGAAGTAATTAGACATGAACATAATATGATAGGATGAGTAACTAGGTTAGCACACTTCTCCTCTATTGATCACAACCCTTTCCTTATTTGCTTTCTTTTATTTTCTTGTCTTTTTAGTTAATTAATCATTTCAATCTTAAAACCATTAAAATCAGTGACATTAGACTTAATTAGAATCCGCTCACATAGCTCTTGGGACGATCTCGGTTTTACCGATTACTACACTACACACCATCGTACACTGCCCGTTAGTGCATAAGGTAGACCATAGGTAAACGAGACACTTATATATATTAAAACCTGGTCAGTAAAACCTGTATCAAGTTTTTGGCGTCGCTGCTGGGGAGTTATATTAGGATTTTTGTTAAGTCTTTCATTTTATTTGTTTTGAATTTTATCCATTTCTCACGATCTCTTTTCAAGTTTCAGGTACCATGGAAGTTGTTAACATTGATGACCTCACTCTTGAGGAATATTTGGTGTTGACAAGAGAAGAACAAGGGTCGGGGCTCGTAAGGCCGGCTATTGGAGCTAATGTCCATTTCGAGATTAAAGAGCAGTTTATGAGGAAGCTACGTGCTAACCCTTTCTTAGGAAACAGGGACGAAGATGCGTATGAACACGTTGAGAATGTCTTGTACATCGCAAGACTTTTCAACATTCCTGGTGTTTCTCATGACGCTGTTATGCTCCGTGTGTTCCTAATGACTCTTACTGGGGGAGCAAGAAGATGGATTAAAAGATTGCCCGCCGGGGCAGTTGATACATGGGCTCTCCTAAAAAAGCACTTCATCCAAAGATATTGTCCTCCTTCGAAGATATCTAATCAGCTCAGGGAGATCCATAATTTCAAACAAGATAACGATGGAACATTGTATCAAGCTTGGGATAGATACAACGATCTCCTCTACAAGTGTCCAACTCGTGACCTAAACAGCCAGCAAAAGGCCAACATAATTTACAAAGGTATCAACGTAACTACAAGACAGATGCTGGACTACCAAGGACCAATTCCAAGCATGACTCCTACTCTCGCCATTGAAGCCATCCAAAAAATGGCCGATCATTCCCAAAAGTGGCATGATGGGGGAAGCAAGAGAAACCTAGGCATAAATCTTGATGGAATTTCCGCCATCACTAACAAGCTCGAAAATCTTGGTTGAGACATGCTCAAGCTCAGAGAATGTGTTCATGCTATCCAAGTTGGTTGTGAAAGCTCTGGAGGGGAAATCTAACCAAAAATTGTCCTCGCATTGACGAAGACAGCAACGTTGAAGAAGAAAAAAATTGACAGTTTCAAGGGGATTATCGAAACAGTAATGGCTATCGTGGAGGACCTCCTAGAAATTACAACAGTGGGCCTTTCGGGGAAAGAAGGCCCAGCATTGAAGAGACCATTAACAATTTTCTGGAGGCCTCAGCCGAAAAACAAAAAGAACAAGGTAAATGGCTCAAAGATTTCCAGGAAAATACAAATAGAAGCCTCTCCAACCACGACACAACCTTGAAAAACCTTGAAACAATGGTGGAGAAACTTAGTAAAGAGATTAAGAAAAGTAACACTGAACCTGAGGGGATCAAACCTATGGTGGTGTGCAAGGACGTTTTTCCTGATGATGATGCAAAGTTAGAAAGTGAAGATTTCCATTCTCCATCCAATAATTTGGATGTTGCGACTGCCGACGACAGTCTGCAATTACGCCGTAACTATTCTAATGAGTTACGGCGTAACCTAAGAGTCAGAACGCGAACACATACCAGAAACTGAAAAACTTCCGATCAAGGATGTCTGCACAAATGGGTTCGTTATTCCATGTTCAGTAGGAAATCATGATCTCTTGGCATTAGCTGATCTCGGGTCTAGCATAAACATCATGCCACTCTCAATATTTTTGAAATTAAGATTAACTGATCTTTGGAAAACAAGCATGGTGATTGAGATGGCTAATATGACTAAAGCAACCCCTCTTGGGATCACGGGAGGTGTATTGGTCAATGTCGACAAGTTCATATTTACGTCCAAGTTCGTAAATATTGACATGGAAAACACCCCAAAAGAACACTTAATTCTTGGAAGTCCTTTCCTCAATTCCGCACGTGCTAGAATCAAGGTTTTGGAAAAAGAACTCTCATTAGGATATAGTGATGAGAGAGTGGTGTTTAGAATGGACGAAACTTCGTGCCATGAACCTGTTACAAAAGAAGTTTCCAAGGAGGTACAAGTGAATAATTCTGATAATTTTCCTCCTTTATATTTTGGCCATTTGCAGGGAACCGAGTCAAGTGATGAAGATGACAACGATGAGGAGAATGATGAAGTCCGAGCTTCAATGCCTGATAAAAATGTGCTACTATTGTTACAGGAAAAATTCATTGTTGTGCTCCTATAACTTCCTTGATTGAGGGTTCTAAATTAACACTGCCAACGTGTTCTCCATTTCTCAAACAGTGTAATGGGGGAGGACAACTTTTTGTTAAAAGGATAAAGAAGGATGCAAAATTTTGGTGGAGCTGGGAAGACGAAAAATTAATCAAGGAACATTTGTTTCATGGGCGCGATATTATGACCGATTGGTTTGAAGAGGTTGACTGGACTTTTCATTTTTGTAAACCATCTATTATGATGTCTGGGGGATTCACTAAGGCAAGGCCTACGTGTGATCCCAACCGAAAGATTTGCAATGAAGGAGAATTCCCCGATCCTAACTGGCTCAAACGCAATGAGTGGGCATTTTTTGATGAAGAAAAAAGAATGGAGGTCGGATTCAAGGGAATCTCATTCGAAAATTGGGTTAGAGTAAAATTTGGGGCTATAAAACTAGAATGGGAAGTGGAGTCTAAGTTTCGCTATGAATGGGCCAAGACTAATTTTTTGCAAGAGACTCGATACTGCATGACTCCGTACATTCCTCCATGTGTTTGGGACCAGCCCTCCTCCAACAAAAGATCAACTTAGGAGGAAGTTGGCCAAAGGCCACCGTAAAACCCCATGGCATTGAGTCTAACTTAAAGACTCGTTAATAAAGAAAAGTGCTCTTTCGGGAGACAACCTGAGTTATCCCTTTTATTTTTTTAATTTCCATTTCTGTTGGGTTTTGTGTTTTTAACCATTTTTGCAGGAAATCGGAGAAGTTGCTGCAGCAGCCTGAATGGGGACCCGATCTGCCCACAGTTACGGCGTAACTCATTCCTATGGTTACGCCGCAACTCATTCCTATGGTTACGCCGTAACACACCTCCACTAGCTATCTCTCCAGAGCATTACCAATTACGGCGTAATCCCATGCAATGGTTACGCCGTAGCTACACTCCAGTAGCGTCTGCCAGGTTTTGCCATAATTATGGCGTAACTCCTTCTAGGAGTTACGACGTAACTTTCCTCAGTATCAATTCTTTCTTTTTAAACACAATAACATTGTATTAGTTTTTAAATGAACTTAGTGGGTATGTTCCGTGTAAGCCCTCACGAGACTACACTCGTCTACTTGGGACACCAAGTGGTTTAAAAGGCTTATTGCATACGCTAAATGCAACCGTGATTCCTACGAAAGTGAGTTAGATTTCTTTTCGTTTTTATTTATTTAGAATTATGCTTGTTGGTAGTGTGATTTCAGGGAATGAAGTTTACTCGTGGATGCTTATACGAAGGCACGATTCTTTTCGTGGGCCTTCTTTATTTTTCGGAGCGAATTTCAGGGAAGTTCTCGCTCTAATTATACTTTCAATTCATGTATTTCATTATGTCAAACGTTGAATTGATTGTTTCATTTAATATGATCGGCTAAGCACCTCTAGTGCTAGGCTAGTTATGATTCCTTAATTGTTATGTTTATGTTTACATTGCTTCCGTATAATTGTTTCTAGAGTATGCATGCATAGTTTGTTGGTAGCTACCCTTGTTTCGGTAGTTTTGAATGGCGGTAGTGTCTAGTTGCTTAGGAGAATTGACCAACTGACCCTAAGTAGGTAGACTGAGTGGGAAGGGTAAGAATTGACCAACTGACGACCCTTCTTCGCTTGTGCGAACTGACCAAATGATCACCTGCCGTTTGGATGAACTTAAGAAGTTAGGGATGAGTGTCCAAGATGCTAGCGCCCGGGCACTCATTATTATGAATCTTTCATGTAGCGGTACTTAATGACTTGGCTTAGGGGACAAAAAACAACTGGACTTTCAAGGGTAGTAGCTTGATCGCCGGTGGAAACCTTTGCTGATAGGTTAGGACGAACTGACCAAATGCTGTCCTAGCGACCTAAACCCCCACTTGAAGCAATTAGAAGTAATTAGACGTGAACATAATATGATAGGATGAGTAACTAGGTTAGCACACTTCTCTATTGATCACAACCCTTGCCTTATTTGCTTTCTTTTATTTTCTTGTCTTCTTAGTTAATTAATCATTTCAATCTTAAAACCATTAAAATCATTGACATAGCTTTTGGGACGACTTCGGTTTTACATATTACTACACTACACATGATCGGGTACACTGCCCGTTAGTACATAAGGTAGACCATAGGTAAACGAGACACTTATAAATATTAAAACCTGGTCAGTAAAACCTGCATCACCCTTTGTATAGAGAGGTATAATAAATCAGGAGGCTGCCGATGACAGATTTGGCAAGAGTAAGCCTACCACCTATTGACAACTTCTTAGCTTTCCAGCTTGTAAGTCTATCTCTAAAGCGATCAATTATCTCATTCCAACCCTCTTTCAAACACATTTTCCCACCAACTAGTAGGCCAAGATAGGTGAAAGGGAAAGTACCATGAGCACAACCAATTGAGGAGGCAAGAACCTCAATCTCAGACTCAGAGACCCGACACCAAGAATCCTACTTTTTGAGATGTTGACTTTGAGACCCGATCCTATCTCAAAACATTTAAGAATGTGGACAAGATTCATAGTATTTTTCCTTGGCATCATTTGCATAATGGAGCAAAGAGACATTAGCCCTACATCCCGCAAGAGAGACACTGGTGTAAAGACCCTTATTGCAAGCATCCAAAATATAAACTTAAAGAGCTTCGGCGACAATAAGAAAGGGGGGCGGGGATAAAGGGTCTCCTTTTAGAAGACCACGTTCCATCATAAACTCGTTTGATGGGGAACCATTAATCATAACATAGATGGAGGCCGAGGAAAGGCACAAGGCAACCCAAGTCCTCCATTTAGAGCCGAAACCCATTTGTCTCATGACATCAAGGAGAAAAATCTAATTAACACTGCCAAACGCCTTTTCAAAATCCACCTTGAATAATAGGAGTTTGGTGTTTTCAACAGAAGCCATCCGAATAATCTCATTTACCACCACACACCCATCAAGGATTTGCCTACCTTCGATGAAAGCCAATTGATTCGATCTAATAACTGAGCCAATAACCTTATCAAGTCAAGAAGCAAGCATATTAGCAATTACTTTTTAATGAGACCAATGAGGCTAATAGGGCGTTAGTCCGTAAAGCTAAGCGGGTCATTGTTTTTTGGAATCAAAGCCACAAAAGAAGGATTACATCCCTTTCCAAGCTTTCCAGAAGTTTCAAAATACTTCACACAGTTCCAAAAGTCAAGTTTAATAACATCCCAGAAAGATTTTATGTAATTAAAATTGTACCCATCCAGTCTAGGGGCCTTTGAACTGGCACAATTCCATACAACTTCCTTGACCTCCTCTATAGAGAAACCAGATTCTAAAAACTTTGCATCAACTTCAAAAAGTTTGCAAATGTGATGATTAGAAAAGGAAGGCATGTTGAGGCTACTTTCTTTAAACAGAGAGGAGAAATGTTCGATGACCGTATTTTTTTTGTAATATCATGGTTTTCCTCCCGTATACCATTAATAAGCATGCCTCTAATGGAAGAATAGACATTTTTACCTTTTAAAAGGGAGTGAAAGAACCTAGTGTTCTCATCGCCTTCCACCGCCCATTTTACATGACATTTTTGTCTAAGATCATTTTAGAGAAGTTGATCAAGAAGGTTTAATTCCATTACATTCCCCCCTCTTAATGATGTCGGCTTCGTTTATGAGGCCATTTTCAGCCTTGATATCCCATTGGAGGATATTTTTTGAGAGATCACCCTTATCTTTATTTTGAGCGGCTAATCGAATAGAAGTCCACTTTTTGATGGCCATCCTCAGTTTCTTAAGCTTGTTTGTAAGCCCGATGTCTAGTGTTATAGCAGAAGAAGGTTCATCCCAATTAGAAGCTACAAGTTCCCTGTACTCAGGAACCATAAGCCATTTATCAAAGACTTTATACGCTTTCGGTCCTGAGTTCAGAACACCGACCTTGATAAGAAGAGGGCAATGGTCAGAAAATGATCTACATAACACTGAAACACTGGCATCATTCCAAACATCCAAGAAACCACTAGAAACCAAGATTCTATTGAGCTTGCTTGCCTTCTTCCCATCCTTATCAGAGCGAGTGAAACGCCTTCCCTCAAGTGGAAGATCAAAGAGACTGGTCCTAGAAATTAACTCATTGAACACCCATGCTTTACTACTATCAAAATAACAGCCACTTCTCTCGTCTTGGGATCTTACCACATTAAAATCACAAAAAATTACCCAAGTAGCGCTGACCGAATTAATAAGACTTTAAATGGAGGACCAGAGGTTCTCTTTAAATGGCTGGCCTGGGACACATATACATATAGGAGACCAATTGGATTATTAGACCCAACCTAAGAACGCACTACACCAACAACATAACGATCAATGAAGTTATGTTCCCTACTAAAATTCCTCGAATCCCACATAGTAAGGATGCCCCCAGAAGCCCCAACCGAATCACTGACAACAAATTCTACATAATTACGAAGCCATAGAGAACGAACAACAAAACTGTTAGGTCACCATGATTGTTGAAACACAAGTATATTAATGATAGAAACGAGAGAAAGAGATATAAGAGTGGTCGATTACTTCACAAATAAGAATGACAAAGGTTTACTAGCATAAATAAAAGAACCAATACTCTCAAATGAGACTTACATGTCTTTATATAGGAGAGGATGCTTGGGCAACTAATAACATCAAATAGTCCTGAACCCCCGATAATGCTCGTTATTTATATCATTTATATGGATTTACGCTTGTTTTCCACTTTCAGGTAAATTACGAGCATTGGAGCTAAAGAGATGCGGAAATGGAAAAATTACTAAAGATTTATCACAGTATGCTTATTTTGAAGAAGTTACGGCGTAACTCGTCTCTCACATTACGCCGTAACTATTGCGTGACCCAGAAGTCCAACTTATCAAGAGGTTACGGAGTAACTCTTCCCAAAGGTTACGACATAACTCCATTAGGTCAAAAGAGGTTCCACGCTGCTGATACTTACGTCGTAACTACTGCATCACTTACGACGTAACCGAGTTTATTGAAGACTACGACATAACCAATTATAAGGTTACGCCGTAACTAGCAGATCTAGTGCATTTACGAAGAAATAGAAGGTTACGGCGTAACTCCTCTTTTGGTTACGCCGTAAC
This sequence comes from Chrysanthemum seticuspe, assembly GCA_019973895.1. Classification (NCBI taxonomy): domain Eukaryota; kingdom Viridiplantae; phylum Streptophyta; class Magnoliopsida; order Asterales; family Asteraceae; genus Chrysanthemum; species Chrysanthemum seticuspe. The sequence continues at coordinate 104,299,196 of BPTQ01000005.1, read as the reverse complement.
CCAGACCTGGCCTATAAATACCCCACGAATTCCAGCATTTCAAAGCATCCCATTCCACACACAACACTATGAGAACGTGGGAAAAATCTCAAGGCAAGTCTAGGGGAGCATACGGAGCTGTTTCCAAGGGAGAAGTCACACCATTACGATAAGCTTTAGCGTTTTATATTTATTTTACTTTCAATTCATGTATTTCGTAGCTTTGAATATTGAATTGATTTGCATGATTAATATGAGCGGCTAAGCACCCTTTGGTGCTAGCCTAGTTATGATTCCTTAATTATTTTGTTTGCGTTTACCTTTACTTCCGTACAATTATTTCTAAGTGTATGCATGCATAGTTCTTTGGTAGTCACCCTTGGTTCGGTAGTTTTGAATGGCGATAGAGGCCAATTGCCTAGGAGATATGACCAACTAACTCTAGGTGAGTGGACTGAGACGGGAAGGGTAAGATATGACCAACTGACAACCCTTTCTACTTATGCAATTTGACCAACTGATCACCTATCGTTTGGATGAACTTAAGAATTGGGGGGGGGGGTGTAGTGTCTAAGTTCCTAACGGTCGGGCACTCACTATTTAGAATCTAGCATGTAGCGGTACTTAATGACTCGGCTTAGGGGACCAGGAACAACAGGACTTATGACGGTGCGCCTGATTTCTCCTGTGGTGGCATCTTTGCTGATAGGTTAGGGCGAATTGACCAAATGCTGTCCTCTCAAACTTGACCCCACCTGAAGTTATTGGAAGTAGGTAGACGTAGACATAACTAGCTAGGATGATTGACTAGGTTAGCACCACTATTCCTATATTGATTTCCCTTTACCATTTATTTGATTTTATTTTATATTCTGCATTAGTAGTTTAATTAATTAATTCCCTATCAAAACCATTATTATTCTGTGACAATTAGACTTAGTAATAATCCAACACACATAGCTCTTGGGACGACCTCGGCTTTACCATTTACTACACTACACATGACCGGGTACACTGCCCGTTAGTGCATTAGGGTAGACCATAGGTATAGCGAGACACTATAAATATTAAGACCTGGTCAGTAAAACATGCATCAAGTTTTTGGCGCCGCTGCCGGGGAGCTATTTTAGGATTTCATATTAAGTCTGTTTTATTTTCTTTCTGATAATGTCAGGATACAAGACTCGCAGCTCGAGGCCTTTTCTGGCTACCCCATTTGCCGACCCGGAGAAGCAATTTTGAAAAAGGAAAATCTATTCTCCGGTTCCTATTCACAACATCTTCTCATTTTACGAGTCAGACCAGTCAGACCCAGAACCGGAGGTCATCAATGAATATAATATCAATGACCTAACTATGGAACAGTATTTAGAGCGACCGAATGAGAACTGCCAGCGAAGCTTTACTCAAGATTCGCACACTGAAAAATACTCTATTCCAGATCATATTATTCGTGAGTTACATGAACTTGAGTTTTCTGGAAACGATGATGAGGACGCTCAGAACCACATAGAAGAAGCTCTCCACTTGTCCTCTCTTTTCAACATCAGAGGTACTCCCAGCTATTCAGTCACTGCAAGGATTTTTCCTATGACCCTTTCTGGGACGGCGAGAAGATGGTATAACAAACTCCCTCACGATTGTAAAGGAGCATGGGATAAACTTAGAAAAGAATTCGTCTTGCAATTTCTCCCTCCTTCAAAGATGGCCAAGCTTCTTGGGAAAATCTATCAATTCGTTCAGGTTGGAGAAGAAACGCTTTACCAAGCATGGGAAAGATTTAATGAGCTTCTCTATCGATGCCCTACTCATGATTTAAACAAACATCAGATAGTATACGTCTTCTATCGTGGGATTAATGCGCGAACACGAGAATTTCTCGACTCACCAAGACCTATTCCTAGCATGAATCCTGATCAGGCCTTGGAATGTATTCAGTGGATTTCTGAACATTGCTACAAGTGGCACATGGATACAGGGTACGGACCGAGAGATAACTTCGATCATAAGGTAATGAAGACAATAACGAAGCAAGAATACAATTACGGGGAAATTTTTGAAAGACGAAGGTTGGAAAGAGAAGCTGGAGTATGTAGGGTTGAGAAGGTTAAGAGTGTATTTGAGACCAATTCTGGGAACAATCTCGAGAAAAAAATTCTTGACCGCATCAAAGAATCAAGAGAGCGCGATGATAGGATAGAAAAGATGATAAAAGCATTCGTGGATAATACAGTCTCTTCTATTAAAATTCATGATGATAGGATAAAGAGATTAGAGAGAAGTGTTAGTTCATGTTCAGAAGCCATCTCTGATTACCTAGCAGCTCGGGAGGAAGAAGTTGTCCACACTGTAGAAACTATCCTCGAAGAACCTTTGACCTTTTCAGAAAAGGTTAAGCGACAGATCAGCATGGAGAGACAATCACTTTTGGACCAAACTTTGCTGGTAAACCCTCCTACTAATGATTCTGATAATACTAATCATCATGATATTACGCAGGAATTAAGCTATGATGAGACTATTCGCCTCAACGAAAGATGCTCAGCGATTTTGAGGAACGAGCTACCACAAAAGGAAAAAGATCCAGGATGCTTTACTCTCCCTTGCTATATCGGGAGCCTAAACATGTGTAACGCCCTGGCAGATCTTGGAGCTAGTATTACCATAATGCCTCGTTCGATGTTTTTGCGTATGGGAATTGGCAACTTAAAACCGGCCAAGATGAAAATTGAAATGGCTGATCGATCCATGCAATCGCCATTAGGAATTGTTGAAAATGTTTTGGTAAAGATTAAGAGATTCCTTTTCCCAGTGGATTTTGTGATTCTTGACATTCCAGAAGACAACAAGATACCTGTCATTTTAGGAAGACCCATGCTTGCCACTGCTCACACTAAAGTGGATGTCTTTGCCGGAAAATTGACTCTGGAAGCTAATGGAGAGATCGCCACATTCGGACCTAATGAACATTTGTCTACCCCGGAGAAGGTGTGTGCAATTGACCAAGTGGGGAATTTCGATGAAGCTTTAGAAAAGTTTCTTAGCGACCCCCCGGATCCTGGAGAGGTTGACTCAGGGAAGGATTTTGATGTTTTCGTGAATTTTGAGGAAGAGGATAACTTAGGATTAAGTACTGAAGACCTCTCAAGTGATGTCGAGATGACCCATTGGCAAGATAACTCCGAAAAAACATTCTTGCAATCGGACGAACCACAGTTTTATGAGATGGGGGCACGTATCCATCATAGGAATCCCTATTATCTGAAAATCTCATGCAAAATCGGGTTCATTGATTTTCACCCATTTATCGACACAGATTCCCCAGTTAACATTATCTTTAAGGAATGCTACAACCAGGTTACGGAAAAGGAGCTTGATTACAAAGGAAACAACTTCCTCGGGATTGCAACAAACATACGTGTATTTGTAGGAACTCACTCGTTTCTAGTCGACTTTGTGGTTTTGGATGATGTTAGCGAGTTCGTGTCAGATGGGCTGACTGGGTGATTTTCGAAAAACCCTTTAAAGAAATATCTGGGCTTGATAAAAACGAGAAAGAAGGAATGGTTTGGTTAAAGATTGGCGATGATAAAACTGTTTTCAAAATGCTAAGGACTGTCAAAAATTTTAAAAATTGGACTAAAAAACAGTTAAGTTATGCTCGGCCGCTGCTTGGTATTAGTAAAGAAGATAAGGCCAAAGGTTTTGATCACCCCTACCAAAAGATCAAAATTTTTTACTTAGGGTGTTTAGAACTTGGAGAAGGATACAAACGGGATGAGAATTTGATCAGCTGGCTTCAACATGGAGATTGCCCAGTCCACGAGATGACGAACAAGCACTGGTAGCCCGCGGCTCTGAGTCTAACTTAAAGACTCGTTAATAAAGAAAAGTGCTCTTTCGGGAGACAACCCGAATTATCCCTTTATTTTGTTTTTATTTCCTTTCTGTTGGGTTTTGTGTTTTCTAACCATTTTTTGCAGGAGACAAAGAAGTAATTACTGCTGCAGTTGCTGATCTGAACAGAGTTATGGCGTAACTCATCTTGGTGATTACGCCGTAACCAACATTTTAGCAGCAGAATTCTTGACATATTACCAATTACGGCGTAATACCAACTCAGTGGTTACGCCGTAACTACTTGCCTTACAGCTCATACCAGGTTTTGCCAGTTACGGCGTAACTCCCTAATAGGAGTCACGAGACTTCACTCGTCCACTTGGGACACCAAGTGGTTTAAAAGGCTTGTTGCATTCGCTAAATGCAAACGTGATTCCTATGAAAGTGAGTTAGGTTTGTTTTTCATTTTATTTTTTATTTTTAGAATTATGCTTGTCGGTATTGTGATTTCAGGGATTGAAGTTTGTTCATGGCGCTTAAACTAAGGCATGGTTCTTTCTCGTGGGCCTTCCTCTTTTTGGAGCAAATTTCAGGGAAGTTCTCGCTCTAATTCTACCTTTCTCTTCACCTTTATTTTAATGCCTAGTACAAAAGGGTGTTAGGAATTGAAAATTCCATAAGTAAAAGAGTCGGTCACCCCAAGATATATCTAGCCTAAGTTAGCTCGTAGACTTGTCGTTATTTACGTTATTAATTAGTTTCTTAATTAGTTTAGTGCAACACCGTGGAGGAAGGACGGGTCTTTACCCATTGTACACCTGATCCACAGGCCGTCAGGAGGTCGTTTAGTTTGTAACCTATAAATACCCTCTACCTTGTCAAGGTAGAGGGTTGAATGTTCACTTGGAATCTAACCTTCCATGAGTTTTCTCTTACTAGAACATTTCCCTTTCTCTCTCTAAACTTACTTGAACGCCCCACATGATTATGATTTAATGTGTTTGTGAAATCCTATATTCTACAAAGGGACTTTGTACAATTCAAGTGGGGGGACGGGAGTAGAATTATCTCTTGAACTTTATTTCGCCCTCATTTTTCTAGTTTATTTTGAAAAATTATGCCATTTTGAAAATTTTGGAATGTTTTTCCGAACCTAACTAGATTAGACCTTAGCCAAGCACATGCAACCCTTGACATTACATGGTGAGATTAGCCTTATCCGTTTCCTATATTTTACCCCAAATCCACCAAATTATGAGTGTGCCGGTAGCTTGTAAACTTTAGAACTTGGCCTTTGCATCATTTCGAGACCATAGACGAGGTATGTTGAGTTAGCTCGATGTATTTGGACTTTTCAGTTTTAGAAGGCAATATTATAGGATTATCTCCCAAACAGCCTACCATTGTGAGTCTATCGATTAGTCACCTCGACTTTTCGACCCCTATGTGAAACCCTTTTGTTGTACTCCCCTTTAGTGCAAGATACCCCTAGATACACCCTATTTCATTTTGTCATCCCTATATATTGTTTCATTACACCTATACATCTTAGCCTACCCTGTAGTCTTTATTTGTGATTATTTGCCTAAGTTCAAGGTTCGAGTGGAAAGGTTTGGAAATCACGCTTTCATCGACAACATTTATGAAGATCATTGAATACCCCCGAATTCCCATTGTTCATCTCAAGTGGGGGGATATTATGTTATTATGTTATGTTGAGAGAGAGAAAAAAAATGATGATTCGAAAAAAAAAATAATAATAAATAGTTGATTGAGTTATGATATTGTAAAGTGCGATGTTATAAGCACTATAGTATGAAGCTTTATTGATTAGTATCGAGGAGGCCACCTCGGTCACATTTGAAGATTGGAGTTGGTAGTTTTGCCAACAGAAGAAGAAAAGGTAGTGTGCCCATCACGACGTCCTCTAATGACACAGCTACCTTGCATTTCATGATCCGGTCTCTAGACTTCTAAGCTTGAACTTTTGACGGATGGTAAGTGGTGATGACTTGGTTATAGATTTAGACTACCTGCATGTTTTTCATTTTACACCAATTATATATCCCATGTCTTATCCTACCCTTTAGTCATGAAGCATGTCTAGGTGATGCAGCGAGCAATCTTTGGTGTCTTGGCCATGGATTTGGTCATGTATCATTGATTTTGTCCACTTCGCCGTGACATGTTAGTAATGATGAGTCACCCCTTAACCTTTGTCGTGTCTACCCATATTGCCTTCGAGAATTGTTTAGCCCTTAACTCTAGTGGTGGAGATTTGTGTAACCGCCAAGCTTATGATAGAATACATGCTATGACTGTGCGATTGAGTGATCACCCCAAAATTGACACTTAGAATAGTTGAGAGATTTGAGTGTTTGTTCCCCTTTCGTGAGGTGTTCGGCTTTGTTTTATTCTAGCATAAGGGATTTGTAAACTCATATTTTCTAGGTTTTGGGAAATATCTTTTTAGGAATCTATCTAATAAGGTCTACTTTAGGGCAAGTAGAGTTCAAGTGGGGGGATATTTGATAACATCAAATAGTCTTGAATATTAAGTGTCAATTTCCCCCGATAATGCTCGTTATTTATATCGTTTATATGAATTTACGCTTGTTTTCCATTGTTTTCCACTTTCAGGTAAATTACGAGCATTGGAGCTAAAGAGACGCGGAAATGGAAACATTACTAAAGATTTATCACAGTATGCTTATTTTGAAGAAGTTACGGCGTAACTCGTCTCTCACATTACGCCGTAACTATTGCGTGACCCAGAAGTCCAACTTATCAAGAGGTTACGGCGTAACTCTTCCCAAAGGTTACGACGTAACTCCATTAGGTCAAAAGAGGTTCCACGCCGCTGATACTTACGCCGTAACTACTGCATCACTTACGACGTAACCGAGTTTATTGAAGACTACGGCGTACCCAATTATAAGGTTAGGCCGTAACTAGCAGATCTAGTGCATTTACGAAGAAATAGAAGGTTACGGCGTAACTCCTCTTTTGGTTACGCCGTAACCCAGACCTGGCCTATAAATACCCCACAAATTCCAGCATTTCAAAGCATCCCATTCCACACACAACACTCTGAGAACGTAGGAAAAAGCTCAAGGCAGGTCTAGGGGAGCATACAGAGCTGTTTCCAAAGGAGAAGTCACACCATTACAATAAGCTGTAGCGTTTTATATTTATTTTACTTTCAATTCATGTATTTCGTATCTTTGAATATTGAATTGATTTGCATGATTAATATGAGCGGCTAAGCACCCTTTGGTGCTAGCCTAGTTATGATTCCTTAATTGTTTTGTTTGCGTTTACCTTTACTTCCGTACAATTATTTCTAAGTGTATGCATGCATAGTTCTTTGGTAGTCACCCTTGGTTCGGTAGTTTTGAATGGCGATAGAGGCCAATTGCCTAGGAGATATGACCAACTGACCCTAGGTGAGTGGACTGAGACGGGAAGGGTAAGATATGACCAACTGACGACCCTTTCTACTTGTGCTATTTGACCAACTGATCACCTATCATTTGGATGAACTTAAGAATTGGGGGGTGTAGTGCCTAAGTTCCTAACGGCCGGACACTCACTATTTAGAATCTAGCATGTAGCGGTACTTAATGACTCGGCTTAGGGGACCAGGAACAACAAGACTTATGACGGTGCGCCTGATTTCTCCTGTGGTGGCATCTTTGCTTATAGGTTAGGGCGAATTGACCAAATGCTGTCCTCTCAAATTTGACCCCACCTGAAGTAATTGGAAGTAGGTAGACGTAGACATAACTAGCTAGGATGATTGACTAGGTTAGCACCACTATTCCTCTATTGATTTCCCTTTACCATTTTATATTCTGCATTAGTAGTTTATTTAATTAAATCCCTATCAAAACCATTATTATTCTGTGACAATTAGACTTAGTAATAATCCAACACACATAGCTCTTAGGACGACCTCGACTTTACCATTTACCCATTAGTGCATTAGGGTAGACCATAGGTATAGCGAGACACTATAAATATTAAGACCTGGTCAGAAAAACTTGCATCAGCAACACACCTAAATCATTCTTTATATTCGTTTGGGCGTTGCATAGGCCCATAGGCTTACTTCATAAGCCTAAAAATATAAACTAACATATAAGCCTAATAACTAAGCAACCTATTTCATAATATAAATGACCGACACTTGATAATAGTTACACGTATTTGTTGGGTCCAAAAATTGACCCAATCACCCTGAACGAGATTTGAAAATAAAATAGCCTAACTCACTAAATAAATAGTGAGTGACTCACTGATAAAGAAATCAACGAGTGTTGTTTAGTGCTGTTTACTTACTGATATGGTGTCAGTGAGTAAAAATATATGAGCCACAAACAACACTAGTGACACTGAGATTTGACAAATGTGTCAGTGATCCTGAAGACGTTATCTCTACATACAGACTGAAAAATATTGGTGGGAACTTCCATGAGAAGAAGTCAAACAAGTACAAGACATTACAAAAGAAGTGAGAATATTCTTTATGACAATTTCAAAAGAATGGTTGGTGTTTTTCCAAAAGAGGAAGATGAAGAAGGACCACCTGATCATGACATTTAACCAACTTCGCATGTCTTTGTATTTATGTACCTATATATATGTCAAAGTGTGAAAAACAAGTTTCACTAGGTCTGATCAGTGAGCGGGCTTGAAATCACAGAGTGATAGTTGGGGCAACATCAACATCAGGGTGTTAAACGTAGTTTTTGGGTCGAATTGTCTTTGCAACATCAGGGAATGTTGTGATTATAAGTATATTGGGGTGTATTTGTACCAGATTATTTGTATTCATAAATGTATGTGTTGTAATACCAAGTCAAATGACAAAAGAAAATGGACACTGATGTATCAAAAATTGAACCAGGTCCTTTCATTTGAGTGATTAAAATTTCCTCCAGGGAATTGCAAAAGAGAAAGGACACTGATGTATCTAAAATGAACCAGGTCCCTCTTAGCATCAAAGTGAACCCATGGTCACTGAACCTAGTCACTGGGTCACTAAACCCTCCCACACTGAACCCCACAAACTTGTCAAAGTGAACGAGGTCACTGAATATATGAACCTGGTCACTGACCAATGAACCATGTTATTGATACCTCATTCACTGAACCCTTCTCACTGAACTTGGGCACTGAACCCCTGTCACTGAACAACCTGAACCCTCAAACTGAACCCTCAGTCCTACACTTTTACCAATCACCTTAGGATATTTGTATATTCAAATAGGGGGAGACTGTTGGGTCCAAAAATTGTCCCAATCACCCTGAACAAGATTTGAAAATAAAATAGCCTAACTCATTAAATAAATAGTGAGTGACTCACTGATAAAGAAATCAGTGAGTGTTGTTTAGTGCTCTTTACTTACTGATACGGTGTCAGTGAGTAAAAATATATGAGCCACAAACAACACCAGTGACACTGAGATTTGACAAATGTCTCAGTGATCCTGAAGACGCTATCTCTACATATAGACTGAAAAATATTGGTGGGAACTTCCATGAGAAGAAGTCAAACAAGTACAAGACATTACCAAAGAAGTGAGAATATTAGTTATGACAATTCCAAAAGGATGGTTGGTGTTTTTCCAAAAGAGGAAGATGAAGAAGGACCACCTGATCATGACATTTAACCAACTTCACATGTCTTTGTATTTATGTACCTATATATATGTTTGTATTGTAATAGAGATAGGTATGTATCCTAAACAAACACATAATACTTAGTATTAGTTGATAGGGTCATCCTCTCATTGAAACATAAGCATAGCTTGGATTAATGAGAGTTTATTTGTCATTCAATGGGGATAATATACCGAAATTATCCCCGTAAAAAGTTGAGGATGTTATCATGTAGACTAGTTGGTATTGAGAAATCTTGTATTTATTGTTCTTCATTATTAATGAATTTGTTCTTTAATATATCAAGATTTACTCAATTCTTTGGACCAACAGTATTCCCAACAATCTCTCCCTAAGGGTTGGTCATCAAAGGTTGCTTGACATCTTCCAACAATCTCCCCCCTAAGAGGGTAGATGTGATTTTGCTTTCTTTGACTTATTTGGATTGACGTCTTATGTATCTTTGTTCTTTGTTCTTCGTTCTTTGTTGTTGTTGTGATCAGATGTTGTTGTCTGCCTTTCATCAACGTCTTAGTTTCTGGTGTCTTTATGTCTTTCTCCAACATGCTCATACTTCTTTTGACTTTGAATCTCCATACTTGTATAGTTCTCAATTACTTAGCTTTGATCTATAGTTGTTGGAATCACTTGTAACCAGTATTATCAAATGTTAGTCATTTCATTGTAATAGGTTGCTTAATTATGGCTTTTATGTTTGTAATTAGAGCTAGGCTTATGTAGAAAGCCCATAAGCCTATGCATAGGCCCAAAAGGCCAAGGGAATGGACTAGACTTGTTGCCCTAGCTCCTTTGCCTATAAATACTATGTAACCTCTCATTTGAGAGGTGTTGATCTCTTTCATAAAAAGTGTTAATACAAATAAACCGTAAAAATGTTTATTAATATTGAGCGATCTCTTTGTGTTTTGTTGATAACAAATATAATGTTATCATAAGTAAAATTATAAGGATACATGTTATTTTTGTAAAGCATTTACATATAGTCATTTAATACAAATTGTTGTAATAAATCATTTGTTGTAATTGTTTATTAGGATGGGTAAAAATCACAACCCATGGAGCATATCCATAACCCATGGTATTGACCCATATCCATTTGACTAGATGCATTGCATCTATTAGATATATTGTATCTAATGAAATACCCATGGACCAACCCATAACCCATGACCCATGACCCATAACCAAAAAACCCATGGGCAAAGAGGAGCGTCCTACGGATACCTGACATTACACTAGACGGATCCCTTAAGAGAGGGATTCGTGGAACAGTGGCAAGATTTTGCCTATAAATAGAGAGCCATTTCTTCATTTCTCTTCACCCCTCTTCTTACTAACTCTCTCATATACTCTTACTCTCTTCTAACAAAAGATCACTTGATCTAGAGAGTTGTTCTTCTTTCTTCTATTGTGATTCTCATATAGGTCCTTCTCTAAGGCGAGATCACGAGCTTACTACAAGTCATCCAAGAAAGGGGTCCTTGATTGATTTGTTTCTCCACAAGATTTCTGTAGCAAAGATCTTGTACTTGATATTTCACATATTTGTTGTGTAATAGTCGTGTTGGTTTGGTCCTCCGTGTTACGGACTCGGTATTTAGCTTTGTACCGGAAAAAAGTGTAAGCAACGTTGTGAAGGCTTCTCCGCCAAGTTGAAGGAGTTTGTTGACATAGTGCTTGAACTCTCGAGTAGGTGACTCGGGGAGTGGAGTAGGTAAGGAAGGTGTCCTTGTAGCCAAACCACTATAAATCGGTTGTGTCATTTCTATCCTTTGCTTTACTTTATTTACGTTCATTACTCTTAGATCTATACTTTATCTTCATCCATACGATTTCACATAACATCGAATCTAAAGTTTTTAGAAACTAACTTAAAATCGGAAAAACTATTCAACCCCCCTTCTAGTTTTCCACAATTGGCATCAAGAGCTAAGTTTATAAAAGTTTTAAAGTAAACTGTATTTTAAAAACTTTTCGATCACTATGGGTTCTGAAAATTACAAGGAAGGGAAATCTATGCAACGACCTCCACTACTTGAAACTAATGGTTTTATATATTGGAAAATAGATTCGAAACGTATGTGAAGTCTAAAGATATTGATCTTTGGTACATCAATGTTGAAGGCGATTTTGAAGCCACCTCAAAAGATGAAAATGGAATTTTAGTCAACATACCTCATGATAAACTCACCGATGAAATTAAGAAAAAGATTTCTAAAAATAGTTAAGCTAAAATGGTTTTGTATAATGATTTACCCAAAAAGGAAATTGAAAGAATCTCCATGCTCAAAACCTTTAAAGAAATTTGGAATTCTTTAGTTGTAACTCATCAAGGTAATCAACAAGTGAAAAACAATAAAATAGACTTATTTGTTCAACAATATGAACAATTTTCAATATCGGATGAGGAAACTATAGATCACTCTTTTGCTAACTTTAATACTATAATTACATCTTTACAAGCACTTGATGAATCTTTCTCTAGCCGTAACCATGTTAGGAAATATCTAAGGGCGCTTCCATCCAAGTGGAGATCTAAGGTGACGGCAATCGAAGAGTCAGAAGATTTGACAATCCTCACGCTTGATAAACTCATAGGGAACTTAAAGGTCTATGAACTTGTCCTTGCTAAAGATTCCGAAGCCTCAAAAGTAAAAGAGAAGCACAAATCTCTTGCCCTCAAAGCCAAGAAGGCCTCAAGCGATGAATAGAACTCCTCTTCGGATTGTGATGACGAGGAGTATGCCATGGCGGTAAGGGACTTCAAAAAGTTCTTTAGAAGGAAGGGAAGATACGTCAAACAACCGTATGAAGACAAGAAAGGATTCCGGAAAAGCAAAGAGGACGAGAAGCCAAGGGATGATCGTGCTTGCTTTAAATGTGGTGACCCAAACCACTTTATTAGTAAGTGTCCCAAACGCGATGATCAAAAGGCATTCGTGAGCGGTTCGTGGGAAATGAGCGAGGAGGAGGACGAAGAAATTTGTCTCATGGCAAATGACAAGGTATGTCACGAATACTATAGTAGCTCATCATTAGATGATGACTCATTACATAATGAATATGATAAACTTTGCAAAATTAGCTTAAAAGTAATCAACAAAAACAAGTTTTTGAAAAATCAAAACCAACGTTTAGATAAGGAAGTCATAGAGTTAAGGGCAAAATTGAAACGTCTAGAAAAGGGCAAAATAGCAAGTGGTGAATGTGAACTTTGCGTTCAACTTCAAACACTAGTTGATCAACTAGATTCTAAGATTCCTAGAATGAGTACTAATACTCTAGATATGATATTAGATAGTGTTAAAACAGGAAACAACAAAAAAGGTTTAGGTATTCATCAACTTGATGCGTCAACTAGTGAAAACAAAGAAACATAATTCGTAAAAGCAATAGAAAAACAAGCCACTGTTGTGGTGGATCCCACGGATCCCACAAAAAGGGAACCGGCTAGTGTACAACCAGGGATCCGTGGGTCTGCTGAAGCAAACAATGGTAAAAACGTAGCTTCCTCTTCTAGAACTGATTTTGTTATTGTTAATAAGAAGAAACCAACTCATGTTACCATTAGACAAACACCCCCAAGATATAATCAAAGTTTTGAAAGAAACAAAGGTCCATCATTTTCAAAACCAAACACATATAGGAGACCTAATAATGTTTACCCGAGAAGTAACCATCAAATGGGATGGAACCCAAATATGCAAAATGGTTTTCCATTTCAAAACTTTGCACCATGGAATTCATATTCACCATATCCATACATGTCTAACATGAATGGAATGTTTAACACTAATGGACCCATGAACAAATGGGGACCAAACTTTTGAGTTAATGGTTTTCTTAGGTGTGCTTAAAGGTCGACCTAGATCCGGATGAGTGGATCAAGGATAGCGGGTGCACGAGGCACATGACCGGCAATAAAGATTTATTCTCCACATATGAATCCTTTAATGGAGGAAATGTAGTATTTGGAAATAGCAAAAGCAAAATCATCGGTAAAGGTATGATTTCTAACAAATCTCTAACCATTAACGATGTGTGTCACGTAGAAAACCTAAACTTTAACCTCTTAAGTATAGGACAAATATGTGATAAAAAGTGTAACGTACTTTTTAACGAAACCGGTAGTAAGATATTAAAAAACGGCATAACCATAGGAAGAGGAATTAGGAAACATGGAGTCTGTCATTAAAATTGGTAATGAACCTAAAGACAAACTTTGTCTTACTTCTATGGATGATACTTCGACCTTATGGCATCGAAGATTGGGTCATGCTAATATGCGACTTCTTCAGTCGCTATCATCCAAAGATCTAGTAAGAGATCTACCTAAATTAAAATATGAACATCACTTTTGTGATGCTTGTAATGTAGGAAAACAAGTCCATTCTAGTCACAAAGCTAAAAACATGGTGTCTACAACTAAATGTCTAGAATTACTACACATGGATTTATTTGGTCCATCCGCTATCCAAAGTTATGGAGGCAACTACTACACTTTGGTTATAGTGGATGATTACTCTAGGTACACATGGACTAAATTTTTAAAGAACAAAACTGAAACGTTCAATTACTTTGAAATATTAAGTAAGAAAATCCAAAGACAACTAGGAAGTCCTATAGCGTCTATTAGAACGGATCATGGCAGGGAATTCGATAATGAAGTGCAATTTGGAGCCTTTTGTGACGCTAATGGTATTACTCACAACTTCCCGACTCCTCGCACTCCACAATCGAATGGGGTAGTTGAAAGAAAGAATAGAACCCTACAAGAAATGAGTCGCACCATGCTAAATGAGCAATCCATACCTCAAAAGTTTTGGTGCAATGCCGTTTATACCTCAACATACATACTTAATCGAGTCTTAATTAGACCAATTTTAGGTAAAACTCCATACGAGTTACTTCGAGGCAAAAAGCATACGTTAGATCAATTTAGAGTCTTTGGTAGCAAATGCTTTCTACTTAACACTAAAGATTACCTTACAAAATTTGATCCTAAATCAACCGAAGGTATCTTTTTAGGTTACTCTCATAATAGCAAAGCTTACGTCATATTAAATAAAGAAACAATGAAGGTTGAAGAGTCATTAAACGTTAAATTTGATGAAAGTCCACCCAAACCTTCTCCACCTCTTGTCGATGATGAGATTGTCAAAAGTGAAGCTATTGTAATAAAGAAAAAGATAAACGAAGAAGAAGAACCTTTAAACGATGAAATCATAAATATTAAAGAGTCCAAAGATCACCCCGTAGATAAGGTCATAGGAAAGCTAAATGAAAGAACTTTAAGGTCTCAAATTCAAAACCAAAGTAGCTTGTTTTGTTTTGTCTCAACCATAGAACCTAAGAATACACAAGAAGCCATAAAAGATGAAAGCTGGGTAATAGCTATGCAAGAAGAGTTAAATCAATTTGTTTCTTACGATGTTTGGACACTTGTCCCTCCTCCTAGTAATCAAACCATAATAGGAACCAAATGGGTTTATAAAAACAAGTTAGATGCAAATGGTGTAGTTTCTAGAAACAAAGCTAGACTCGTTGCACAAGGGTATAATCAACAAGAAGGAATAGACTTTGATGAGACCTATGCCCCCGTGGCTAGATTAGAGTCTATAAGAATACTTCTTGCTTATGCTTGTGCTAATGATCTTAAGCTTTATCAAATGGATGTCAAAAGTGTTTTTCTAAATGGTTTTATTAATGAAGAAGTATATGTAGCTCAACCTCCGGGCTTCATCGATTTTGAAACCCTAAACATGTATATAAGCTAAAGAAAGCTCTTTACGGTCTTAAACAAGCTCCAAAAGCTTGGTATGATAGACTCAAGTCATTCTTAATCAAACACAACTACACCATGGGGTTAGTTAATAACACACTTTTTACTAAGAAAAAGGAGTCACATATAATCATTGTTCAAATATATGTAGATGATATTATATTCGGATGTACTTGTCAAGACATGTGTGATGATTTCTCTAAAATCATGCATGACGAGTTTGAGATGAGTATGATGGGAGAACTTAGTTTCTTTCTTGGTCTACAAATCAAACAAGTAGAAGATGGTATCTTCTTTAATCAATCTAAATACATTAAGGAAATGTTAAAGAAATTCGGTTTAGAAGAGTCAAAACCAATTAGGACACCAATGTCATCCGACACTAAACTCACAAAAGATGAAGATAGTGAATCCGTTGATAACACAAAATATCGTGGCATGATTGGTAGTCTTCTCTACCTCACGGCTAGTAGGTCGGATATCATGTTTAGTGTTTGTCTATGTGCTAGGTTTCAAGAAGATCCTAAAACATCACATCTAGAAGCCGTCAAAAGGATATTTAGATACATTAAGGGTACGGCTCAATTAGGATTATGGTATCCTAAGGGTACGGGAGTAGAAACAATTTTATATGAAGATTCTGACCATGCATGTGATTATGTTGACCGAAAAAGTACAAGTGGGGTATGTACTTTTATAGGATGTTGTTTAACATCTTGGTTCTCAAAGAAACAAACGGCATTAGCAATATCAACAACCGAAGCCGAATATGTCTCCGACGGCAAAGCATGCTAACAAGCACTATGGATGAAACAAGCGTTAGTTGACTACGACATTCATCTAAGTGACATAGCCATTCTATGTGACAACAAAGGTGCCATCGATTTAAGTAAGAATCCGGTATTGCATTCTTGCACAAAGCATATAGAGATTCGTCATCACTTCTTAAGAGACAATGTTCAAAAGGGGAACTGTTAGGAATTAGAAAATTCCATAGTGAAGAGTCGGTCACCCCAAATGTTATCTAGCTTAATTTAGCTCGTAGACTTGTCGTTATTTACGTTATTAAGTTGTTTATTAGTTAGTCAGTAGCGTAAAATAGTTTAGTGCAACACCGTGGAGGAAGGACGGGTCTTTACCCACTGTATCCCTGATCCACAGGCCGATAGGAGGTCGTATTTCTTGTAACTATAAATACCCCTTCCATCCATGGAAGGGGTGGTGCTTCATTAATATAATATTCCATACTTTGAGTAACTCTCTAGCAAGAACACCCTCATCTCTCTACTTTCTCTCTCTAAAATGGAAAACATGTATTTTGATCTCCCAAGACCACCCGAATCATCAAACACAATAATATTTGGATCCTAACAATTGGTATCAAGAGCCAAGGTTATGTTGTTTTGATGATTTACATGGTTACTTGTTGGCGGTTTGATGCGGCAGTTGTGATGATTGATGTGTTTATGTGATGATGTTATTGTGTTACGGTCTAGTGGTTTAATACAGTTGGTTATTACAAGTCCTGGTATTTAAATTGTTTTTACCAAGTTTGTCAATGTTCTTATTAGCGAGTTATTGTTTTTCTTGTTTTGACTTTTGAGTCAAAAATGTCATATGCTTGCTGTCATGGTGTCTTGTCAAACAGTGGTCTATTGTCCAAGCAGTGGTGTATTGGGTCAAACAAAGCAATCTTTTTATGCATTTTTTTTGGTCAAGACTAAGTTTTCTGGGTAAAAAATTGAAGATGAACGGAATATTGTCGGAAAACTCATCGGAAAATATGAATATTCATGCTAGCGACTTGTATAATCGTGATAACTGTCCTTGTGGTACTTTTGACTTTTGAGTCAAAAAGTCATTAGCGACTTAGCTAGCGATTTAACACAAACCTGTCCAGATGCACTGAACTTTTTATAGCGACTTGTCTTTACAAGTCGCTACGACTTAGCCTGGCGACTTGGCCTTGGCGAGTTAGCCGTGGCGACTTGGCCTTGGCGAGTTAGCCGTGGCGACTTGGCCTTGGCGAGTTAGCTGTGGCGACTTAGCCTTGGCGAGTTAGCCGTGGCGACTTGGCCTTGGCGAGTTAGTCATGGCGAGTTGTGTTAAATGGTTTTGAACAGAAATGTAGAATGAGAATACAAGACCAATGTTTGATGACACAACCACAACCATTACCAACATATCAACTACCATTCATCCAACTTCATACTATCCTAGACCTATCCTCCATCATCTATTTCACTCAATCAATACTCGAACAAGAAAGTAAAAGGACAAAGGATCTCAGCTTTAATTACTCGCGGCACACAAATGTTCTATCAAGACCAAAAGTCATGAGATTCGAAGTATTTAACATCACAGATCCTGAAAAACTAATGAAAACCGAAATGAATGTTACCCATCGATCTCAGATATCTATTTTCGTGGTACTCATCAAATACATCAAGACCTTGAGGGTCTATATCACGAATAGAGTTAATCATCACAGATCCCATACATGACTCGAATATCAATGATTTAAAGATCTCAGTTGTGGTTCATCAAGCATAAACCTTTAAAAGATTTTATGAACCTAACACATCATCGATCTTGAGCTCTTCGTTATTTTCGACCTCAAAGAAATCAGTGCAACAAATTTGTTGAATCATTTCCTTGTGTCGTTATATGTATAATAAAAATGGAATCAACTCACATGATGTTAAAATGTTCGAATTAAAAAGGATAGAGAATTAACAAGTTCGTTAGTCTCTATCTCTTTATTTCGTTTGATGACTCAATACAATTAATGTTAAACCTACCTTTGTGTCGAGCTTTCAAAGCCATCCCTGTGGCCTAGATGTCAACCTCTTGCCATCTCTGTGGCGCATACATGAATCATATGAAGGTGTCCTGGTCCAAGAATCCGATTGGTGTGAATGATGCTAGTTTCGTTTGAGTCTTCAAGGTTTGAAGCTGATTTGAGTAACAAATTTTAGAAGGAGGCGGATTTACTTGAGCTGAGGAGTTTTAGGGTTTGGTGACAGGAGAGTCACAGAGATGGGGGCGCAGGAGTATGTTATGTGAATAGGTTTAGGGCAAGTGAGTGTTTAGAGTGTTTTTTATATTGCCCGAAAATTTAGGGTTTGAGGAGTCTTAATTGGATCGGGTATTCCAATTTTTGAATATGGGCTTCAGAACTCACGGTTATATATTTGAAGTGGACTTTTGGCTGAATTATGTTAACAACTTGGATTTGGATCAGTGTTATGGGCCGAACATGATTTATGGATGAATGATGGGTTTTTGATATATTTTACATTGATGGGCTGAGATCTGAAGTGATTATGGGCCGCAGGTTTCTGATTTTTTTCTCGTGGGTATATGGGAGTGTGATGTGTACGAGCCATATGTTATTTAGGAGTTGGTTACATGAACTTTGAGGCCTATAATTATTGAATGATGATTTTGATAATGAGATTTGGGTTGATGATAAAATTTGTTGATTTATTCGATTTGACACTTTGGCTTATACATCTTTACAAGGGTACTCTGCCACGGCTTGAATTGTTATTATAAATGTTGACTACGGGGTTGGTTGGACGACATTTCTTATTTGGATTTGAAGTGAGTTTTTCCGGGCGCGTTCACTTATTTCGTCTTCTTTCTTTCTACCCTTTCGCGAAGATGACTTGTTTGAGCATTTTTAGAGTGTGATAAAGACTTGGCTATTTAGTTACGTTTGTGATTCTTTCTCGCTTAACAACGTTGCTATCACTTCGGTGTCTCACTCTTTTGAGAATGTCAAGAGGTTTAGTACATTGGGTACACCGTTTCTTCTTCACAAGGATTAGTACAAGGTTAAGTAACAAATCTGGGAAATTCTACTTCATGATCAAGTTTGGTATATTGGGTTTACTTCTCCATGTGGTCATTACAATAGCCGACATAATGCGTGAATGATGTGTTTACCGAAGTATTGATTGGATGGTTGATGTTTTTCTTGATGTTGGATAATTAACCGTTGATGAACCGCTGCATGTTCCCCTAAAACAGATATTCACCGAAACCCAAATTGTCATAACACATTCAAGACGACATTGTTTACGGTTTTGTCTTGATTTTGTAAAATCCCGCGAAAGAACATATTTCTCGGTTTAAATCATAGACCTGTAAAATCCCGTGACAATGGAAACATCCTGGTAATTGTAAAGTGCATTTCCGGAACTATCATACGGTTTATTCTTGGTTTTGTAAAATCCCGCGAAAGAAACTATTTCTCGGTTTAAACTATAGAATTGTAAAATCCCGTGATGATGGAACCATCTTGGAGAAAGGAAAGCGTATTTCAGGGTCTTCTGATGCTGCTGTTACGGGTTCTGTGTCGAAGAAGGGATAAAAGGGTGTACTTCATATATTGGATGTGTGTTTGGATTGTCGTCATGGCAGTTTGGTTATTACATGGTTTTACGGGGTTATGTGCTTTTAACCATGGTCGGGATGAAACCATTATCAAAGTTCATTTAAAAAGTCAAAGAAGGCTAGAATTGAGCATTTAACTAGAAGATGTGACAATGGAGTTAATTCAGTATTATTTATTTGAGGTTGAAGTGAATTATTACGGGCAAGTGTACTTAGTATCTGAAGATATCGGGGATGGTTGGATGAAGATTCTTCATGATCCTTGTTCGAGCTTATTATAAAAAAAAACTAAGACTTGGAAGTCTAGTTATTGTTGGGTGTCTTTTACCTTTTCTTTTACCACTTGGGGGAATTGGGCTCATACCACCACAAAATAACTATCACTTTAAGGAGTTACGTTGTAGTGCTCAGTGTCACATTCAATTGTGGATTTTCAAGAGGTGACATACATCTTATACTCGATGGTTGGTTGGTTGAAGGGTATAGAGTAATTAGAGATTCAATGGAGCATGAATTCTCGGCACCGCTCTTTGTTACATATGTGCAAGTGTAAGTCACGAGTTCGGGTTAGTTTACTTCAGGGTCAAATTCATCATATTGGGTTATCTCCATCAGCTGTCACTGCAAAGAGCCTACTGAATGATAATGGGGTTGATTACATGTTTTACTAAGAGAGCTGAAAAGAGAGAGATTATGACGTCTGTTCACATCAGTTCAGGCCTCGTACTCTAAAGAAAAGAAAAGTGTACGTTTCAGTGCGCTTTATCTTCAAAAGAAGAGAAATCTTCTTATGACGTATGAACACATCAGTTCATGCCTCGTACTCTAAAGAAAAGAAATGTGTACGTTTCAGTGCGCATTATCTTCTGAAGAAGAGAAATCTTCTTACTTATGACCATTCTCGTCAACATGCTTCATATTTTTTCCATGCGCTGAAGTCATCAAGTGAACCGGGCTACCACTGATTGTTTTTCTCATTCCACTTGCTCGATTATAATGAAGATGGCGACATCATGTGCTTATTTTGCGGGAGAGAAGTGTGAATAGAACATTCGGATGATTTTCACTTATTTAATCAAGAATGGCAACTCCGTATGCAATTCTTGAGGGGGAGAAGAAGTGTGAAATTAATGCATGGTTGATTATTATTTGAGAATTTAAATGGTCATACGGCTCTAAACTCATGTAAGAACCGAGCTTCTTCTTATCGGGTAATCTTCACATGGAGTTTCTTCTTAAGAGCCGTTAGTTGACATCTTCACAAGCTAATATGAGTGTATTGACAAAGTGCTTCCGGTTAATGCTTCACGTGCACATCAACATGATGATTCCGAACAACCTTCTGTTCTTGTTTGATGTGATTGTTTGCTTGGTATTACCATTTCGTGTGTTCGTTGCGGCCTGATTGCTGATTTCCTTGATGAACATCTTTCTGTTCTTGTTTGATTGGGAGGGATTTTAGTTAAGGGGATTTGCAAGATGTAAGTTGATTGGGATGCTTTTTGGTGATGTTCTTATTTTTTGGTGAGGTGAATATGTTAACTATCTATTCCCCAACTGGACAATCTTGAAGAAGGTCGAGTCTACAGTCGGTTCTACATTTTCTGATATATGGTAGAAGACTAAAGACGAGTTGCATTTAACGATCTAAAGACTTCTTCTTAATCTGGGCTGTTATCAAACAGATTGTCGGTTTAGGGGAGAGCACTAATTGGGGGAGAGTGATATGTCAGATTTAATCCCCAGTTAGACTTGCTCATTCTGTTCTTCAGCAAGTTGATTCTCACAAGTTATATAATGTTTTTCTCAAAAGATTTCGAGTATACGGGCTGATAAGATGTTGCTGATTCTGAAGTGTCAAAACCAGCAAGGGGGAAGGAGACAAGCATCTAAACGCGAGTAAACTTGATGAGCTTAATACTTCTAAGTAATTGAAGATATCCCGGGAAGACAAATGTTATTACCGCAGAGAAACTCAAGGTTTGACTCATGGCGAGTAAACTTGATGGACTTAATACTTCTAAGTGATTGAAGTTATCCCGGGAAAACAAATGTCATGACCGCAGAGAAACTCAAGGTTTTACTCATCAAGGCGTTTAGTGTTCTTATTCCAACTATGTGGGAGAAGAGATGGAAGAGTTAGTTTCTGAAGATGAAAGAGGTACACAAGTGTGTGATGATTTTGATGTTATCACAATCATCAGGGGAGAGAGATTGTGTACATTGGGGATGCTCAGCTGTTTTACTTGAGGGCTTAATCAGTGATTCAGAGATATAATCACTTATTCCGGAGTTGAAGATCCGCAGAGATAGTCCTCCGCAGAGATAATCAGTGATTCGGCCTGCCTCTTCAATGTTATCGGTTATTCTCTCTTTGGGCATTCGGGTACTTCGGGTTCTTGAGCTTCATACACTTTCTTCATGGGGAGAGAAAAGTATACATCGGGGTTATTCCTGTCTC
>BPTQ01000005.1:104234563-104274254 GCA_019973895.1 Chrysanthemum seticuspe | reverse complement strand
TTTTGGTAAACTATTGAGTTAGTTCCATGAAATATTTATTTTTTGAAAAACATGGAGCTATCAATACGAGGGGGAGTTATACACGAAGCTCTAAGCTTTCGAAAATCGTGTATACTCTCTCGTCGGACGTGTTAATTTAGTTTTGCTAGTGGAAAATAGTTTAAAGTAATAATTTAGTATTTAAGAGGGGGCTAGTTTTTATAGTTTGGGAAACTCTAAAACCTAGGGTTCACTAAATTAATCCAAATCTTTTAGTGATTTAAATCTCTTATCTGTTTAAACGGATTAGGTTTTAGTCCTTCAAAGGCACTCCTTCCTCCATGTGCCAAACGATTTCAATATACACAATGCACATGTTGAGGAGGAGGATTTATCCAAAAACCAGATGAGTATTTAAACAAGGCCACATTTTCTCCCATATTTTCTAAACCTAATTAAATCACTTGGGATCCAAAATCTCAAAGGGTTTGATATTTTTGATCGGGGGAGAATTTATGATTTAATAATGAAATTTGATAAAAGGTGATCGTTTTGATTTAATTGTGCAGGCTGCTCTCTCATATGTGCTAAAAGCTTTCGAATCTCGAAGCACATATTGAGGGGGAGCATAACTATCGAGGTACAAAAAGTTTTTTATTTATAAAGTACCTTGATTGAGTTATCAAATGGTTTTCTTAATGGATTTTGTGATCGTGGATGTGCTTCAAAAGAACTCTTTCCTCTATGTGATAAAATGATTTCACTTATCCTATGCACATATTAAGGGGGAGAATTTTACCATGAAAATCAAATGGCTTTTTCGTATGAAAATTGTAATCAAAGAAAATATTTCAAAGTCCTCTTGCCTCCTTGTGCTAAACAATTTCGAAATCATACCCACATGTTGAGGGGGAGGTTTTCTAAATGATCAAAACTATTAAGGTACAAAATGCTTTGATCTCGTATCACAAGTACCTTGATTGTTTTTCCAAATGATTTTTCAATTGGTTTCAAGGAAGAATGAACTGTACCAAAAGACCGACCATTTTACTTTATGTATGGAGTTATAAGGATGGTTAGGTTAGGTATTCGTTCCCACGATCCGCCAGAACCGGAGGGATCTACCCAGGGACAATCCACTAGATAGTGCAGAGTCCTTAGGTATATTGAAAAAAGGAGAAAAGTGAGATATGGGAAGAGTGTGGACTGAGACAGAGCTAGTACTGGAATAAACCCAACAAGGTTCTAGTTATGAAGTCTCGGTAAGCACTAAAGGGGTTGAAGAATGAAAAAGAATTAAATGTAAAAAGGGTGAAAAGAAATAGCCCTCCAATAATTCAACCTTAGGGCAGAAACCGGGTTCAATACATATGCTACTGGTTGTTACTAAGGTAACACTGGTATTGAAGACAAGACATCATGGACCCAGTGATGCACTGCACTAAACTTCCCAAGCTACTCAAGTTCCTCTTAAAAGGGCTTGTTTCATTCTCACGGGGAACCGACATAATCTATCGAATTTCTCTTAGAGATTGTTGATATTGAAGAAGGAGACCCTCTCCCTAGTCTCCGGTATAGGAACCAAATGTGCACAATTGAGTCTAAAGCCAAGAGATCATCCACAATATCTCATTAGGACACAAAATAAATGAAGACTTGCTGTTTCACACAATGTGGAAAGTAAGAATATATTAAGAGTCCTACGCTTTATCCTTGTGGTATTGCCAGAACATCCGAGTGATATGAAAATATTCACGATGAAGATGGAAATCCTTCTAGAGCTAACATCAAACAAGCTCTTGGTGGGTGACATGTGAGATCTTGCAAAAGATCAAGCTTGTGACAACTGGATAGAAACAATGGGGCGATTCAATCTTGAATCAACCTTGGTCCAGGAAAAGGATTGACGGATACCTTGAAAAACTGGTCATTGTGCTTAAAAGTTCTTTTCTGTAGCACATCGACTGTGTATTAATGTTTCAAAATTAAAGGGTATTTATGACTGATAATTGATTTTCCATAAAACCTTCGTTGTATTGCAAAACACTTTCTATCTTAAGCAATACACGACTGCTTTTCAAATCATTTTTCATCAATCAGTGAATCTCAATTTGTTGGTTCACTCACTCCGTGTTGTCTTCTTTGAGACATTCCGGTTTGAGAACGGCTAGAAGAGCTGCGAAACCCTGTCAAGGAGATTCTTAGGAATCCTACCTAATCACAGGCAGTACTTGTACTGATCAACGGGGAACCGTGGGCCTTGTACCTTAATTCGACGAAAGTGATCAAAGACACTTTCGTGTGTTTTATTGCTAACTGTTGTTTGTAGGTACATTTGGACGGTTGCAGCTGATCAAAATTGAGGAGTCAATCCAAAGCCACATGCTCACAACATCTACACTTAATTGAAGAAATCATGACAAGTGCCTATCTACATAACCTGGCTCAGATATTTTTATACTATGCTTCTGCTACGCTGCTGCAAATATCTTGAACCAGTAAAGCTTCCGCAACTCTGATGGAAAGATGTCATGATCCAAAAGTGTGGGCATGTCGGTCCGAAAGTCACAACTTCACATGATCGCAACACAATAAAGGGTGATCCAGAGATTTACTGTGGCTAATGATCTCAAAGAAAGCTCAAAGATCATCAAAGATGTGGATCAGTTCAAAGACCTCCACAAAAGTACAAAATAATGCGGACTTTAAAGAATCACTGCTAAAGCACAAAGATTGCGGAATTGAAGAATTGAAGTCTACGAGCTCAAGAACAAAGACAAGAATAGAATGCTAGGATTCGAAATGTAAAACATGGGGTGACCTCCCTTAGGGGGAGATTGTTAGGAATTAGAAATTTACATAGTGAAGAGTCGGTCACCCCAAATAATATCTAGCATAAGTTAGCTCGTAGATTTGTCGTTAGTTATGTTATTTAGCAGTTTATTAGTTAGTTTGTAGCGTAGTTTAGTTTAGAGCAACATCGTGGAGGAAGGACGGGTCTTTACCCACTGTATACCTGATCCACAGGCCGATAGGAGGTCGTGTAAGTTGTAACTATAAATACCCCTTCCATCCATGGAAGGGGTGGAGCTTTTCAATCTAACCTTACAACTTTTGTGAACCAAGTCTCTACCAAGAAATCTCCCTCTCTCTACTTTCTCTCTCTAAAATGGTAAACATGTATTTTGATCATCCAAGACCACTCGAATCATCAAACACAATAAACATTACGATCCTACACTCTTTGACGTTGGAATTTCAGTACTGATGAAGTTCTTTAAGTCTTTAACTTTGTAGATTCTTTGACTTGATGAAGAATCATTATGACTTTTGTGTTGCCTTTTGAGAGAACTTCCATTAGTGATGATGTTGGCATGAGCATGTGAAGAATCTACACGATCATTCTGCTCCAGAGCTTGCATAAGAAGAAAACATAAGAAAGGTTAGTAATAAGCGGATTCCGGCACTTACAAGTTTGAACTTTGAGAGTGTTAACAACATAGTGTGAAAACACAACTTTAATTCTCACAAAGGTCGTTCCTGAACTGGAGTCCCACTAGTAAGATAACGTGATGTACCGAAGTACACCTACAGTTCAGATGAGTCACTGAGGTACACCGAAACATCACCTCACGACTGTAGAACTTTTGAGACACACTAAGCGTAATCCACGGGGAGTTACCAAAGTGACCTGCTGTCAGGGCTGTTTGATGTTGACCCTGGCAGGAGTTTCCATTCAATCACTGAGGATCACAATTGTGAACCTCTCATAAATGTTCTCGACAGATTGCTAAGATCTGTGAAGGATTCGATAATGTACCACTGATGTTCTTATTGTTGAACAACAAGTGATGAAATGTCAAGTGTACCTAAGAGATCTTTTGATGAATCTCGTGGCTCTAGACTCAATAGTGCGTTTTGGTTTTCCTGAGCGGAGACTAGGGAGAGGGTCTCCTTTTTCAATATCAGCAATCTCTAAGAGAAAGCCGATAGATTATGTAGGGTTCCCTGTGAGAATGAAACAAGTTTCTGTTAAGAGAAACTTGAGTGGCTAAGAAGGTTTAGTGCATGCGTCACTGGGTCCATGACGACTTTTAATCTTCAATATCGGCGTCATCAAGTGACAACCAGTAGCATATGAATTGAACCCGGTGTCTGCCCTAAGTTGAATAATCTAGAGGGCTATTTCTTTTCACCCTTTTTCTTTGCGTTTCTTTTTAATTCTTCAACTCCTTCTTTTTCCGATTCTCAATTTCTCCTTTTTATAATCATACCTAAGGACTTCTAATTCTAACTATTGGTAGTGTCCTTGGGTAGATCCCTCCGGCTCTGGCGGATCATAGGACGGTTATTCCTAACCTTAATCACCTTATAACTCCATTGCCATAAAACCATTTTTCATGAAAATCTCTCGAAGTGTTTGTGAATGAAAAACATGTTTGAACACTTCAAGAGTTTTAGATTTTTAGAAATACTCCCCGTTCACATGTACTTAAGAGTTTTTACGGAAATCTGCACAGTGAGGAAAGAGTTCGCACTTTTTGAATTGATCGACTCAAGATAGACAGTTCCTTGCGAGACACGATTACGTTGCATAGTTAAAGAGATACATTGTCAGCTTTTAGGTGACAATTAGCTCTAATAACTACCTTGAAGATGTGGACAACCCCGAAAGGTTGTCAAACCCGTCAAAGTTCATGTTTATCAAGAGCTTCTCGAATGGGTACTGATAAGGATTTAAAATGTACCTTTTTGAGGGGTCGTTTAAGCCCTTATTTGATCACTTTTGTATCCTTTATTGCTTAATATCGTTCCTTTTCACTTTTTAGGTCTCTTGAAGGCAAACTGCTGTATTGGCACTTATTTGGACGAAAAGGCGCGAATATATGAAGAAAATGGCCAAAGTCAAGAATCGAGACGCTCAAGCTGCTAAATCACAAGGGGACGACATCACTGCTTAATCTGCGACGCCGTCGGAGGAATTTGTGACGACTCGGAAGAGAAATTGCTAGTTTTCGAAGGACGGTGTCGGGCGTTAAAAGAGTAGGCCATCGCATCTCAGACGGCCTAGATTCAATCCAGACGGCGTCAGAAGCTGAAGAGGACGGCATCACAAGCATAAGGTGACGCCGTCGCAAGATTAACTTGGCCAAGACAAAACCCTAATGACGGCGACATGACGGCGTCACAAATCATAAGGTGACGCCGTCGTACATGTAGTCTTATATATAGAATCCGAATTTTTCAGTTTTAGGAGGAGTCTTTTGGGTAAACTTTTGGAGTAAAACCTAAACCGAACCAAGGTCGTATTTTAGGGTTCTAAACCCTATCTTACACCAAGATAAGTTGTTTACTTCATTAATTTAATCATGTCTTCAATTATTTGTGTGTATGCTTGCATGTTCTCCATGTCCGGCTAATTTACTTGTGTGTTTGCTTAGGGAATATGAAACTTAATTATTGAATATTGATTGGTTGTTTCTTATCTTAGTTGATTAATGATCTAGTAATGCGATAGGTCATTCGTTGTGTACTTAATGCTTGATTAATCTTTGTGAACCTTAGGTTATAGCACCTTGAGTTGTTGTAAGCTAAACTATCCAAAGAGGCCTTAGAGTAAGAGTTTATTATCCCTAGTGGGTTTTGTAGACGAGACCCTTTGGTAACTTCAAAGAGTAGGGAGAAACGCATACCCTACAACTTTAGACACACAATGCAACTAGGAATAAGGACGTGACAATTCAACCACCAATGTGAGATAATTAAGGAGTAGTAAAACCTAAGTAAACACATCTTTAAACTATCATACGAGCACACAATAATTAGACATAGACTACCACCACATTAGTTTAGATAATTAGATAATAGTAGAAGTAATCGGTAGAAATACCAACCCCCCAAATCCAAACCCCGAGATTCGTATTTTTCCTTTTCTAAAAAATATAAAAAGATAAAAAAAATAATCTTCTTCAACCCCAACCTTAGCGTAGTAACTTCTCATTAGCATTCCTATTCCCCTAGAGAGCGATATCAATTCCCGTGGCTTACCCTAATACTACACTACAACGATTAGGTTCACTGCCTAGGGTGTTGAAAAACTTGCTCGACGAAAAGGAAGTTCCTTTGACCCCGAACGCGCTGTGTAAGCGTATCAGGTACAATTTACGTGGATAAGTATTGGAAGACAAATCTTTTCAATGTATGACTGTTCAGATCCCGTAAATTCATGGGTTGAAGTCTTTTCACACGAGGATTCAACTAGCAAAACACAACATATTTCTTATCACATATTTTCTCCCCCTAAAAAATGGCATATAAATGTTATTTTTGAAGAAATGTTGAGAATAAATATGACCATTTTGAGTTTTGTGGGAAGACTGCACAACGAACATTTTGTGAACAAAGTTTTTAAGTCAAATACTCCCCCTCAACAAGTGATATAAATGGTTGAGGTTTTGAAAATCATAAGGGGAAGTACTTGTTCTTTTGAGCAAAACCTTTGAAAATTGAAAGGTTTTGATAGGTTTTACTCAAAAGTAAGAAGCTTTCGCTCCTTTTATAAGGATTGTGGCACTGAAGCGTACCACAGAGTCCTTTCTTGACAAGTACGGGTTGTACACTGCTATGTGTGCACAAGCCATTGTCATAATAAATCACACATCTAAATGTATATGAAATAGAAGCAGTTTAAGGGGTACCAGGTAGTCCAGTAATGTTGCCAGGAATGCAAACCGGGCGTTTATAGCCGATGAGATTAATCCTGGGACGACCACCTACAAAGCTCTCTAATGTTCTAAACTGGTCCCTTCGATACAACCTTTCATCAATCATAGTGATGATCCTCTTCACATCCCGTTTGTCCTGAGAGTTCCATCGCTTTGGGTTCCCAATGTCTTCATGTATATCCTTCAACCTATAAGCCAATCCGTCCCTAACCTTCTTCAATGTGTGATCCCCAAACTTGTGAAGATCTCTACACGCCATCAAGCAATTTTGTTGAAGTTCACTGCGATAAACTACGCCGAATGGTTTGCTGACGAGGGTGTATTGTGGAAGCTGGTTGATGTCGGGAAGTTCTAGCTGAGGTTTGGTGAAGTTGACACGGGTCTGATACGAGTCAACAAGAAGTTGTAGATCTTCTACACGTTCCTGTATTACTATGCTTCTGATGAATATGAGCAAGGACTTGATGTATTCACGTTGAATTTCAGTCAAGAATTATCTCATGCGTCCCTGTACTGTGGCAAGATATAGATCTTCAATGTCGTTGAGAGATAAGTTCTGAAAGTCCACTTCACAGAATTCATAGTCTCTTTCGTCTTGTCTTTTGACCACAATTTTCTTGAGGAAAGTGTAGTCCCATTTGGACGAAATATCGACATGCTTAACAGCAATGATTCCTTTAGTACTGAACACTTCATGTTGAGATTTCTGAACCTGGCAGCTTCTGTAGTAGATTCGTCGGTGTTCCGGCCAATGATGATACCCATACTTTGCATCACGGTCATACAATTCCACATTGTTGGAAAACATGTGGGTAGCCTTTTCCTCGATGGCTATGCAGTTAGAGTATATGGCTACCGGGAACGGAAGTGTCAGTGATGTAGCATATTTCCTTGAACCATCACTGCCGTGTAGAAGAAATTCCAAGTCGTTGTTGAAGAAGTAGCGAAATGGAATCTTAGGTTGATCTGGTTGGCCAATCATTCGTAGAGGTTTAGACCAGTCGGTGTAGTAAGGAGCGTTGTCTCTTCTGGTAAAGTCAATGTTTGCTTCAGGGTTGAGCCAATCAATGTTGTTAGACATGGCTCGTGCTATGTTTTCAAGGTGATACTCAACCTCGATGGCACTTTCCGAGCTGTCTTTTAGCAGTTGAAAATCTTCATTCTTGATTCGTTTCAACTCTGATTTCGTCATTTTCTTCACTCGAAACTTTTCTTGCAGTATCTTTGCATGCTCCAATGTACTACCATCTTCCAGATCTTGACCTTCAGGTGGGTAGGGAGTAGAATTAACAAGTATAGAAAACCAGTCGTATTCATCGGTGTCATCCTCGTCTAGCCATGATACGACGTCAGCCTTAGGCGCCTTCTTCTTCTTTTTCTTAGGCCTAGATGAGGATTCTGGTTTCTTAGCTTTGTCGGGAGAGGCAGGTTGTTGTTGGGGCTCATGGAATTCCTCATCGTCACCACCCGTATACTCAAAGTGATCACCGGTTTTCTGAGTCTGGGGTGGTAACTCAGAATCCTGAGGTTTTTCAGTAGAAGAGCGAGGAGGAGATCGTGGTTGAGCTGGAGTCCTTTGAGGTGGAGGTTGCATTGAAGAAGATTCACCAGACTTCTTCGGGCGTTTAGTCTCGTCATTCTTATCCTTATCCTTATCTTCATCGTCTCTTGGAGAGCTTCTTCTCTGCATGCTGATTTGAGTTGGTATTCCAACAATGCTTCAAACAATTTACCTTCGTAGGAGGCAAATGTTGCAGATCGTTTAGACATTTGAGCTACCAACCGGTTAACTAATTCAGCATCTGAGAAGATTGTGGGATCAACTGGATTGATGTTTACATGCATTGGTGTTGATTTCATAGTTTGCTTGGCCAGATGTAAGAGATTCGGATAGAGTTTTTTGGTAAACATCTCCTTTGTAACACCAGGAACGATGTCAAGAAGGTACTTGTGAGTGTAACCTTTGATCATCTCATTCATTTCCCCTTGAAGATCACGTTTCATGAACTTCTGGACGTATTCCCTTTCAACTTGCATCTTGTCATTCTCGTCATGTAGATATTGTACCTGATCTGCGAGAAAGTTCAGCTTCTTGTAAAGCACGTCTTTCTTTCTGACCTGTTTGACAGCTTAAACGATTCGAGTTTTAGCTTGAGAGATCCAAGAGGCAGTTGGCTTCTTAACTGATCTGGATGTGGATTTGGTTGCTCTTTTTGATGGTGGTGGTGAAGAATGAGATGATGAATCTGATGAGGAGGAGACATGAGGAGACTCGGGGTCCTTAGGAGGCTCAGAAGTTTCCTCCTTAGAACGTTGTGGACTATCTAGAAGAAGGTTATCGTAATCAGTTTCTTCATCATTTCCATAATTAGTCTTTTCATCAGCTTTAGTCCGGGCCTCTTTATCTGCTTTGGCATGAGCTGCAGCCTCACTCTCAGCTTTTTCTTTCTCAGACTTTTCCTTTGCTGGTTCCTCAAAGTAATAATCAATAGTATCCTCCAGAAGCTTTTGTTGTTTCACATGAGCAGTGGCACCAGTTCCCTTATCGGGTTGATTAACCGCATCAGGAATTGGTGAAGATTGGACACCACCACTCAACCCTCCGGGGCCACGCATTTGATCCTGTTCAAATTCTTTAGCTTTGTGTTGGAGTCTAATGATTTTAAACTTCTTCCTGTATGTTGTATCCAGTGGCTCTTCATCTGAGCTTTCTTCTTCAGGCTCAATTACTGGAGTCTTCCCTTTTCAGTGTTCAGCTATAGGACTGGGAGGTTTGACTACTCAAGGATTAATATCGGTTGCAGTTTCAGAGTAGAAGATCTCTTCGTCTGATTCTGTATCTTCAGAGCTTTCGTCCACTAGCTTTCTTGGCGGTTCAGGCTTAGGTATTGGAATAGGAACAACTTCCTCCGAAGGAACTTTCCGTCTATGTCCAGGTTTCCTCTTAGGGAACTTCCTTTTACTCTCAGTGCTTGCAGCACTGCCTGCACTCCCTCGTCTGGTTTTCCTGGTAGGTGTACCAAAAGGCTTGTCATCAAGAAAACCAACTTTGCTTTCTTCAACTGCTACCAGATACCTTTTGTATGTGTAGAGCTTTTTGATGTCATCAGACAGAAGGTGATCCGGCAACACAGCACCCTATTTCTTTGTTGTTGATTCCTTGAATCTGACAGTTAGAGTAGGTTCAGACAACATGTCATGATTGTTGGGGTCATTGAGTCTCTTGGGGATATCAGGATTGAGTCCAAGAGCTCTTTGGATCAACAGTTTTGTATATCTGATAAAAGGAATCTTTGAGCCAAGCTTTTTGAGGAATGACATCATGTCGTCCCATATCAGATCTTCAATTTCGATGTGCTTCATGTTGATCAAGGCCCAAAAAAATCTGCAGTTCCATGAGCTTGGGATGCTCATAGCCACTGTCACGACCAGAAACCGATTTGGTAATGATGATGTAGAGTGTTCTCCAGGGTTGAGGAATATTCTTGAGATCCACTTATGAATGCTTAGTGATTACTCCTGTAGCTTCATCATAACCAATGTCGATCATGAATTGAAGAACAGTCTCTTCAGTTGGTGCAGCAACGTATTCGGTTGGCTCGATGTCGGGAATGAGGAGAAAAGTCCTTAAGTCTGCAGGTGTGATGTTGACTTGTTTGTGGTTGAGAGTCACTGTCAAAGCATTCTGTCCTTTGATCTTTTGCATTGTATTCCAAAATTGATGAATGTATATCTATGGAATAGTAGCAGAATGGGAGAGCATGTTCTGATAAGGATGATTCTTTAGAATATCCACAGCAATCAAGCAAGAAGATTCTGAGCAGGTGAGAGTTTCAAAGTCAACACGAAGGTTGTTCTTTCCAATCTTCATCGGATAGCCATTAGGGAAGATATCAGCAACAGTGAGAACATTTGGTGCATCCACATTCATTTGAGCATCCATGTCTAGATCTGAAACACATTTAGCCAAAAGAACCAACACATCGAAAGACATTATGTTAGTCAACAGATGGTTTTATTGTCTAATTATTGAATGTGATATGTTGATGATTGTTACGAGTCCAATGTCACTTGTTTGTCCAATAGTCCAATGACGCCGTGATAAGTTTCGTGAGTTAGTTAACTTTAAGTTTCAAAGTTTATGTTATCACTTATTTTTCACAACATATCAAACGTTTAAGCTTATTATTGACATTATTGGGTTCGTGACGTTATGATTTATTTATTTACAAGTTTGCACGTGTAACAATTCATGATTAAGGTTAAACAAGGCTTAGGCATAGAAATGGCAAGCTTATGCGTAAACAAAAGAGGTATACGCGTAAACGCAAGCTTATGCGTAGGATCCTGACTTACGCGTAAGAAATATTACGCGTAGGAAAAGGGGACCTTATGCGTAGAGCTTACGCGTAAGCGCATATAAAACCTTACGCGTAAGGCTTACTCGTAAGAGTAGACCTTATGCGTAGAGGTCACTGTTTACGCATATCCTTCATAGGATACGCGTAGTCCCATATGTAGAACCTTACGCGTAACAGTTACGCGTAAGATTACTCTTACGCATAACCTTCTACGCGTAAGGTTATCCTTATGCGTAGATTGCTATTAACCTTGATTCTGAATTTTCACTTGTATCAAACCTAAAATAAGTTCATCATAGCATCAATATTAACATATACATTCATTCTATAACAGATTTAATCACAAACACTCGTTCAAACAGTTATGCGGAAAAAACTTTATGCGTAAACCAAAACCCTAAAGTTCAAGAATTACGCGTAAGATATCTAGCCATAGGAATTGCACCAAACATTTTCTGGGAAGTCTTAGAAGCCTAATAAGTATGTTTATCCAAGTTTTAACATGAAACTCATCATGAATCAAGAATACCCAATTCGTATGAACTAGAACCCTAAATTTCAATTCTTTCACTTTTGATGTTTCTGGGCAAGTTCTAGGCATGGATATAGTCAATTCATCACATAAACAACATCTTATAAGAAACTAATTGACCAGAAACGTTCACACAAGAAAACACCCAATTCACGCATAAACCCTAGTTTTCCAGAATCAATCAATTCGTGTTTCTGGGTAAGTTTTGAGGATAAAAATGGTATCATTGATGTTTTAGAAACGTTTTGACACTATCTTTTTAACCACAATCACATAAACAAGATTATGTGTTCATACGCTTATGCGTAGAACACAAAATCACTCATATCTCACGTTTTAACCGTTGGATTTGTAAAAGATTCAAAACCATTGTTTGTAAATACGTTAAG
This sequence comes from Chrysanthemum seticuspe, assembly GCA_019973895.1. Lineage (NCBI taxonomy): Eukaryota > Viridiplantae > Streptophyta > Magnoliopsida > Asterales > Asteraceae > Chrysanthemum > Chrysanthemum seticuspe. Next base: position 104,262,268 of record BPTQ01000005.1, on the reverse strand, counting down.
ATTATGAAACCACTTACAAATTGAAGATCAAGAACTCGGATTTGCAGATTGAATTTTAGGCGTAGGATTAGTTAGGTGAAGTATTAAATGTGATGAATTAAATGTGTTGGGTGGAGGGTTTTTGTTAAAAATTAGTTTGCCATTTTGACAAATTCAGTCCCTCCACCTTTACCATTTACATCTAAAGCCTTTAACTTCCTTTTTGGTTACCAAACGAAGAATATTTGGAAATAACTTTGATGACACTCCCCCTTGACTTAAGAAATAATGAAAGTTTATAAATTTTAGTCCGAGGAGTGTCAGAAACCAGAAATGTGACCACCATTATTAAAGAAAACAATCGGGATAAGGTAACATGCAAGTACAGTGTTATTTTGAAACAGTTAAGTATTTATTTTCTCCCCCTCAACACTTGATCGGAAAAATACTGAATTTTGAAAGATTTGAGTGTTGACGGAAGAATTGTACTTGCCATGATTGAAGAAATGTAGATAGAAGAATATTTTTGTTGTTTTATCTGATTTTATATTTTTATATTTTTGTTTCTGAAAAATATTTACAAAAGAGATTTTGGTGTTTGACTGGCTTTTAAGACTGTTTTAAGAGTTCATCCAGTTCCTCTTGAGTCAAACACCGCATACCAATCCGGTGGACCAACTCATTAAACCTAGCAGGAGCTAAGGCTTTGGTGAGTAGATCTGCCAGTTGGTATTCTGTACCCACGAAGTATAATTCAACTGTACCGTGTTCCACGTGGTCCTTGATGAAATGATATCGAAGGTCGATGTGCTTTGACTTTGAGTGTTGAACTGAGTTGCACGAGATCGCAATAGCACTCCGATTGTCGCAGTACATCGGGATTCTGTCAAATACGTAACCATAGTCTTTGAGTTGTGTTCTCATCCAAATGACTTGAGTACAACACGCCGACATGGCTACATATTCTACTTCGGTTGAGGACAGCGATGTACAATCCTGCTTCTTCGATTGCCATGACACCAGTTTATCACCAAGAAATTGTAATGCTCCTGAAGTACTTTTCTGTGAATCTAAGCATCCTGCGTGGTCAGCGTCTGAAAAAGCGATTAGATCAAAACCAGAATCCTTCGGATACCAGATCCCCAAATTAATGGTTCCCTTGATGTATCGAAGGATTCTTTTAGCCTCAGAGAGGTGGGTTTCAGTTGGTCTCGACTGATAACGGGATCAAAGATATACAACAAATACAATGTCAGGCCTGTTGGCTGTTGGATACATGAGAGACCCAATAATACTTCGGTATTTGGTAGGGTCCACCAATTTCCCATGTAAATCAGCGTCTAGCTTCTTGGTAGTAGCCATTGGTGTGGCATAGGTGTCACGGTTTTGCATTCCAAATTTGTTTAACAATTCAAGGGCATGTTTGGACTGACTCAAGAAAATACCACGGGGTGATTGATGAACTTGCAGTCCTAGAAAGAACGTAAGTTCACCCATCATGGACATTTCAAAATGTTTCTTCATTAGTTTTGCAAAAGCGATTGAGTACTTTTTATGTGTTGACCCAAAAATGATGTCATCCACGTAAATTTGAACAATTAAAATATGTTCCCCATGATATTGTATGAAAAGAGTTGGGTCGACCGAACCTTTGGTAAAATGATTGGCAATGAGGAAAGATGATAGCTTATCGTACCATGCCCGAGAAGCTTTTTTGAGACCATACAGAGCGTTGTTCAGTTTGTAGACATGGTTCGGGAACTCGGGATCAACGAATCCTTCTGGTTGACTGACATAAACCGTTTCTTTTAGTTGCCCATTCAGAAAAGCAGTTTTGACGTCCATCTGAAAGACCGTTATATTCATATGAGCCGTGAACGCGAGAAATATCTGAACAGCCTCAAGACGAGCAACCGGAGCAAATGATTCTTCAAAGTCAATCCCCTCTTCCTGTCGATAACCCTTAGCCACCAGACGTGACTTGTTTCTGATTACGTTCCCTTCAGCATCCAATTTGTTCTTCCAAATCCATTTTAGACCAATGACGTAAACCCCTGTTGGTCTTTCAACCAGTTCCCATACTTCAAGACGTTTGCATTGGTTGAGTTCTTCTTGCATGGATTCAATCCAGGTGTCCTTTGTCATTGCGTCTTTAATGTTTTTAGGCTCAGATTGGCAGATAGTGAGTGCATAAATGCAATGTTCACCATCTGTGTGAAGACGTTGTCTTGTAGCGACTGGTTGATTTGGGTTGCCAATAATATTTTCCAGAGGATGGTCTTTTGTCCATCGATGTGTAGAGGGTTGATGTTGGTATACATTGTGCAGATTCTGAGGATTCAAATGGCTTGTAGATGATTCCGCGACATCAGGTGCAGCAGTGTCATTAGCAAACGGGTTAAAGAACGCATTTGGATCAAAATCTGCGGGTGGGGGTACTTCATTAAGAACATCATCAGCTGATTCATCATTGTTGGAAGCGGTTTGTTCAACTGTTGTAGTGGAGTCAACTGGTGGTGCTTCTTCAACCGTAGTTGTTGTAGCAGGTGTATCAGGTATAGGAGTAGTATCAGGTTGAGCAGCGGAAACATCGGATACACCTGGAGCACGTTCATCAATATCGTCACTGAACAGAGGAGCAAATAGTTTTTCCATTTGTTGACGAGTTAGCTGAGGGCTTTGTTTAGCTGATGATGGGGTTTGAGGGAACTTTAAGCGGTTGTGACCGGGTTCCAAGCTGTTATACTCAGAAGCCATTTATGTAAGCTCATCAAAATTAGCATGAATCGTTTCCATAACCTTCTTTGTACGACGGTTCCAGATCCGGTAACCTTTAGAATTCTCACAATATCCAATAAAGACTCCAATGTCAGCTTTGGCTTTAAGCTTTCCAAAGTCATCACGATCATTATTTGGGTAGCAAAGGGAACCAAATACATGAAAGTGTTTGAGATTCGGTTTTCTGTTGTGGATAAGCTCAAAAGGTGTTTTGTTGTGGCGTTTTGTAATCATTGAACGGTTTTGAGTGTAGCATGCAGTTGATACAGCTTCTGCCCACAAGTAATCTGGAATTTTAGCATTAATTAACATTGTTTTTGCAGCTTCCACTAACGTTCGGTTTCATCTTTCAACAACTCCGTTTTGTTCTGGTGTCCGTGCAATAGATGTTTGATGCTCCCACTTTCTCATAAAATTCTCGAAGAGTTTGGTTTACAAATTCAGTTCCTTTGTCAGTTCTGATTTGACGGATGGTGTTTCGGAGCTGAACTTGAATTTTCATGAGAAAGGTGATGATCATCTGTGGAGCTTGGTCTTTGCTTCGAAGAAAATAGACCCAAGTCCATCGTGAGTAGTCATCAACAATTACCAAGACGTAGCATTTTCCATTAATCGTTTGCACGCGCATTGGGCCACACAAATCCATGTGAAGAAGATGAAGCACATGCTGAGAGCTGTGTTCCACCTTTGAAGGAAAATGAGCACGAGTGCTTTTCCCTTGTTCACAAGCTGAGCAAAGGTGATCTTTAGAATACCGAAATCATGGGAGACCTTCAACAAGTTTGTGTCGAGCAAGGTTGGTGATGGTTTGAAAGTTTAGATGTGAGAGACGACGGTGCCATAGCCAGGATTTTGTTAATGAAGCCTTTGAGAGTAGACAGATAGGATATGAAGCAACCATGTCTTGCATTGAGATAGTGTACAGACTAGAATTGCGAGAGCCAGACATAAGATCGTTTCCTTGTAGATCACGAATGAAACAAGTTTTCTCCCGAAAAGCAACTTCTAAATCTCCATCACAGAATTGACCGACTGAAAAGAGATTATGACCGAGGCCTTCCACATAATAAACCCTGCTAATTTCGATATTGCCATTGATATAATCTCCGTAGCCCATGATAGCTGCGAAGTGATCATTCCCGAATCTGACAGTGCCAATGAACTTTGCAATAAAGTTTGATAACAGTTTAAGATTGCTTGTCATGTGTCGGGAACATCCGCTATCAACAATCCAGAGAATGATATGTATCACCTGCATTACACATAGACGACACAGATGGAATAGAAGTAGATGTGGAACCCGAAATGTTAGAGGGTTCCGATGTAGTTATAGGAGAAATACACACATCAATGACTTTAGGCATCCATTTAAATCCTAGTGTGTTATATATCCATTTTTGCCATCTCCAACTAGTATTTGCTTTAGTCTTAGTGAATGCACTAGGTGGTACTACATTCCTAGGAGGTGAAACTGGAGCTACAGGGATATCAATGTGTTTCTTAGAACCTAACGAAGGCGGTTGACTAAGTGTTACTGGTGCTATTCTCTTAATAACGGTAGGCGGAAGTTGTTCATACTTTCCTAACATTTCTCTTAACTTAAAGATAGTGTGCACTAATTCTTGATTTTCAGAGCGAAGATTTCCTGAAAAATTCATGACTTCCTTAGTGTGAGCAAGAAAATGATCAAGCTCGTTTGATGCTTCATCACGAGTCTTTTTAAGTAAATCAAATATGACACCATATTCCTGTTTAACTTTTACAAGTTCTTGTTCATATTTTGATATTTGACATTTCAAAGACACGTTTTGATCATCCAGTTGCTCAAATTTTGGATTAAACGTTTTGGATTGCAACTGGTTGATTTTGTTTTGCAAAGCAAGTTCACGATTTTGACAATCCTTTTGACACCATTGAAGACGACGTTTTGCATTTGAAAGCTCGTTTAACAATCGTTCATTTTCCACTTTTAAAGACTCGATCAGATGCACATTATCAGTATTATCAACAATATTAACAGAATCAGCAGATATATGATCAGATGCACACGGCAAAGAATGCAATAACACAACATTATGGATATCAGCACATATAACATCTTCCAAGAGTCGATCCACATCTTTTCTTAATAATTTCTTTTTACGTTTAGTATTTGAAATCGATGTTTCTGTCTCGAAAACTGTTTTCATGAGACCAAGTTCCTTGTGAAAATCCTTTTCCCAATATTGTGCACAGTTTTTCAAATTATTGACATGGGGTAAAATTCTTTTCTGAAGAATATCTCTTTGTTCTCGCGCCAGAGGCGAATGAAAATGTTCAACTTTTTATTTCAGAATGAAATTCAATCTCACGTTCCAGAAGTTTGAGGTCAGATGAGAAAATGTCAAAGTATTTTATAACTCGACAACTTTCGGCTTTTGTTTTAACTTCACTGAGTGAAGGTAAAGGACCATTAATTTGTGCACCATTGTGTTGGGGACTAACTTCAGAAACTGGTGATATAACCAAAGGTTTGTTAGAAGTATCTTGTTGTGTGACAAAAGTTACGGCTTGTGAATAGTTAAATGGTTTGTTATAAACGACATTTTCCATTTTTGACCGACTCTCGTCATCTGCATCTAATTCCTCCATGATATTATATTCAACAACAGTCATAATTGAATCATCAATTCTATGTTCTGCACTGTAAACTTCAGGATTTGGTTTGAATTCTCTGTTTGAAAACTTAGGTTTGTAATCAGCAAGAATCGGACCATATCCATTTGGATTAGGTTTAAAAGTAAACTTTTGAATAGTTGTGATTGACTCACCATGTTTATAAACAACATTTCAAAACTCTTTGATTTTATTTTGTAAGTCGACAATTTCTTCAAGATAGGTATCTATTCGTTTCGTGGAATGCTTTTTGTACTCAGAGAACTATTTTTGACAAGTTAACAGCTCAGCCTTGGCTTTTTGAGTTTCCAAAGTAAGAGCGTTAATTTATTGTTTATGTTCATGTTTCAGTTGTTCTATGTCAGACAATAAGGCATTCTTCGAAGCGGCTAGATCACGCATCTGTCGTTCTAAAGATTGTTCGTTTTGATGAGATTTAGCAAAAGCAACTTCAAAACCTTTTTCACGTTTTTCTTGAGTTTTGAAAAAATTGAGTTGCAGTTTTAAACATTCAAGATCCTTGGTTAACAGTGCATTTTTACTTTTTAAGTCCTGATTTAATGCATGACATTCTTCCATTCGGGTTTGATGGTCTTTAAGTAAATGAGCAAGATCTGGATGAGGCAACGATTCAGCGTGTTCAACGTGATTCACAACATGATCATTATTTAGATCCTCAAGTATAACCACGGAATCAATTTGAGTATCAAATGAAACCATAGGGTTATCTTGATCATCAAATATAACTATGGGGTCTAGTTGAAAATCACCAGAATGAGATGTGGATGACTCATTTTGAACAGACTGAGCCTTGCCGGATTCAGATATTGGCGGAGATATTATATCAGAGATGAATATGGTTTGTTTGGGTACCTGAGACAAGTCATCAGTGTCATACACTGGGCCTGTGTCACTCATATGTAGCTCATGCATATTAGCCATCAACATAACTGCTGCATTGGCCTGCAAGTCCTCCATATCATCATCTGAGTCTGCATCTGCCATAAAGCTCTGTTCTTTGTCTGTGAGAGTTCCACCAGCTTCATCCTTAAGAGCCAGAAGTAGAGCCTCCTTGTGATAAGCACTGCCCCTAGTCCTCGGCTTTGGGCATGCATTAGCCAGGTGTCCCTTCTCATTGCAGTTGTAGCATCGAAGACCATTCAACCCATTCTGAGCAATTCCCTGTTCAACCACTTGAGCCCTGTTGTTATTCCTACCCATAGCATTAAACCCTTGACCACCGCCCATCTGACGACCATAACCACAATTCTGAACTTCAACTCATCCATTGTTCACAACAGCCTGATTCCTTGTGTTTGATGAGGAACGAATGCGATTGTTGGATTTGTTTGTATAACGGCCAAATGCTTTAGCAATCATAACGAATCCTTGTTGCAATGCATCGAAAGGATCGGAGTCCTCATTAGCTTCACTGACAAATGCTTGATCATTGTTGTTGTTGTATGGAACCAATTGAGTTTGTTGAGATTGTTGCTGTGATGGATCATATGGTGTGATGGTGGCAGTTGGTTGAGTTGCTGGTTGAGGAGGATAATTGGTTTGAGCCCACAAAGCAAGTTGTTGATTATCCGGAAGTGAAGGTGAAACAGTTTGGCCACGGATAATCATTTCCTTATCAACTTCTTTTTGATGAGGCTTCAAATAGTCGTACAACAATCCGTATGTAGCATGATGAAGATTCTTAGCTTGACGGAGAAAAATGACATACTTCTCCCATTCCGGACCAAGACTACTTAGGAACTTTGTGTTGACAGCAATTCGAGGCATGATGATGTTGTGTTTGTCCAAATCATTAATGATGTCTGAAAAGCGATGATGATATGACTCTAATGTCTCTCCTATTTCAATCATGATGTGTTTATAAGCCAAGTAAATTTTGGATTCCATGTCTTCCTGATTGAGTGTTGTGCCTTCCATTAGAAGATGAATATGTTCCCACATTGCTTTAGCTGTCTTTTGAGCATCAACACTTCGAAGGATCAGATTAGGTAGTCCCAAATGGATGTATTGCATTGCTAGTTCATCAGTTTCATAATGTAGAAGTTCATCACCCGTGAGTTGGGAGACAGTTGCAATGTTGGTGACAACATCTCTTGGTGGATTGGCATTTGGATCTGCAGGTGTGACGTGAGTAGGCATCTGAAACGAAACGACATTGACGGGATTACATTTTCTATCCTTATTACCTTAAACACATGTGCTTGTTATGTCAATATCCCATTGTTGTATGTGTTTGGGTATATAAACCCCTCCATACTTTCATGGAGGGGTGAGATTTCTTAATGTAAACCTTTCACCTTTCAATAATAAACACATAGTTCTCTCCCTTCTCTCTAGTCTCTCTCTCTCTAACATGATAAAGATGTTCTTCCATCTTCCCCGACCTCCCGATTCACCATATCAACCAAATAAACGGTCCTAACATTGGTATCAAGAGCGAGGTCGGTTTATATTTTGGTTGATTTGCGTGATGTTTTTCTTGTCAAAATATCTTGTAAGCTGTTTTCACCAAGTTTTAACCTTTTATAATTTTTTTTTGGGTTTAAAGAGATTGTTACAAGTTGTGTATCCTATTGGTCAAAAAGTCAGATTTTTATATTCAGTTTTATGTCCTTGGTAACTGTTTCTGTGTATCTAAATCTTGTGACTGTTTGGTACCAATTCTCGTGAATTATTTTGGTCATCTGGTCACATTCTCATGGTCAAAGTGGGTCATAAGAGTGGTTTTTTTATGTCATCTTTATGGGTTTCAAGAACTGGTCGGATTCTTTGGTCGGAAAACTCGCCGGAAAAAGTCAACAAAGGGTCAAAACCCTATTTTTACGCATAAGGAGCCGTCTTCAGTGATATTTACGCATAACTGTGAAGTTATGCGTAAGAACAGTTTACGCGTAAGCTTACGCATAAGGCTTACCTTACGCGTAAGAATCATGTTACGCATAAGGAAAGGCTTTTACGCATATGCTTATATCTTACGCCTATGACCTGGTTTACGCATAAGGGTTACGCGTAATGTTTACGCATAAGCTTATGCGTAAAACTGACTTTAAACATAAAGAATGAAGATGAAGAAGAAATGAAAACCAGTTGACCGCAACCTTTATACCTTCGACTCAAATAGACCTCAGCCATTGCATCACCGGTCCAAGATTAATCTCAAGATGAAAAAAGTTGCAATACGAGACAGTCAACAGATACAAACAACAAACTACACTCTATTTCACGACTCACACGACCTCATTAGATCTCAGAATATCTCCTATTTGGTACTATAATCAATCGTCCAAAGTCTAAAACCAAACGAGATATTTACCATCACAGATCTATAAACAAAAAGGGACTGAAATATAATTTAAACAACTCAAAAGATCTCAGTTCATTTCTTTTGTACCATTCACAGTAACATCAGGACCTTGAAGGTCTCACGAAAGTAAATGACTTCACATCATCGATCCACTTCAATTAATATACGAATTTGAAGATGGTCCAATAATAATATGTTACCAACTCTCTTCGATTCGTTCAAATAACATCAACAAAACAAAATCAAATTTAACACCAACCCGAGACCTAATGAAAGATCTTGAAGCCTTTATGAAGCTATCTTGATTCGGATTTGTGTTGCAATAGACTTAGGTACATGAGTGTCGGGTTTGATTTGTTTTTGTTCGGTTATGTTTCTTGAAGGAGATTGATGGGTATTGTGGATGAGGAGATGAGTTCCAGGTAAAGTTTGGGGAGAAATGATAAAAAGAGGCTACTCATTTGAGATAAGTATTTTAGGGTTGAGATATGTTAGGTTAAACTGTGTTGTTATGTGTCTTAAATATCCGGTTTACACTTGTGTGTATCAAACGTGGGCTTTTTGCTTTGGATCAGGGGATGAATAGATTTCGTGGGCTTTGAGTTTTCATCGTGGACTTGGGCTGGTATATTTTTGGACTTCATGTATTAAGGGTTGATCGTATACTTGTTCTAAATGGTGATACTTGAAACTGTAAATCACAAATTTGTGTCATCCAATTTTTTGTTATAAAAAAAATCATTGGATACAAATTTGTTTTAAGAATGGTATGTTGGTATGGTAAATTTTCACGGGGGATACAATTTATTTTGACAAGATCGGGAAACCATTATCAAATTCACTTAAATGGTTAATGAAGGCTGGTTTTGAGCGTTTAACTGCAAGATGTAACTACGACGTGAATTCATTATTATTTATTTGAGGTTGAAGTGGGATATCACGGATACATGTACTTAGTATCTGAAGATATCGGGGTTGGTTGGATGCATGATTCTTCGAGATCCTTGTTCGAGCTTTAACCGTTTCGAATGACAAAGACTTGAGTTATCTAGTTGAACCTGATGTAAGGAGTTACGTTGTTGTGCTCACAGCTTATAACTATCACTTTTAAGGAATTATGTTGTTGTGCTCAAGTGTCACACTAAGGTGTGGATAATTTGAGAAACTTTAAGTTTACCTTTTTTCGATGGAGTTAAGAAAAATGGTTCTTCGTCTGACAATAGTGCAAGTTTAAGTCACAAGTTCGGGTTATACTACTTCAGTCTCAAGTTCGTCATATTGGGTTTTCTCCATCAGTAGTCACTACAAAAAGCCATCAGAATGATAATGGGGTCGGTAAAGAGTTAGCTGAGAAGAGTATACACGAGTAGAGAAGTTTTATCAGCAGTTGATTCTCACGAGATATTTATGGTACTTCACACTTGTTCGATTAATTGAACATACATGGTTTCGATGTCTCTAATTCATCATCAACATACGTGGTGTATGATTCTGATTCATTGAAAACATCGGGGGGAAGAGAGTATAGGTGGTGTTTGCTTCCTTTGATGTTTTTGTATTTTTTTTGCGAAAACCCTCCCCTTTCATGAATTTTATCAATCATGGGAAAGAAATGAGACGATCTGTGGTTTAAACGTCTCACTTTGGTGTTATCGTCTCACTTTCACAGAGTTATCGTGTGTGAAGTTACCTAAATATGATGTTGTGATGCCTCACACAAGGTCATTTTATTGAGTAATTGCAGATTCACAGGTTACTATTATTCCGATAGACCGCAACATTCAGGGGGAAGTCGGTTCATTTCGTCTTTCGTGGTTTGTTTGGTGTGAAGCATCTACATACGTGAGAAGATCTTGTTGATTTCTTGCATGTTACCCCCGAATGGATTTTCCGCAATAAGTCAGATTTACCTTGTGTGGTTTACTGCTCATCTACAAATTTCGCTGCGTACTGAAATCTTCAAAAGTTAGAAGAAATGTTTACTACATCAAAGTTTCGAATCTGCTGAAGACGGTTGTCAATTTGGGAGGAAGCTGATTCAGAAACTTCGCCAAAAAAAGGAGTATACAGAGAAGCTGCCAAAGACATGCGGCATGAATTGGGGGGAAGTTAATCCAATTTATGCATATTACATCATTTTTCTACAAGTGAAGAAAACGGTTCTCAAGTCAAGGTACCAGAAGAAGACAAAGAGCGTAAACTTTCATCATCCTCAGCACTTGAAGAGCTTATGAAGACATTTCTTTATTTCTTTTCTATATTTGTAGTAAATGTTGTAAGTAATCCCTTATGTCGTCCCATTGGGGGAAGATTGTTGGAATCGCTCCTAACTCGTAAATGGAACGACATTGACGGGATTACATTTTCTATCCTTATTACCTTAAACACATGGGCTTGTTATGTCAATATCCCATTGTTGTATGTGTTTGGGTATATAAACCCCTCCATACTTCCATGGAGGGGTGAGATTTCTTAGTGTAAACCTTTCACCTTTCAATAATAAACACATAGTTCTCTCCCTTCTCTCTAGTCTCTCTCTCTCTCTAACATGATGAAGATGTTCTTCCATCTTCCCCGACCTCCCGATTCACCATATCAACCAAATAAACGGTCCTAACATAGGGCCACCATTTTAGCTTTCGAAAACATATCATGAGTAGCATATCTTTCAATCTGTTTGACCCGTTTGCTTTTAAGATAAGTCTATAAGAATTACAACCTAAATAAGTTACGATAACTGATGAATAAAGGCTAAAATTGCCACATTTACATGACTGATGTTGCAAATTACAGTTCTTGCAATTTGGACAACCGTAGATGTGTTTGCCCAAAAGTTGCCAACAAATAAAAAATAGAATTATAATTTATATATTATGATACATTTGGTGCCTAAGTGGCTAAGTCCATTTCCTTTTTTGTGATGATACTAATCATATAAACAATACTTTACAGAAATACACACACAATAGGATTCATCATCCATATATCATTCTAGCTTTATTAACAAAATAACATACTTACACTTACGGTTCTTGTGCGCCTTCCTCATCGTTGATATGTTCAGGTTCCTGAAGCATAATCATCAGCATATCAACTTGGTTTTGCAGCATTCTGTTCTTCCGCTCAACGTTTGCACGCTTACTTTTCTCTTCTAGCAGTTGAAGTTGAAGGTGTTCAAGGACACGTGAATCCTCATCCAACTGCTCGTTAAGACCGTTAATCTCTCTCTCCTGTATTCAGATTTAGATCGATAGTCTATCTGTTCCAAATAACTAGAGGTTCTTTATCTTCCCCCACTTGACTAGTTACGTGTAAAAAATATTAACAAAATTGATTCATTTATAAAAAAAACAGAAAGTAAGTACTCAAAATCAGGGGAGTGAGGAGCTTCTACTTCTAACCAAGTCCCAATTCAAGATCTCTTTGACTATGATTTCCCAAGGTATGCGATTCACTTTTTCCCTTTAAAGGAAAAAATAGCCAAGAACGAAAATAGAAATGCCAAAATTTGCCAATGTGTGGTGCGAGCAATTCATCGCATCAAATGGAGTAGAAGTTAAAATCAGAATGATGCTCTGAAAAGTTGTCAAAAATTGAACTTCCTTTGTTTTTTATGAGCGAGAAAACTTAAATACCCCACATTAGCAAATATTTAGATTACATTACTTGCCAATCTTCCCCTTCTTAGTTTGTAGTCTCACCAAGGGAAAAAACAAGTAGAATCTGGAAAGAGGCTGACAACTAGTTACATTTGTTTTATCAGCCTCATTAGTTACCTACTGTCCTAGCACCATAACGATGTAATCTTACCGAAAAAATCTCAACTGTTTTTGCATATTCATAGGTGTAGCAGTACATCTAAATGAGTTGGAGTATTTTTTTTCCCTTCTCTCTCTCTCTCTCTTTTGTTTTTTAATCCAGATATAGACATGGAATATGTGCAATACCTTTCTGTTCATTTCTTGTACTGCAATTCTGCGCATAGTTTCAATAACATCCACATTTACAAGCTTCCGTTTCTTCCCGATCAGGGACGGATCTATAGTGTAAGTATGGGGGCCGGTGCCCCCCATGGCTAGCCGAAAAAGTTGAAATTTTAGTGCTTACATCATTCATAAAATTGTTCAAAAGTAAATTACATGATACTGTATTACATGTGCTTAAACCCGAACACCACTTATAGTCCCTCTACTTTAGAAGTTGCATGAATATTCCCTAACTTGTAAAACTACGAACACCAAGGGTGCGTTTAGTTGAAAGGTAACATCCATGTTTTCCACAAATGTTTTGCGCTAAACAAGAAAAATAAAGATTGGGTTCAAATCAATGTTTCCATTAAATTCTCTACAAAATAGAAAATTTACTACAAATACAAAACACTTTTTTTCTTTGTTTCCATAAGCCCTTGTTTTCTTGAGAATAGAAAACTATATCATAAGAACGCGTTTTCTATATTTTGTGGAAAATTAAATCTCCTATTTTTTTTTTACAAATCTAAAAATAGAAAATTAAGATATTTTTTCTAACTAAACGCACCCTAAAAGTCTTAAATCCGTGTTGAAGTTTCCAATTTGAGACTATCTATGCCGCAATTAAGAAATTAAGAGCTAATTTTAGTAAAAGCACATGAACCATCTATATAATTTCTCATAAGTCAATTTTGCTAAAAAAAAGTACTAGTATAAAACTGGCAGAGAGTAAATTACACGGATAGTCCATGAGCTAATATCAAAAGTGCACTTATAGTCCCTCACTTTCAAAAGCTGCATGAATATCCGCTAACTCATAACTAAAACCACCGCCCATTGTCTTTATAGTTTCCGATTTAAGACTATACATTTTTCAGTTGAAGTGTTGGAACTAACAATGCAATTTGAGTAAAAGCGCGCGGACCATCTTTATAATTTTCTCATAAGTCAATTTTGGTGAACAAAATTTATAAAATTATTATTGTAAAAAGTACCTAATCTCTTCCTTGATTTCCAGAAAACAGGAGTAGAAGACACATGAGAGAAGCCGTTCACGGTGTTTTGATCATCATTTTCCATTTTTACACCAAACGATCTGCTGATTTTAGCTTCTGAAATGGGACAGCTGAGAGAATTTGGTTCTGGTTTTGTTGTGTCAATGTGTGTGTAATTTTTAGTGTGTAAGACAGAAAGGTGAGTTGTTGAGATGAATAACGCACATGCATTGCTCACCCAAAACAAAACAACCACATGGACATCTATTGTTTTGTTTTATTTAATAAACTATTTCATTTATCATCTGTTATTACTTATTCTTCATATTATTTTGTGTCACAAAACAGTTACAGTACATGCTTATCACTTTCAAATAATTGTCTAAGGAAAAAAATCACATGTTAAAAAAAATCATTATTACAGCTTTTATTTTACTTTTATATATTTATTTTCAGAATAACAGTTTTATCTTCAACTAATTAATTTATATCTTTTTAAAGTATTAATAATAATTTCAAGTGAGGATGATCTTAATTTAAATTCCTTATGTATTTTTAAAAGTGAATAATTAATTCAGAACAACTCAAAAAGAAAATGTGAACAATAAATCCGAAGTATGAGACAAATGGAGTAAAAATTTGTAAAAAAATAATAATAATAAGTCTCGTAAACATACGTAACAACTAAATATGAAGAGTGTGAAAAAATATAGCAATACATTATAGTTGATGCATTATATATGTGTCAATCTTTTTTCTTTTTTTTTTATAAAATTTAGTATGTGAATGTATTATCTAAGTTTATTTTAATTTTTTGAATTCAAGTTTGACCTTAAATATTTCTGTCTGTATTATATAATACTTGATGAAAATTATATCAATGAAAATACATTTAAAACTCAAACCATTTAAATATTTTACATCAAGTATTATATAGTACAAACAAAAATATTTAAGGCCAAAGTTGTATTCAAAAAGTTAAAATTGACTTATATTTTGAGACGGGAGGAGAAAGTAGAAACCGCTAAAATGGATATAGGCAATTTTTCAGCATAATTTTGAACTTTAAGATTTAAGAGAGTTTACTGCCTCACAAACTCAAACAGTTCGAGGTGTTTTTTTTTTTTTTTTTTTTTTTTTTTTTTTTTTTTTTTTTAATAAATTTGTTTTATTAAAAATGAAGAATTATATGGTTTTTCTCTGAGATACTAACTATGTGACTAATTAATGTGTATGAGAATAGGCCTTATTTCTCTATGTTACGAAAATGAAATACAGATAAATAAAGGTTATGCATTCGTGCATATTTTTCCGAAAAAGTTTAACCTAACAAGGAATTCTAAATTCATACATATTTCATAGTTGAAAAATGATTTTTATGCCTAATTAGCAAGCCTACTTGTATGTCTAATGATTTGATTGGTTGATTTGAAAAAGTGATTGGTGGAAATTTATAGAGAGAAAATGTATAATACAATTATACAAGTAATTTATGCATTAGGCATATATTTAGACATGAATTGTAGGCCTAAATAGCATTATTCTTCAGTCTTCATAGTTATCCACCTTTCCTTCAAGACTAGCCTAAAATAGTGAGCATCAACTGTACTATATTTGTCTTAAAATAGATGTTACTTTGTAAAGACACAAGGTTTTAAAAGTTTCACTAATTACATTCTACACTAATCAAATACTCAGTATAATCTTCATCTCACTAAACTTTTTTTTGGTTAGTTAAAACTGAAATAGGACATTTATTTTAAGACATTTTAAAATGAAAACATAAACATTTATTTTAGGTCGGATGGATCAGTAAACATTACTCCTCCTTTTTATGTAGTAAAAGTCTTTGTTATCCTTACTCATTTTCATTTAGTGAAAAACGTGTTTTTTAACTCATAAAATTGTGTTCTTCAAATGATTTTTCCTTTTCCAAAAATGGCTTATATTTAACGGCAAGATCAAGAAAAATAGACATACTTTATTTAATGGTGTGGTGCTTGAAATGTCCACATCGATCATGTGTTCTCATTTTATCTGCGTAAGGGATGAAACTATGTTTGTCCAAAAAAAAACTATGTAAGGCACCGGGTCTATTGGTAAAATAATATAACACCCATATATTAAAGGTATTATTGCATCAACACCCTCACGAGTTGATAACATCAAATAATCCTGATTTCTAAGTGTTAATTTCCCTTTTATAGACATATTAAGAATCGTCCTTATTCCTTCTTAATTTGTTTCAGGAGTAATTTATTATGAAGAAGCGGTATTTGGACAATTCTGAGCTCAAGGTCGAATTATTCTTACATTCACAAAGACTACGGCGTAACTAAGTAATGAAGATACACCGTAGTTATATTTACGAAGACTACGGCGTAACGAGGTATTGGAGTTACGCCGTAATGAGACTATGCCATAGCAATCAGATTATAATACAGCGTAATGGATATTTTATGAAGACTACGACGTAACCATCATCTCAGGTTACGCCGTAACCACGGATAAGCATCGGTATTTCTGTTTATGAAGAACTACGGCGTAACTATTTCATAGCGTTACGCCGTAGCTCAATTTAGGTTTTTACGCCTATATATACATGAAGATTTCTGTATTTCAAATCATCTCTCCTTTCCCAAACCTTTCTAGGGTTTGGGGAGATCAATCACAAAAGAAGAATTATGGCTTAGGAGCATGAAGAACGAAGTTCTCGTCTACGATTTCCTTTGTATTCGAGTTTGAATTCTTTTATGTTTTTCTAGAAATCATACTATGGATTCATGTTATTAACTCAACTTCATATTTATGTTATTTATCCTCTTTTTCTTTCTTTATAGACATCTACTTAGTCTTATCATAGAACGCTAGTTTCGGTAATATTATAAGCTTGTTAGTATCTAGAGGGTTGGGAGAATTGACCATCTGACCTCAACTCACTAGGTTGCGGAGTATGGAAGGAATTGGCCATAGTACAACCATTCTTCGTGTGCGAACTGACCAAATGATCATCTATCAAGTGGAGGTATTTAAGAAGCTAGGGGAAATCTAAGTTCCTAACGGCCGGGTTTCCATAGACTAGGTCTAGTAGATTTGGTTCTTAATGACTGCTATTAGATTATTGCATGATCCCAGGTGACCTGATCATCTAGGTGAGGGGTCTAAGAATCATAGGCTAAGACGAATTGACCAAAGGATTCTGGCGATAATTACCCACTATATTGAGCATAAATATTGAGAATTAAGTCATAACTGTAATCTTGGTTAAGCTTCACTCTTCTATCTATTTATCCTGACTCCTACTTCTGTGTAATTAGGATAATTCTATCCATTTCATCATTCCATCATCAACTTATCTTATTTATTTCTTAGTATCGTAGTTCTTTCAAGGTCACAGCTCTCTTGGGACGACACTCGGATTTACCTAAGGCTTTACTTCATCCGATCGGGTTCTCTGCCCGTTAGCATGTGTTTATCCTAGTATATCTTTGTTTTATAAATATTAAAAGCAGGATGAAATAGCACATCAGCTTTTTGGTGCCGCTTCCGGGGAGCAGTTAATGAAAGATCTAAGGTATGAATTTATAATTTTAACCTATGTTAAGAGACGTGAATACTTTCCAGTTCCTTATAAGGAAACAACAATAACACCCCCATCCAGTGGGTACGATTTATGAATTATGGTACTGAAGGAAGAAAAACATGCCGGGCCGATTATGAAAAATTGGCTAAAAAAGAAATTGACACTCCTGAAGCTCTCGACTTCACCGAGTTTGAAACAGTCAACAACGGAGTAGCGTGTAGGACGCTAATATTATTTTGCAAAGTGAAGTACACTGGGGATACAGGTTCATTAACCTGCTCTGCTTGGTTGAGGCTTTTCAAAATCAAAGAGCCCGTCATACCAGAATATGTTAGAGAGTTCTTGGCATCTGTTGAATTCACTGATGAAGTTACCGACATCGATGCAGTCTAGCTCTATTTTCAAATCGGAGGAGTGAAAAGGGAATTGAATTTAAGACAATTTATGGTCTGGATGGGTTTGTATAATGATAGAGATTTTGGCAACGTTATGTGGGATGAATTTTATGACCAGTGCTGGAGGTTTAGGCCAGATGGATACAACCCAATCACTTACTTCAATAGCATATCTTCCACTTCGGGGTACAACTCAAGGTACCCCCTTCATACACATTGATCAGAAGTCCCATTCGCCGTTTGGTTCATAGGCTCATATCATGTTCGATCAAAGGTAGGCATTCGGTAAGGGGGAAGATGACTACGGATGATTTGTATCTACTTCATGGTATGGATGGGGGAAATTTGATCGATGTTCCTTGGCACTTGGCCAAATTCATGTCTTCCGGAGCAAAAGGTTTCACTAAAAAGATCATGATTCAAGGGGATCATCTGATTGGTAAGCTTGCAAAGAGTTTCGGGTTGATGAGTCCTCAAGCTTTGTCATTGGTAACCCGTGATAGGGAAACTAGCTTGATCGAGAAAAAAAAGCTACTCGAGTATGGGATTTGTCGCTTGAATGGTTTGGGTGAGGCAGAGTTGATTCCAAACGCTCCACTTAGAGGAGAAGGAGCAAGTCAAGCCGGTGGTAGTGGTGCAAGTGGTAGCCAAATGAGAGCTGAGGAGGAGGCCCCAAGGGTTCGAGCTAGGGCCACTTTAAATGTTGGGGATAGATTGCAAAGGACTGATGGACGACTCGATCATATGGAGAGCTATTTCAATGAGGAGATAGATATTTTGGCTACAGTTTTGTATGGGTTAAGCACCAATTTTGATGGCATTTCAGGTACATTGAACCAGGTGCAAGAGCTCCAGCAAGACTTCTTCAAATGGAGCGCAGACCGGACTAGCCAGATGCTCCAAGAAATGCACCTCAACCATCCTCGCTAGTATGGAGCTCCGTATATATACCAACAGAATATTCCCAACATTGGAGTCCAACATGGTGTATCCTTCATGAATCCTCAGTCAACCCCGAGAAGCACCTCAAGTACCCCGTCGACCTATCCCAATACCAATCCATGGAACATGACCTCGAAAGGGAGGATTGATTCCATTGTCTCTTGAACAATATCAAAACTTTTTAAAACAAAACTATTTGTCTGTAATAACTTAACTCTTAGGATGTTTATTATTATGGTATTGATCAAAAGTACCAATAGGTACAGTTTTCCCATGAGTTTTTGTGCAGGTTCTGTTCTGGAGAGATAGTTAGGACGTAACTGGTTCATTGAGTTACGCCGTAACTCTTCACTGAGAAAGTTAAGTTTTGAGGCCACTTAAGTTACGGTGGAGTCACCCGTATAAGTTATGCCATAGCAGCCTTCTGACCTTTAGTGAGACCTCCTTGGCAAGCATTTGAGAGGGGTGTTCATTTCTTTCTCAGTTCTTTTTCATTTCTATTTTCTTTTCCTTTTTATTTTCGTACAAAAGGGACTTTGTACACTTCAAGTGGGGGGATAGGAATAGAAATAAAGTGTGCGTTTACTTAGCCTACTTGCCCTGATTTTCTAGTTGGTTTTAAAAAAATTAAGCTCTTTTGAAAAAATTTGACATGTTTTTAACCAATCTAGAATTGCATGAAGCCGATCACACAATAACCTTTAATGTCATTGGTGAGATTTAGCCTGTCTATTTCCCCTATTTTACCCAAATCTACCAAAAATTGAGTGTCCCGATAGTATTGTAGACTTTAGAACTTGGCTCTTACATCACTTCGAGACCATTGACGAGTAATGTATCAAGTTAGCTTGACTCATTTGGAAAAGGCAATTCGAAGAGGAAAATGTTTTAGGATTAAACCAAATAGCCCATACGTGTTCACTTGTGTGCATTTATCGACTAGTTGCATTGACTTTTTGACCTCCATGATAACCCTTTTTTGTTGCACTCATCATTAGTGCAAGGTAACCCTAGTTACACCCATTTGAGCCCATCCTTTCATTTCTTAACCCATATTCGTTTTTGTTACACCTTTTCACTTTATCCTACCGTATAGTCTTATTTTATGATCTAGAAGTCACTGTTCGTCCTAGTTCTAGGTTGAGTAAAAGTTTCAGAAATCACGCTTTAATCGAAGTCATCTATTTGAAGATCATTGAAGATCCCCCATATTTTCTTATGTTCACCTCAAGTGGGGGGACAAGTTATCAGTGTGCTATGTTAAAAAAAAATTACTATTACTATGGATTAGTTGATAACATCAAATAGTCCTGAATATTAAGTGTCAATTTCCCCCGATAATGCTCGTAGTTTATATCATTTATATGGATTTACGCTTGTTTTCCTCTATATTCCACATTCAGGTAAATTACGATCATTAGAGCTAAAGAGACGCGGATTTGGAGATTTTATAAGAGAATAATGATAGTATGCCCACTGTGATGAAGCTACGGCATAACTTCTCTCTCACATTACGCCGTAGCTAATGCAAGACTCAGAAGGCCAGCTCAGCAGAAGATTACGACGAAACTCCCACTAAGGATTACATCGTAACTCCTTCCAATGATTACGGCGTAATCATGAAATTGTAACCTGTATTGAAGATACGGTGTAACTCATCCCATGTGTTACGTCGTAACCAACTTACGAGAGCATTATTATGAAGATATTAAGGTTACGGCGTAACTCTCAACTTAAGTTACGCCGTAACTAGATCTCGCCTATAAATACCAGCCCTAAATTATACATTTCACATCATTCACTCCATACTAAAAAGCAGAGAATGTGAGTAGGGGATCAAAGGCAGATCTAGAAGAGCATATGGAGCCACCTCCAAGGGAGAAATCACTCCCTAACGATAAGCATTAGCGATTATCTATATTTTTACTTCTGATTCATGTATTTCAGTATGTTAAACATTGAATTGATTGTTTCATTTAATATGAACGGCTAAGCACCTTTAGTGCTAGCCTAGTTATGATTCCTTAATTGTTGTGTTTATGTTTACATTGCTTCCGTATAATTGTTTCTAGTGTATGCATGCATAGTTTATTGGTAGCTACCCTTGTTTTGATAGTTTTGAATGGCGGTAGTGTCTAGTTGCTTAGGAGAATTGACCAACTAACCCTAAGTAGGTAGACTGAGTGGGAAGGGTAAGAATTGACCAACTGACGACCCTTCTTTGCTTGTGTGAACTGACTAAATGATCACCTGCCATTTGGATGAACTTAAGAAGTTAGGGATAAGTGTCTAAGATGCTAGCGCCCGGCTACTCATTATTATGAATCTTGCATGTAGCGGTACTTAATGACTTAGCTTAGGGGACTAAAAACAACTGGAATTTCAAGGGTAGTAGCTTGATCTCCGTTGGAAACCTTTGCTGATAGGTTAGGACGAACAGACCAAATGCTGTCCTAGTGACCTAAACCCCCACTTGAATCAATTGGAAGTAATTAGACGTGAACATAACATGATAGGATGAGTAACTAGGTTAGCACACTGTTCCCCCAATGATCACAACCTTTGCCTTTATTTGCTTTCTTTCATTTCTTGTTTTATTAGTTAATTAATTATTTCAAAACCATTAAAAACCAGTGACACCTAGACTTAATTAGAATCTGCTCACATAGCTCTTGGGACGACCTCGATTTTACCGATTACTACACTACACACGACCGGGTACACTGCCCATTAGTGCATAGGGTGGACCATAGGTAAACGAGAAACTTATATATATTAAAACCTGGTCAGTAAAACCTACATCAGTCAGCATCTGCATAGGCTGTTAGTGACATACCGGTGTCCTTAGGATACCAAAGTCCCATGTTAATGGTTCCTTGGAGGTACCGAAAGACCCGTTTTACCACTTCAAGGTGCTTTTTAGTAGGCTTAGCCTGGTAACGAGCACACATGCATACAACGAATAGAATATCGGGTCTACTGGCAGTGAGATACATCAAGGATCCAATCATACTACGATATTTAGTTTGATCAACCGGGATTCCCGAGTGATCCTCATCCAGTTTTGTACGTTCCACCATGGGAGTGTCAACAGGGTCACAAGAATCAAATCCAAATTTCTTTAAAATTTCATTAGCATATTTAGATTGATTAATAAAAATGCCTTTGGATTATGTGAAACTTGTAATCCTAAGAAAAATGACATTTGTCCCATCATTGACATTTGAAATTTAGAGCCCATCTCTTTTAAAAAATGGTCACATTCATTAGGGTCGGTCGAGGAAAAAATAATATCATCAACATATATTTTAATATGAATTAAATGTTTGCCTAACTTCCGGGTGAACAGTGTAGGATCAACAGCTCCTTTGTAGAATCCATTAGCCAAAAAGAACTTTGACAAAGTATCGTACAAAGCCCTAGGAGCTTGCTTCAAGACGTAGAGAGCCTTCTTCAAGCGATAGACATGGGTAGGATGCTCAAGATCCACAAAACCTTCAGGTTGACTAACATAGACCACTTCTTTGAGATCTCCATTAAGAAAAGCAGTCTTTACATCCATCTGATAAACTACCATATTCTTGCTGGCAGCATTAGGCAGGAAGATTCTGATAGCCTCAATTCATGCAACCAGAGCAAATGATTCCTCAAAGTCAATACCCTACTCTTGGCGATATCCTTTAGCCACAAGCCTCACCTTATTTTTTAGAACATCACCGTGCTCATCAAGCTTCACCTTGAAGATCCACTTGAGAGCAATAATCAAAGCACAATCTGGAGCAGGTACTAATTCCCATACAACAAGACGATCGAACTCATGGATTTCATCTTTCATAGCATTAAGCCAGCTGTCCTCAGACATTGTAGTCTTGACGTCTTTTGGTTCGATCTTTGATAGTACAGAGTTGAAGAAGAACCATAAGGCATCACTGGCAAGTTGCTTTCTAGTAGATACCGGATGAGAAGGATTCCCAATGATATTATCCAGTGGATGATCATGTGACCATTTTTTGAGATGTTCATGTGGTTGTTGATAAGGTACTGAAGTAGTAGAATTAGGATCCCCTGATGAAGATGTTTCAGGAGTGGGTTTAGGGGCAAATATATTTTTAAACGGAGCATCTTCGAGAGTAGCAAAGTGGTTATCTCCAAAATAATTAGCAGCTGCATTTCCTTGATGTACAGAAGATGATTGAGGATTCGAAGATGATGATGAATGATCGGCAAATGGGGCTTCTTGAGATAAAGAAATTGAGATCGATGGACCATTTGTGTTAGTTGAAGTAGGAGCAGCAGCAGCAGCAGTTGGTGGTGCAGAATTATCATCAGCTGAGGGCTCATAGTATTCATCATAAAAGATGGGTAGATAGATTACCAGCCGGGACCGTTTATACTTGGCCCCTCCTAAAAAAGTACTTCATTCAAAAGTACTGTCCTCCATCTAGGACAGCAAAGCAACTCGAAGAAATCCATAATTTCAAGCAAGAGGGCGATGAAATGTTGTACCAAGCCTGGAAAGATACAATGAATTCCTGTACAAGTGCCCTACTCATGACCTTAATAGCCAGCAGAAGGTGAATGTCTTCTACAAAGGTCTAAACATCTCCTCGAGACAAATGATCGATTCACACGGGCCAGTACCTGGAATGACTCCCATAAGGGCTTTAGAAACTATTCAAAAGATGGCTGACCACTCTCACAAGTGCCACAACGGAGGAAGCAATAGAAGTATAAGTGGGAGAGCGGAAGGCCTTGCAACTATAAATAACAAACTCGAGAGTCTTGGTAGAGACATGAAAAACCTAAAGGAAATGTGCACTCTATACAAGTTGGTTGCAATGAATATGATGGCACTCACCCTACCAAGGAGTGCCCGTCTAAAGAAGAAGTCAAGAGGATTTAAGAGGTGCTATAGTTACACCGTAGCTACCCTCCAGTAGCGTCTGTCAGGTTTTGCCATACTTACGGCGTAACTCCTTCAAGGAGTTATGACGTAAGTATCCTTCAGTTTCAACTCTTATAATATAAAAATAACCCTATATTAGTTTTTAAATGAACTTTGCGGGTATGTTCCTTATAAGCCCTCACGAGACTACACTCGTCCACTTGGGACACCAATTGGTTTAAAAGGCTTGTTGCATACGCTAAATGCAACCATGATTCCAACGAAAGTGAGTTAGATTTCTTTTTGTTTTTATTTTTCTTTTTTTAGAATTATGCTTGTTGGTTAGTGTGATTTCAGGGAATGAAGCTTGCTCGTGGATGCTTAAGCGAAAGCACGATTCTTTTCGTGGGCTTTTTTTCTTTTTGAAGCAAATTTCAGGAAAGTTCTCACTCTAATTCTACTTTCACTTCACCTTTATTTAACGTTTAGTACAAAATGGACTTTGTACATTTCAAGTGGGGGGACAGGAGTAGAATTATCTCTTGAACTTTATTGCCCTTATTTTTCTAGTTTATTTTAAAAAATTATGCCATTTTTACTTTTGACATGTTTTTCTTAACCTAACTAGATTAGACCTTAGCCGAACACAATATAACCCTTGATAGTATATGGTGATATTAGCCTTATCCGTTTCCAATTATTTACCCAAATCCACCAAATTATGAGTGTGACGGTAGCTTGTAAACTTTAGAACTTAGCCTTTGCATCATTTCAAGACCATAGAAGAGGTATGTTGAGTTCACTTAATGTATTCGGAATAATCAGTTTAAGAAGGCAATATTATAGGATTATCACCCAAACAGCCTATCCTTGTTTGTTTATCGATTAGTCACCTCGACTTCTCGACCCCCATGTTAAACCCTGTTGTTGCACTCACCTTTAGTGCAAGACGAGGTTTCAAGCCCGCGCGTTGCCGTGGGTGTTTTCATTAAATATGTAGCAACCAAATTGTCGAAGATAGCAATGTTAAAAGTCATAATATTGCAAGGATAGCTGGTGCAATTGCATGCCTTTTCACAACACAAAAAAGGAATACGTTGCCATGCAAACATGTCATACCTTTGTCTAAGTTCTACACAAAAGAATACAATCTATCAGCACATGTTTCTATTGCTAGAAATCCATAGGATTGCAACAATAGCTGCTGCAAGAATGTACAGCATACAAAACTTGGCAAGCGATTTAAAACACACATTAGATTCATATGTACTAAGTGCTGGAATGATGCGCAAAATATGTTGCATCCAGCCTTTGCATACTTTTACGGTCATAGTGCAAGATTGTCACATAAGAGGTGCAGTTTCGTATGCCATTGCATACTCTTGTTGCCAGGCTGTAAGCGCGACACAAAATAGGAGTATCTTGGCATGCAAACATGCCATGCCTTTTGTCTAACTTTCACACAAAAAAATACAATGTTTCAGAACATATTTCTACAGGTAGAGCAGGAATATGTTTCAAAACATATCAAGTTTTAAGGTTGTCAGTTTAAATATCCAGATTGGTAAGCTAATGGTTACATTTCCTTCTTTTTTTCAGTGTTCCTTGTCTTCCTTTTCTCTGGAGCTGCAGGCTCCACTGTCACTGTATAAACATAATAAAAATAATAGCGTTAGTGAGAGAAGGCAAAAGGAAATAGATGACGCAAACTATTACTTCTCAGAAACACATGAAAAAACAATATAAGCATAAACAAATTGGCATTGTGATGGTTAGGTATAAACTTCTAAAACTAAATGCAATGAAAATGCTACTGTTTTAGTTTGGTTAGGTGGATTGTTAACAATTACACTGGTACACCTCTTGTCTATATAAGCAGTGGACATGTGTGTGTCATTGGGGGCTACACCTGAGCAATCATTTGGTAACAATTGCGCGAGAAAAAATGGGAATGACTCCTAATTTTGATGAACTAAAAGAAGCATGTGGTTCTGATAAGCTACACCGTGCTTTTCATTTGCTGTTTTCGCATGAAGAGTGTGATATCGAAGGCCTGATTATGGTGCTGAATGAAAAATGGGATGATGTGCGTGCAAGAATTGTGAAATAAGGGAGCTGCTGAGAGAGGGCGAAGGTTTCAGCTGAACTAATCTTTTAGCTGTTAATGGCCTCGCGTGTTTGCAGGAAGCACAAAACAAAGACTATCAGTTGTTGGCTGCAATGGTTGTTCTTGTTGATGTAGCGCATGACGCATGTAGTGAGAAGCGTCGTCACATGCTCACTATGGAGCAATATGATTAGCTAGGCTTTCTGTGGTTTTAGGTGTTGGCTTGTTTCTGAGTGGAAGCAATGTTATGGTGAGGTCATGTTTGTATTTCATGTTGTAAAATATTGTTTGTATCAATAAACCTCAGCATTTTGTGTATGAGTTAAGCAACATGAATGTGTTTTTATTTTCCTTTTTTTTGTACCTTTTTATTTTTTAAATTAATTGTTTTATAGCCTGTTTGTTTTTGTTGGCTATATAAGGATGACTTTGCTGAGCCATTTTGCATTCACCTCATACCTAACCACCATGGGTGCAAGACCAAACATTGGCCATTTAAAAGAGTGTTGTGGTTCTAATAAGCTCCAACATTGCTTTAAATATCTGTTTGTGCAAGAATGGAGAGACAATGAGAGTATGATCATCTACATTTCGCAAAAATGTGCTGATCTTGAGGCCAACATTGAGAGAAGAGACCAACTAATGGAAGAGGGCGAGTCTTTCGGTCCATTTGATGATGTTGCTCCTGATGCAGCTGAGTGTATGTTGGAGACGCATCAGAGAGACCAAGATAGTTTAGTTTCCTTGGTTGGTGTTTTGGATTTAGCTCGTGAAGGGAGGACTGAAAAGCAACGTCATGTAGGTTTGATGGATCTAAAAGGTTGATAGACAAGCATATAGAAGATATGTAATGAAAGAAAAGAGTAAGAAGCACAAAACCACAACACAAGTATTTATAGTGGTTCGGCTAGAAGGTCACCTTCCTTGCCCTACTCCACTCCCCGAGTCACCTAATCGAGAGTTTGTAATCACTACACCAAGCTCCTTATGGCGGAGAAGCCTTCACAACGTCGCCTACTCTTTTTCCGGTACTAGGCTAATCACCGGGTTCTTTCACTCCAAGGTGAACCACTCCTACACAACGTCGCCTACTCTTTATAAGGTACTAGGCTAAGTACCTAGTTCTTTCACACCTTAGGTGAACTACACCTTCACAACGTCGCCTACCCTTTATTAGGTACTAGGCTAAGCACCTAGTTCCATTGCAATGGAGGAACTACCACCACACTACACCAACGACTAATCCCAAAGGAGATCTACTCCTTTACAACATCATCAAGGATATCAATATCCTTGGATCCTATACTAGTCTATCTTGTACATCAAAACACACCATATCGATTGTACATCTAAGGCACCTTTCACTAATGCCTTTGACTAGATCTACAAGACACCTTTCACTAATGTCTTGTGTCTTCACTTTTAAGCACCTTTCACTAGTGCTTCC
Organism: Chrysanthemum seticuspe; assembly: GCA_019973895.1. Classification (NCBI taxonomy): domain Eukaryota; kingdom Viridiplantae; phylum Streptophyta; class Magnoliopsida; order Asterales; family Asteraceae; genus Chrysanthemum; species Chrysanthemum seticuspe. Next base: position 104,235,209 of record BPTQ01000005.1, on the reverse strand, counting down.
TTGTCTTGACTTCTAAGCACCTTTCACTAATGCTTCTTTGTCTTGACTTCTAAGCACCTACCACAAGTGCTTATCCTATAGACGATAGATACCCTTCACTAATATCTTCGTCTTGACACTTGAGACATCTTTCACTAATGTCTTCAACACTACACTTCTTTGAACAAAGAAAGGAATCATCAACAAGAAGACTTCAGTAGCCTTGATGATGAGGAAGCATGGCAACTCATGGACTTGAGCTTGCTCGACTTCAAAGGTGGTGATCTTGCCTTTAAGAGGAACCTAAAAGATCACACAAAAACAAAACTACAAACATAGATCTCTTGGATCTAAGATTAGTGAGATCTAACTCAGAGGAGAAAGTATGTTAGAAAGGAATGAAAAGGGGTGAGAAATAATGAAGAATTGGCTCACTATTTATAGAGGAAAAATCCTACTGTTCCCCCGGATCCCACGGATCCCTTCCACTTGGGATTCGGCTAGCACAAAGCTAGGGATCCGTGGAACGCTCCTCTTTACCCATGGGTATTTTTGGTTATGGGTCATGGGTCATGGGTTATGGGTTGATCCATGGTTTTCTTTCTAGATACAATGAACTTAGATAAGTGGTATATACAAAACCATGGGTTATGGTTCAATACCATTT
>BPTQ01000005.1:104140546-104234463 GCA_019973895.1 Chrysanthemum seticuspe | reverse complement strand
TTCTAAGGTTCACAAAGATAAATCAAGCATTAAGTACACAACGAATGGCCTATCGCATTACTAGATCATTAATCAACTAAGATAAGAAACAACCAATCAATATTCAATAATTAAGTTTCATACTTCCTAAGCAAACACACAAATAAATTAGCCGGACATGGAGAACATGCAAGCATACACACAAATAATCAAAGACATAATTGAATTAATGAAGTAAATACTTATCTTGATGTAAGATAGGGTTTAAAACCCTAAAATACTGTACAAGACACCTTAGGTTCGGTTTTAGGTTTTCACTCCAAAAGACTCTCTCTAAAACTGAAAAATTCGGATTCTATATATAAGATTACATATGCGACGGCGTCACCTTATGTTTCGTGACGTCGTCGTGTCACCGTCATTAGGGTTTCGTCTTGGCCACGTTAACCTTGCGACGGCGTCACCTTATGTCCGTGACGCCGTCCTCTTCAGCTTCTGACGTCGTCTGGATTGCATCTAGGTCGTCTGAGTAGCGACGGCCTACTCATTTACAACTGGACGTCGTCACTTGAAAATACGAGTTTTGGGTTCTGAACCGTCACAAAAATCCTCGGACGGCGTCGCAATTAGCACCTGACGCCGTCGCCTTCAATTTTCAGCAGCTGTGAGTGTCTCGATTTTGACTTTGGCCATTTTCTTCATATATTCGCGCCTTTTCGTCCAAATAAGTGCCATTCCAGCATTTTGCCTTCAAGAGACCTAAAAAGTGAAAATGAACGATATTAAGCAATAACGGATACAAAAGTGATCAAATAAGGACTTAAACGACCCCTCAAAATGGTACCTTTTAAAACCTTATCAGTGACCATTCATTGGAATATAAGCATACTCTATGGTAAGGGATACGAAGTATTCGAGCAAACTCAACAAGGGTCAAGGTATATTTATGTTCATTGATGATGAAGGCAATTGAGATGGTTTCGTCCTCATTTCTTATGATCCTAATGCTCTTGTAGAACTCAAGAACAAATACGGGGCATATTTTTTCGTTGATGTTTAGAAGACATTGAAAGTTGATTCCCGCAAAGAGCTCGGGAATGTCGGTATTGTTGAGAAAGGATGGTTCGACTACACGGCCTTCATGAAATAACCTCTTTTGTAGCATTTTGAAAGACTTTTGGTCTTCGTGGCTAAGACCTTCCTTTCGATGGTACATTGGTATGTAGTGAGCCGTATCTTGGTAGTCTTGTTGCCTAGAGCTTGGCATGATTGATCCTAAACACCAAAACCACAATGTGGTGTTAATTATGTGAATAGTTACTAATTGAGGTTCATCACAATTTTTTCTCAACACATCTCTTTTGAATTCAATATGAGTTCTAATTTGTATTGACAATGTTTATTCTTTGATTAGTTTATCTTAGAAAACAATGTGATAGCAAATTGTGATAACCCCACTTGAACCAAAGTTCTCAAGATGAAAAATTGTGCTACTAGGAACTAGAGAATGGAAATTACAATGTAGTGAAGATAATACTTACACAAGTGATTGCTTTCCTTGGAATGATGAGGAAGGATCTCCTATGAACAGTAATTTTGGGTTTATGTTCGTATATGGAAGAGTAAAGTAGGAAGTAGAAGTTTACATTGATCATCAAGCACTTATTCTGTCTTCTGATGTGCCGGTTCCCACGGATCCCTTGAAAAAGGGATCCGGCTAGTTTAAGCGTGGGGATCCGGCAATTCAGCAGAAAAACATAGTGAGTTTGATAATTTTGACACGGGAGTTTTGATTTATGATTTTTGTCAATGGTCTTGCTCCATAACTTAGGGTTTGTTTTAGGTTCAAGGTTTTGACGAGTTTTCGTGTTTACAAAACGTTTTTGACGAGTTTCCCTTTTTTACGAGTAAGTCAAAAGTTGGGAAGTTAAGAATCATGACAAAATACTATTTTATCATGATATGGAAAGTTTCACATGGAGACAATTGACATAGATTACTAATGTAATGCCAATATCCCCATGTGAGAAAAACTTTTGATTAGTCAAGTTATCCTTACGAGGTAAAGATGTATAATGACTAATTTGTAGTTTTGTCTATGAAAATCAACCAAGAAGACTATTCTTGATGATGCGTTTAATATAAAGAACAACCTTTTGGAGAGTTGTGATATTGGAGTATAAGCATTAAGTCTACGAGTCTTTACATACTATATGTAATTATAATACTAATATAATTAGGAAAAATATATTATTAATTTATCTACAAATAATTAGTATTATAAATAGAAGAACATACCTTTGCTATATATTTTTTTTATGATTTTTGAAAATCATAGACGCGAAATTCTTCATGAGCTTTAAAAATACCTAATTATATTTGTAAAACCAAATAGTTAACTAATTAGGATTCTTCTTTGGGTGTTGACTTCATTTTTCTTCAGATGGAGCGAAGTCATTAAGACGAATCTTAGCATGAAGAATTCTCAAAAGAAAATGTTAGAATGATCTATCACTATCCAACATTTAAAGTATAATGGTTTCTAAAACATGACTTTTTGTTTTAAGAAATTTCCTTCTTTGTAGTTTTCAAACATACACGGATCGTGTCAAGTTTTTAAAGTACGGTATACTCTAAGAAACTTGGTAACGAAGCTCTGATACCAATTGTGGAAAACTAGAAGGGGGTTGAATAGTTTTACCGATTAAAACTTCGTTTTAAACTATTTAGATCGACTTATGACAATCTATTTATTATGTGTGTTGGATAATGATAGATAAGCATATATGTTAATAATGCAAAGATAAAGAGTAAAGGAACACAAAACCACGACACGAGTATTTATAGTGGTTCGGCTACAAGGACACCTTCCTTGCCCTACTCCACTCCCCGAGTACCCCACTCGAGAGTTCTTAAGCACTACACAACACAAGCACCGAGTTCTTCCACGAGGTAGAACCACACCTATCACAACATCACCTATACTTTATTCGGTACAAGGCTAGATATCGAGTTCATTACAAAGGAGGAACTACTACCCAACACTACACTACAACACAACTACCCCAAAGGAGACACACTCCTTGTTACAACACTAGAAGGATATCAATATCTTTTAACCCAAACTATCTATCTTGTACATCGATGCACCATATCGAATGTACACCCTTGGCACCTTTCACTAATGTCTTCGACATGACCCTTCAACACCTTTCACTAATGCCTTCAACACAACACTTCTATGGAGGGAGAAAAGAGCTATAAACAAGATACACTTCAGTGGTCTTGATGACGATGAAGCTTAGCAACTCATGACCTTGAGCTTGCACGTCTTCAAGAGGTGGTGATCTCGCCTTTAAGAGGAACCTAGAGAATCACACAAACATAAAACTACATAGAATGATCCTTTGGATTAGAGGTTAGAGATGTTACAATACTAAGAGAGAGTATGTGTAAAAGTGGTAGTGAGCAATAGAGAAGTGGCTCACTATTTATAGACAAAATTATCTACTGTCCCACAGATCCCTCCCCGGAGGGATCCGGCTAGTGCAATCCTTGGGATCCGGCTACTAGGTCAGCTTAAGTCCGGATTTCGAGTTGCAAACCGGGTTATGGGTTATGGGTTATGGGTTATGAACCATGGGTTATGGGTAATGGATTATGGATACCCAACAAGATGCAATGTACCTAGACATTGGGTTATGGATCTTGGGTCATGGGTCATGGAGCATGGATAATACCCAACATAACTTCATGCATGATTTCATGTAATGGGTCATGGGTTATGGATAATGCTCCATGGGTATGGGTTATTGACTTTGGGTTTTACCCAGCAACATTCATTGTACCTAATCTATGGTGTTAATACAAATAAGTCGTAAAAACGTTTATTTATATTTTATGATCTTCTAATGTTTTGTCGATAACAAACGTAAAATCATTTAAACGAAATAAATAAAATACGTAAATGGTTTGAGCCAATAGTTTACTAACACACTTACATTTTCATATAAATCACTAAACAAGTAATAGTGTTTTTCTTGTTATAGTAATGCATATGTATAACAACTAGTGTTTACATATTTGGTAGATATATACATACTTAGTATGTATTATAACGGGTAATAGAATGGGTAGAAGTTTAAGTATTTAATCCATTAACTTAATACATTGAATGTAGTTGGGTAAAACCCAAAGTCCATGACCCATACCCATGGAGCATGATCCATAATCCATTACCAATTGCATGACATCATGCATAAGTCATAATGGGTATTATCCATGACCCATGGAGCTAACCCATAACCCATTGACTAGATGCATTGCATCTTCTAGATACATTGTATCTACTTGGATACCCATGGTCCAAAGTCTAGGACCCATAACCCATGGGTAATGAGGAGCGTCTCACGGATCCCTAGTATTACACTAGACGGATCCCTCAAGCAAGGGATACGTAGGATCCATGAACACTAGCATATTTTGTCTATAAATAGTTAGCCATTTCTTCATTGTAACTCACCCCTTTCACACACATTTTCTCTTAGTGTTATAAACTCTCTAACCTCAGATCCAAGGGATCTTTCTATGTAGTTTTGTGTTTGTGTGATTCATCTAGGTTCATCTTACAGACGAGATCACCGCCTCTTGAAGTCGAGCAAGCTCAAGTCCATGGGTTGCCAAGCTTCATCATCATCAAGACTACTGATGGTATCTTGTTGATAGTTCTTTTCTTTCTCATTAGAAGTGTTGTGTCAAAGACATAGGTGAAAGATGTCTAAAGGGTCAAGACGAAAGCATTAGTGAAAGGTGTCGAAGAGTTGTATCAAAGGCATTAGTGAAAGGTGCTAAAGATCTATGTCAAAGGCATTAGTAAAGGGTGCCAAAAGTCTGTGTTGAAGGTCTTAGTGAAGGGTGCCTAGAAGTCGAGTCAAAGGCATTAGTGAAAGGTGCCTAAGGTGTACATTCGATATGGTGTATCGATGTACAAGATAGATTTGTATTGGGTCAAAGGATATTGATATCCTTTTTGATGTTGTCATAAGGAGTAGATCTCCTTTGGGATAGGTGTTGTGTAGTGTTGGGTAGTAGTTCCTCCTTTGTAATGGAACTCGGTATCTAGCCTTGTACCGGATAAAGTGTAGGCGACGTTGTGATAGGTTTGGTTCTACCTCGTGGAAGAACCCGGTGTCTAGCCTTGTACCGGAAAAAGAGTAGGCGACGTTGTAAAGGCTTCTCCGCCACAAGGAGTTTGTGTTGTGTAGTGATTACGAACTCTCGAGTAGGTGACTCGGGGAGTGGAGTAGGGCAAAGAAGGTGTCCTTGTAGCCGAACCACTATAAATACTCGCGTTGTGGTTTTGTGCTTCTTACTCTTTATCTTAGTTTTATTTATTCATATGCTTATCTATCAACATCCAACACACACGTTTAAATAGATTGACATAAGTCGATCTAAATAGTTTAAAATCAAGTTTTAATCGGTAAAACTATTCAACCCCCCCTTCTAGTTTTCCACATATGGGTCATGGACTTTGGTTTTTACCCATTACATTACCTATTACAATATATACAAAGTATATATGTATATTTCCATATTATGTAAATACTAGTTGTTATACATATGCATTTCTAATATGTAAACAATATTACTTGTTTAGTGTTTATATAAAAATGTAAGTGTGTTAGTAAACTATTGGCTCAGACCTTTTTACGTATTTTATTTTTTTCGTTAAAATGATTTTACGTTTGTTATCGACAAAACATTAGAAGTTCGTAAAATATAAATAAATGTTTTTATGGCTTATTTGTATTAACATGATCATTCATCATAGTCATATAACGGAACCCTAAATCACCAATTTCAATATAACCCATAAGAGAGACTTAAACCTTATCATCATTACTTTGGTTAGAAACCTGGTTTACCAAAAACCCTCCAAATTACCTCAAGAATTCTAACTTTAAATTGTGCAAATACATCAAGATATGAGCTTACTTACATGAGGGTATGATTGTTTTGGACAATACTCTTGAATTGAGACATTGATTCTCCTTCAATTTGATCATCAAAAGTGCCTTGTTTTCCCTCATTATTTGTTATTCATGTCTCACACGCATAACCACCAAACTAGAATGTTGTATTAGTAATCAAATAAAAGTGTTTGTAAAAAAAACTTGTGTGGGAACTAATAATAATAAAGGTTGTGTTTGGATTTAACCGGAAACTAGGTTTTTTAAATGGGAATTTTTGGTGTTTGGCCGGAGTTATATGATGTAAAAGATGAAGTTGGAAGAAATGACCAAGTTATCTTTAAAGGTTGTATATAATGAATTTCAATGAAATAGAGAAAACATAATGAGTTGTGAGTAATATTAAATAGAGTATTTTCGACTTTTACCCAAAATATGGAGGCAAGTTATCTTAAGAGCTCTCGGTACCTAGCGTTTTCGCTGGTGTTTTTGGGTAAAATGCGACCAGACGGCACGAGGTCCATACAGTGGCTCGCGTTTTCGAGTCATACGTTGTCGTGACCAGTCGAAATGGTCTCGGAATACACAATCGGGCGGTGCCACTGGTTCGCGTTCTCTTGTCATGTGGTCCCGTTTTTCACTTTTTTCTCTTTTTTGTGATTATCTAGATGTTTGAAAATAGAAATAAAAGACATGATGTGACTTCGTAGCTTGGAAATAATGAAGGAGCAAAAAGGATGGATGCTACGTTTTGGGAGGAATGAATAAAAAGTGTGGTTTGAAGCTTTTGAGTTGTGTGTTTGTTGAGTAGATAGAAGAAGTGAATGAGTGTTGTGTTTTATTGATGGAGAGATAAGGTAGGAGATGTGTTTGACTGTAAGTGATATGTGGGGTAGAGAAATTAGGGTTATAAAAAATGTGGGGTCGAGGGGTGCACGACGGCATCAGAAACTGGTGCTATAGGAGGGAGGGTGTTTTTGTTGTCGTGGTGAATTATGGTATTACGGAAAAATGTGATGATGTTGCAGCACTTTTCTCATAACACCTGCGAGACGGTACCATCCATCTATCTAAGGGTGTGTTTGGTTGGGGTAATTTTGTGGAATTTGAGGGAATTTGAAATTAAAATTCCTCCTATTATAGTGTTTGGTTCACTAGAAAGGAAGAATTTTAAATGGCAACACAAATTAAAATTGCTTAAAATGAGGAATTTAGATAGCTCCAAAGATGTAAGAGATTTCAAATCACTTCACTTACGGACAAAAATACCCCTCCTTACTGATAAACCTATTTCTACTATTTTGCTTATAAAATCGACATCAGTGTTTCCATTCTTCCAAGTTCCATGCCAATTTGCCAATTATGCATGTCTTTTATTTCTTCATTTACTTTTGTTTGTTTTCTTTAATTGTTGGTTCATTTATTTATTTCACTAAATTTACATATCCCCTCACAGGTATGTTTTTGATAGGTTTATGGGTAGAATCAAAATTGAGGTGCTAATTTGAATTACTAATTAAATATACCATGGGGCTTTTGAATAAAACTTGATGTCTTTGATTAGTCATGAGTTAGATCTATTTTTTATGCTCTGTTCATTTTTTTTTTTTTTTTTTTTTTTTTTTTTTGTTACTGTTTGCTACTGGCATTTTTGAAATCGGTAGACATAGTTGACACAAACAAACAATTCTGTAATACAAGAAACATTTTATAGTTTACATTATAAGAAAGTCAATTTTATTTTGCAAGTTGTTTTATATTCATAGTGAAGCAAATAGAAATACTGTTACAGCTTCATGTCAGGAAGATGATGATGGTGCAAAAGACAAGGGCAAATTTGTAACTTTCCAATTTGCAAATTTAAATTCCTTTGACATGTTATTTGTGAACCAAACACATTAATTATAGAATTTTAAATATCTAGCATTTTAAATTTCATGGTATTTTTATTTCTTGCATTTTAAATTCGCGAACCAAACGGCCCCTAAAATAAAATCAAATGACTGAGATTAAAAGTATTTTAATATTTCACATATTTTTTATAATTTAAATATCTCATGAACCGTTAATCGTTAGACAATTAACAAATTGTACCGTCACGACCAGCATTCAATTATCTATCCATAGACGGGCACTTTCATATACTTTCGACAAACTTTTATTATTTTTTTTATGTTTTTTTACGATTTTTTTTTTTTTTTTTTTTTTTTTTTTTTTTTTTTTTGCGTTTTTCGTATTTTTTTTATTTTTCTTCGTTGTTGAAAAATAGAATGAGAAATAAAATGTGATTAAATATTAATTTGAATATTCTAATAAAATCATATGTTATTATATAGATTATAATAGTTTATTTATGAAAATCACATGTGATTAAGGCTACCCCCATTAACGGGATTCAATCCCCTTACTTTTCACTGCCACGTCAGCTTTCTCTCTCCAGCGACCTTCAGGCGATTAGGTGCCCCAGTAAGGGCGACCAAGTTCTTAAAAAAAAAAAAAAAAAAAAAAAAAAAAAAAAAAAAACAACATTTTTAACACAAAATAAAATTTCATTAATTAACCTAACTAACCGAACCGATTAACCCGATAACCGAACCGATCAATACCCTTATTAAACCATTCTCTTTTTTTTAGCTAATATATTTACTCTAGTAGTGTCAAAGTGTGAGTGTATTAGTAGTGGCCCAAAAAATGTCCAGTTATATAGCTAACCTAGCCCATTACATTATTATAAATACAAACACAATTCTTATTTCTGGGCATAATAAGAGCCGCTATTCCAAAAGTTTTGTAGTAGCTGATGACCAAATCTCATAACTGGTATTCATATTAACACAAGAGGGTTATTTTTGCTTTGTTTTTGTCGATCGGCCTCACGATTGAATTGGCCAAAAAATGCGACGATCGATTTGAACCACAGCAGCTCGATCGAGTGGTAATCGATCGCCACTATCCTCGATCGATAGGCGATTACCCCTTATTGGGGCTAGCCTAAGATCATCTGTGTGAGGAAAAATCACATGTGATTGAGATACGTATTGAAAAAATCACATGTGATTTCATAAAAAATATTCAAATTAGTGTTTAGTTGCATGTGATTTCTCATGCAAGTTTCAACAACGAGGAAAAAAAATACCGTAAGAAAAGTGACAAAAACAAAAAAAAAGTTTACCAAAAGTATATATCAAAGTGCATATCTATAGAAAGATAATTAAATGTTTTTCTTGATGGTATATTTATTTTCGCTTAACGATTAACGGTTTAAAATATATTAATATTTTTATAAAATGATGAAAATGAGTTTGTTAAAATATCAGGTTTAATCTCATCCATGTAATGAAACTAGAAGGGTACTCGTGCAATGCAGCGGCGGGTACCCGGTGTATAATTGTGGTGAGCAAATATTTTCACTTATACGTTTTTTCTAACAGTAACTTTACGAATGAATGACAAGTTTTAATTAATATAACTATAAGTAATAGCAATGCAAACTATTTCATATCTAAATAAAATTTGTCATTCTATTGCTATAATCGGATAAGCAAAGCTTATTTATTTCTACTGTAAGTAACCGAACACCAAGATAAGAGTAGATTCATCTAATTTTGTGTGTGTTTTTTTTTATCGGTGCTCGGAAAAATAAGAGAATGTGTTTCATATTGGTGTTTGAATTTTTAAGTTGGCTTATATACCATTGAGGTTTGGGCTATTACAAATCGATACTTAATGGATTACATGAATATTTGACTGTATTAATGGACTCTATAAATATTTGAAGGTTGTTACAAAATGTATGAAGGGATGTTACTTTTTATTTATGAAAATTATCATGAAAGCTTTATGGTGAATAACATTAACTAATGGCTTATTAATTTTCTATTAAAGAAGAATTAAGATCATTTGAGGACAAAAGATTATTTACATACCAAAAGATCAATCTCCACCATCTATTTTTATTTGACCTAATAGATGAGATTAATCCCAACAATTTAAAAAACTCACTTTCATCATCTTTTTTCAAATATTAATAACTTTCAAACCGTTAATCGTTAAACGGAAAAAAAAAAATACCATTGCGACGAACATTTAATTATCTTTCTATAGATAGGCACTTTGATATACTTTCGACAAAAAAAAAACGTAAAAAAAAAACGTATTTTCACGTTTTTTTTTTAAAGTTTTTTCGTTTTTTTTACGTTACTGAAATTTGCATTAAAAATCATATATGATTAAACACTAATTTGAATATCACATGTGAAAAAAACGATTTTTTTTTTAAAGTTTTCATGCAAATTTTAAGTAACGTAAAAAAATACGAAAAAACGTGGAAAAAACGATTTTTTTTTTCTTTTTTCAAAAGTATATCAAAGTGCCCGTCTATAGAAAGATAATTAAATGCTCTTCGCGACGGTGTAAATATTTTCACTTAACGATTAACGGTTTAAGAGATATTTAAATTATAAAAAATAGGTAAAATAATAAAATGCTTTTAATCTCAGTCATTGATTTCTTTTTAGATGGATGGTGGAGATGAGTCCCGTAAGAAAAGTTTTGTATGTAAAATAACTCTTCTCATTAAAGAAATACTAGCCGGTTACCCGCGCACAGCGGCGGCGATAAGTATAGTTATATGTGTTTGCTTACCCGTTTAGTGAATTCGTTTCACAACACTTCGAATGTATATGTGTTAGTTGTAAGTGTTTGTTTGGGTTACCCGTAACTTTCCCGTAGCTTTCCCGCGACATCATTATTCCCGCATATAGAAATACCCTCGCAATCTCTTACGCGTCAAACACTACCCCAAAAGTATATGATTTTGACGAATCAAGATTATATTGATTGAAATAAATGAAATAAAGGTTAAAGTTGTAAAAATTTGAATTAAAATAAAATAAACCCATTAAAAATATAAAAACTAAAACTTCATAAAAATATATCAAAATGGATGTTGAATTAAAGAGCATAAAATTTTAGAAAATATGGTGAAATTAGATTATAAAAAAAATAAGTAGATAAAAAGATATTTTAATTTAAAAATAAAGATGAATTTTTAGTTGAGAAATGACACATGTCATTTTATAATTGGAGCTCTTTATCTTAATTTTTAGTGGTTAGGAGTTAGGTTTGGAGTTTGTTAGAAGTTAGGCTTGGAGTTTGTTAAGAAGTGATACATGTCATCTCATGATTGGAGCTCATTATCTTAATTTTTTGTTAGAAAAACTCTTTCCATAATAAGCAAGTAAAAAAGTCTGAATTTTTAAGACTTCTAATTTTAGAAGGCCTAAATGCATTATAAAGTAGTATAGATTTTTCGTCTTAAAAGTTTTAAAATTTCTTTATTTAGAAAGCTCTAAACAATTTATAAAATAGTATAAATATGAATAAAGTGTAGGAATTAATTCTTTGATATATTAATAAAGTTTTTTTTTTTTGAACAAAGGTTACATTTCATATCACACCTCACAAATGGAGGAAATTTGCACACAACATGTTACATCGAACATAAAGGGCAAAGTCGAAGCCGACTTGCCAAACAAAATACACGAGGCAACAAGTTAAGCCAAAAGAAAGCATACACCCTAATAGTTGTGACCGACCACAGCTACACCATACAAGGGTGGGGGGAATCACCAAAGTGAGCTTTAAGGAGACACAACCATACAAAGATGTAGCTTGACAAAAGTACACAAAGTACAGAAAACATACATAGAAGATAAAACCAAGCATCCTAAAAGGAGCCAGAGCAAAACCCAACAAATCTAGAATCAAAACCCAAGGCTACAGCAAGCTATCGATGGCGGACCACAACAGATCTGAGCAGACTGAGCAGGTGGCGGCAGCGACAACAAGTATGCAAATAATATAGTACTTGTTAAGCAAAAAAAATATCAAACAAAAACCATTTTATGAAAAGTATAAAATATCAAAGCCTTGTTTATCACAAAGGCGGAAAACAACGCTACAAAAAATCAGTGACAAACAACTTAATACACTTTTAAATGACTATGACAGCTCACACTAGTTAACAACTTCGTCATGCTCACGTCATTTTCCACAAACACATATCCTATGGTGTGACTTTGGCCCACTGTTACTTGATCAAACTTTCTGCAGCCTACACATGCTATCACCGAGCCTAATTTCCGTACCTGTAGTTTCTATTAATCTTGAGTTGCGAACCTCATCACGGACCTGGTTTTTGAGGGTGTTTGGCGTTGTGTCTGAATAAAGGTTGTGTTATTTGAAAATTTTAAATTGCGACTATGATGTTTGGCATGACTAAAACCAAATTATAACATCGATCTTCTTTTCATCTTACAATAGATGGATATACTAATATAATATAGGGTTAAGTATATTTATTAGAAACGAACTTTTTCTAATATACACATCTAGTAAACCAGCTTGCTTTATTACCGATATTGTCATTAAAACTTTCAAATTGTGAACAATATCAGAAACTTTCTTCACATACACTTGCATCGTTAGTCCTTTATACTAACGGTCGTTAGTAAATAACTTAAATTTTTCGTTCTCTTACATTTTCGTTCGTTTATACACGTTTTCGTCCGTTTTTATACGTTTTCATCCGTTTTAGTCCGTTTAGTTAGGTCCCTATATCAAAGCTCATATATATTTCGATTTTTCCATTGCTAGTGTCATTTGAGGTTATAACTCTTGTTGACAAAAAGCAATTATCTTTTATTTTGATTTTTTTTAAGCCTTTAAACTTTTTGAATTGATATTTTTTATATTTATAATGATAAAAGATTATAACTGAACGCTTAAATATTGCCTTCACATGACAAGTCATCATGTCATTAATAAAATTAGAAAAACAACTTAAAAGGCTACTTAATGCCGCTATATTGCAGGGTACTATGCTATTAGTTATTGTAATAGTTATTTTGTATAATAATATAAAAGATATTAGTAAGATACCGTTCAAATTTCACTGCATTGTTGGTTCAAAACTCTCGAGACTTTTTCACTTTTTCACATTGTTATTTAGAGATAAATATTTCATTTATTGCGTTTATAATATAATTATATAACATGGTTTTGAAGTTATTTTTTTTAATACATCAATAATATTTTTAAGCGAGTAAAGGAGTAAGTGACGTGATTTCTTCAAATAACCATGTTATAAAACATAACATCAATTTACATACTCAATCCTAGAAAGTCCTTCTGAATACTCTCAAAATAGTTTAGCCTCCCAATATTTTGAGTCATGTTATCATAATTCTTATTTTAATAACAAAATATAACAAAGATAATTTTTTTTTTTGACAATCTCATGAACATTACACTAAAATGACAGGCAAGCGGGCAACAAGCTGCGCCGCTAGCCCTTTTTGAATAGCAAAACTTAGTCTTTTAAAAACTACATTCAGAGACCTTGGGGTCGTAACATTGCCATGCATAACCCGTTGGACTCTTTTGAGCAGCTCCACGGCCTCATGTGCAAGGAAGCCAAATGTATCAAATGCAAAAGGTATAAACGCGTGTTGGTTATCAAGGCACGCTTTCTCGTGTTTGGTTACTTTGCACGAAGCGGCTTTCAAGGCAGCCTGACCTGCCGTAAAAGCATGATTCCCCAATCCCACAAGTGGAGAAACCCCCGTTAGATCTACACAAGCATGTTTCCCTCCTATCCATCCAAAGACCAAAATATCAGCTGGTCTAAGTGTCGATCTTCCTTCCATCGGGTCAGTCAAGAAATTCACAGGTGCTTCTTTCTTAACTGAAATCCCAGCCCGCCTGAATATGTCAAAAAGAACATCCCTAACCAAATCGTGTCGGTATTTGAACCCCGGAAGCTCTTTACAATGAACCGCATGCTCTCCGAATGAGTCCAAACAAGCTTTGTGACAAACTGGACAACTTTCATCACCCGGAAATTTATAGATGAATAAGTTGAATTATACTCCTTGTAGTTTAGAGCATCTCAAACACATATCTTATTTTTGAGCTATCTTAATCATTTAAATGTTCATGACATTAAATTAATTTATCTGCTCCAAAACATAAACCATTCTCAACTCATTTGTCCTCTATACATTCTCATATATAAAAAAATTCATTAAGTCAAGCATGACCAACTTTTTAAATCTAAACAAACTTCTCCAAATCATATCTCACACAAGAATAACTTCTTTTAAAACTTCAACTTACTCATCATAAAATACTCTCATATCAAACACAAAATTAAAAGTTAGAAAATGAATTTATCACAAAAGATACATATAATTAATGAGATGAGATTAGATCATAAATTTTACAAAGATCTAATGAATAAATCCTTGCTATTTATCATTTTATCAAAACAACAAAACTTATTTTTAACTTTTCTCTTAAAAATAAACTATATTGCGAATAGTAAATCGTTAAATGATAAAAAATACACTATCACGACAAGAAGTTTTTTATCTTTCAGTAGACGGGCACTTCGATATACTTTCGACGATTTTTTTTTCGAGTTTTTTTTACTGGACTTTAAACTCTGAAAAATCACATGTGATTTGCTCGTTTAAAAATTACCCGTGATTTCACCAATCACATGTGATTTTATAAATCACATGTGATTTTCAAATAACAAATCAACTTTGATTATACAAATCACATGTCATTTTTTAAGGCGTAAATTTCAACAGAAAAAAAACTAAAAAAAAAAATCGTCAAAAATATATAGAAGTTCACTTTTATAAAAAAGTGATTTAATTCTTGTAGTGATAGATATGATTTGTTTCGGTTAACGATTAACGATTTGTGAGATGTTTAATTTTTGTTTTTTTAAAAGTAAGTTTTTTAATTTGATAAAAAAAAATACTCCATCCGTCCCAAATTTTAAGTCCAATTTGACCTTTTGATTCGAACTTTCACTTTAAATATTTTTGTTTGTATTACAAAACACTTGATGAAAATTATACCGAATGAAAATACATTTAAACCACAATATATTTATATATTTTGTATCAAATATTATGCAATACAAATAAAAAAATTTAAGGTCAAAGTTTGATTTAGAAAGTCAAATTGGACATATAATTTAGAACGGATGTAGTAAATGATCAGTATTTGTCTATCTTAACTAATAAAATAGAGTTTTCATAAGCATTCTAATTAATTTTTTCTAAATATAACTATTAACCTAATGCTGCCACGTGGCTTTTTGAAAAGTCAGCCATACAATTAACTCAACCATTCTTCTTGGTAACTCTCAGTCTCTCATTAACCTCTGAATCAGTTTCACCTACAAACATAACGCTCCATGATCTTCTCCTAAAAAAAAATCACCTACAAAGATATCATATTTAAGCTTCAAATCAACGCTCCATGATCTTCTCCTAAAAAAAAAAAAAAAAAAAAAAAAAAAAAAAAAAAAAAAAAAAAAAAAACCTACAAAGATATCATATTTAAGCTTCAAATCAACAATCCTAAAGATCGGATGGTTCAAAAAATCTCCACACAAGGTCGACTGATTTTTATTAAAGACTCACAATTTAGGTTGTGTACATTTTTTTTGAGGTTTGAGTTAAATAAATTGCATACTAATAAGTTTTAGGATGTTTAATAATTTTTTGAGGTTTAATTTAAATGATATAATTTTCTTAGGTGTTTAATTAGATTCTTTTAATTAGGATTTCTGATATAATTTTAATTTTTTTTTCGGTCGATGGTAATTGGTTGTCACGAATTTTTAATATATTTTTTAGGTGTTTCTAGGTTAATTGGTTGTCACCATGAAAATAATTACATCATTTTAATTGATTTGGGCATTCTTATTTTTGGGAATTGTTATAATTGATTTTTTCTCGATTTTTACTGTCAACGATTTATATATGGATATTATGTTATTCTTAATTTATGGAAAATGTTTTCTTGATTGACAATTACAATAAATTCTAACAATACGTTTTGCCTATAAAAACTTAGGTGTTTGTGGTATCTACATATCAAAACTACATTACTTCTGCTTATTCCTTTTCACTGATCAAATGGCTATTAGGTTTGACAATGGTTTCATCTCCGCCCTCTCCGCTGTATTGAACTAAAACCTAAGATTGCTTATTCAGTTCATGGTTGAAAAGTTATAATTTGATATAATTTGATGATTTTGAAAGTGTCACTTTTTTATTTGCTTTAAGTGCAGCACTATGCGGGGAATTTCAATTCATGTATGCTGAAAAAGAGCACAAAAGCCAGGTTCATTTATTCCAATGTATGTATAAACACAATGTCTCAATTGTTGTTGGTTCAAAATAACCATCATTGTCTTATGTTTCATGTTTTTAGTTCTTTGGACATAATTAGTATTATTTGGATGATTAGCTCTTAATGTTGGCGATTCTAAGATAACGTATCATGTCATTTTGGTGTTTAACATCACACAAATATATTGTTGTTTTACAGCAGACACTTGCATCTATAAAGCCCTTGCTGCTGAATTAATTCAGTGACCATATCATAACAGAGGTGAGTGCTTTTGAGATTAGCAACTCTTTTGCATCGTGAATTAGCTGCTTTGTTATCTGACATAAACCCTGTTTGTTTCCTTTTCAGGTGTTGGTTAGTATAATACGTCAACCAGAGCCAGTATATGAAATCCCTTTTAATGAGATAAGATGGTTGGAACAAGTAGCCGCCCAATATAATGCAGCATCAATGAATTTGTCTGAAGTTCAGGTAAAAAAAATTGATATTAAAATCATGTTATATATGAAGAATTTGTTAATACTCACCCCTTCGATTAAAATGCTATTGCTTTGCAAGTCCGTGGCTTCCTTGTGCTCACAAAATCCATGTGGCATGTATTGATAAATGGCTTAACCTAAATGTGAAATGCACTCGATGTCGATGTTCTGTGTTCCCTGATGTTGACTTGAATGACTTATCTGCCTACCCGTTTAATCCTGGTCGTTCAAGCATTTTAACATCTCGCAATCTGAGAGTGCAACCACTCTTATTGTTAAATTCTTATAATAAGAGTTTGGTTTCACATTTATATAATTTTGATAATGAAACATGCAATTTAAAGTTTCTACGAGTATGACACAATATATGTTAGTTTGCACATTTTCATGAACTTGTGGTGTTCAGGCATCATTCTTGGCATGTGTATTAATGCTACAGATAGACATAGGTATCTTCTCTGTATATACATCGGGGTTTTAGAAACTAATTCAAAAAACTTAGGATTAAGTTTTTAGAGTTACCAAAGTTTGATTTATTTTCATGTGATCTGAGTTAAGACTTATTGGGGGAGTGGATTTATATACGTTTTCATGTGATCTGAGTTACCAAAGTTTGATTTGTTTTCATGTGATCTCAGTTAAAACATCTATAAGTTGTTCTTTCATAAAAATTAGTTACTGCATCAGCTCAACCATTGCCAAAAATGCCTTTACCGGGTTCAACCCATACCACGTAAATGATCGGTTTCAACTTATAGTATAAAAATTACCTGTTGTAACCCAATACCCGGTTCATCATTCGTTGTTAACATTGTGCAATTAGGGTATTTACTTTGACAGTAAATTATTATAAAGATGACCCGTTATAACCCATTCTAGATGCATATCCTGTTATAATCGATGCTAGAAAACTTACATTTTCAACCCCTGGCCGAAAAAAGTAGCACACAGATGAGCACTTTCAACCAATACTACAAAAATGACCCGTTGTAACCCACTTTAAACAGGATATAATTACCGCCTTTCAAAAGTAAAATAAAAAATGAAATTATGTACATTTGTTTAATATATTCATCTATCCTTTTTAGGAGCACGGTTGATAATGGGACCCCCTCCGAACTTTTGAAAAGCATTACAAGTACTCCTAATGACAAGAGTTCCACCAACAAACGTAATGGAGATGGTGTGCTGGGAGATGCGGCTTCAAACACAAAGAAGCAGCTTATTGACCAGATATTTTTGAACCCACTCTAAAGATCTTTAAGTTCGAATCTTTGAATAATTATGATCCTCTTAACTATTTTTGTTCTTATCACTTCTGTTCTCAGTTTACCATTATTATGTTACAATTTGACAACTTTTAGGATCACATAAACTTTATTTTCATCTTTTGCCAAACACTATTGTCTTATTTTTTGTATATTGCAAACACAAAAATAGATGTCCAGTCACCCTAAAGCCGTTTTGAATTGTTATTTGTCATCTTAGAAATTTGATCTCCTTTTGTAACGTAGAAAAAAAGTAGTCTGCACCATAAGCCTTGCCTCATGAAGGGGTGCAGTGCAACAAGTGTGGGAAATGGTGGATGCTCCATCTAGATTTTGATTTCCAGACACTCCCCCTGGAATGGTATTAAATATATTTTTTGTAAATTCATATCAAGATGTCTTCTTGTGTAGGTTGTGTAAGTGTAACAAAACTATTTTAATAGTGGCAAAATGCATATTTGGTCTACTTAAGAGTCATTTGTCTGTCATTTTTTGCTAGAGCAGTAACCACTATGTATCGCTGTAATATTTATGAAAAGGTTTTGCTATATGAGGCCCATCAATGGCAAGTGTGAGATCCCCTATTTCAAACAAGCTCTATATGATTGCCAAATTAGTCCTTTTAGCATAGTGCGTTTGCGCACCATGAAATTTGCTCTCTAGAATTCGTCACAATGACTTTAAATTAGTCCTTTTAGCAAAGTCCTATTGTGCCAAACACCCACAACCCTGTATAATTGCAAATATTACTAACCAATTATGCCAAACATGGCTGCAACTCCATGTAGCCAACTCGCTATATATATCCTACAAAATTTGTCTCTTTTCTCTTATTATTATCCACCAAAACATCATATGATCCAGTAATTAGTTTTAGTGTACAAGATTCGACATCCTTTAATTTTTTTATTGAAAGCATAATAAGCACATACACACAAAAGTAAACTGCAATATATGATCCGGTAATTAGTTTTAGTGTACAAGATTCGACATCCTTTAATGTTTTTATTGAAAGCATAATAAGCACATACACACAAAAGTAACACTGGAACTGTAGCTCATCTATCGAAATTATGCAAACTTAAATTTTGAGGTTAGTTCTCTAATATTCGTATTATAAAAGTCATTGATCGATCTAAGAAACGCATGCAGTATCGACCTTATGTTGACAACAATTAAATGATAACTATAGTTGAAAGTCTAAGCAAATAAAAAGTTGACCAAGTTTTGAATGTATATCTTCGGTAATCTTCCCCATAGTCATGTTAAGTTGTGCAAAAAAAGAAATTTAGCCCAATCCACTTATGTAGCAAAAATTTGCAACATTGTTATTGTCTTGCTAATTGCTTATTGATATTGTATTGAATAGTTGTATTGAAATGTTAACACATTTATGTATAAATACATTCATATTAACACATTTGTTTCTCATGTAGCTGCGTTAAAAAAAATGCATATTGTATTAATGTTGTAGTTAAAAAGTTAACCATAGTCATGTTAACACATTTTTTTTCTTTAGATTTGGTCCTTAATGAAAAGGGAAAGAAAAATGTTGCATTGTTCTATATACATGAGCTAATGCGCATTTGTGGCAGCTCTTTGAGGAAATTTGAGGACATACCATATCAGATTTTGGTAACTGATTGCTATATGATGAGTTAGATTATGATCCGCCCGAGTTGCAAAAAGAGTACGTGCAACTACATAGCCGTTTAACTTTGGAACAAAAGGGTGTTCATGACACCATCATAAACTCCGTCGAGACAAGAAATGGATGTCTTTTTTTTTTTTTTTTTTTGGATATGGTGGGAAGGGAAAGACTTTCTTGTGGAAGACACTTGCAGTTGTGATAAAGACGGAAAGGTGATATTGTTTTGAAAGTGGCATCGAGCGGCATAACATCTTTATTAATGACTGGTGGGAGAATTGCACATTCACGATTCAAAATTCTCATCAACATTGATGAAAACTCTACATGTTCCATTAATCCTCAAAGTGATCTTGATGCATTAGTGCGCAAATGCAAACTAATTATATGGGATGAAGCCCCAATGACTCACAAGTATTGCTTTGAGGCATTAGACATATCATTAAGGGACATTTTGCGTAATTCAAAGCATGACACGGTGGACACTCCGTTCGGCAACATGACTGTGGTTTTTGGTGGTGATTTCAGGCAGATCCTACCCGTCATTCCTAAAGGATCCCGACAAGATATTATTGGCGCCTCTTTTAAGACGTGTTCTCTAGAGAGTTCGTTAATGGTTTAAAATTCTATGGTGTACCCAACCATGAACTTAAATTAAAAGTGGGTGCTCCGATCATGTTGTTACGAAACATTGATCAATCCAATGGTTTGTGCAACGGAACACGACTTCGTGTAGATCGGTTGATGAAAAGTTGCATTGACGTCACTATAATCGACATAAGTCATTTTGGTAAACGAGTGCTTATCGCACGGATGAAAATATCACCTTATGATAAGAGTTTGCTGTTAAAGATTGTAAGGAAGCAGTTCCGTGTGTCCGTCTCTTTCGCGATGACAATCAACAAAAGTCAAGGACGATCATGTACACGTATATCACATTCGTAGAATAAAGGATTGAAGATGTTTATTTTATCTTTTGGAAGTTTTTTTTACTACTGTGTTTCATATCACGCATGTTTGATGATTACCAACCGCAAGCCTTTACGTTTGTTTATCCATATGTGGTTACTTCTAACTAATAACTTCGTAATACGCAATGTCATTTACTACCAACTTCGACGTTTCTTTAAAATACCCGTGAATTTCATGGGTCTTTTAGCTAGTTTATTATATATTAGAGAATTTAATATTAACCACGTTAATTACAAAGAAAGTGTATCAAACTAAACACACAATAATAACATCATTACCAAACACCCCCCTTACACAAACCCCGAACCTAATTCTCACATTCCGAACCTCCACTCAACTCAACTCAAGGTACCATCTTCTTCCCAGTCCTTCACATTATTTTATATTTTTATATATTTATTTAACTTTTATCTCTCTCAATCATCATTTTAAACTTATATAAATATAAATATATAACACTTCACTTTCATAATAAAAATTATCCGTCAATTGTGAAGTCAAATCAAACCAGTTAGATTCTCATCACTCAATTCTGTTTAAATTTCACAGTCAATCATTTAGTTTACGATAGTCAGATTGAAATTGTTAGTTTTTTTTTTTTTTTTTTTTTTTTTTTTTTTTGAATTTAAGCTAATTGTGGTTGTTGTTAATGAAATTCAGGTTATTATTGTTGACAATGGTGGTTATAGTGTGATAAGACTTCTTCTGGTATGATCTATTTTTTTTTTTCTTTTTAATTTTTTTTAAATAATAGTTAATTTATATATAAAATTTATTTTGGGTTGTTATATGTATTTGTTGCAGAGGATAAGTGTGATTTGATTGTTGGTTAGTTATGGCGCAGAGTAGTTGGGAAGCTGATAAGATGTAAGTGTAGTACCTTTTTTCGCGTTTATCGAAACTAATTTTTTTACATTTTATCTTTCAAAGTTAGGCTGTGGTTGGCTACGCGCAATTTTGGCGTTTAGAATGTAATGCTTGTTTGGCGACGTCTAGCTTTTACGGCATTTTACACTTTATAATTAGATATTCAACTATTTTACCAAACACTTTTATAAAACAAACAATTACTGATACAGCCGGTTTCGCCAAACATAGCCTTAGATTTGACATGAATGTTTCATATGAATTAAGCCTTTGGTTTTTCATATTGCTCACCTGTTTTCAAGTATGTTGAATTTTTTATTGGACTTCTAGATTTATTCCGAGTTTAGAACGTAATGACACTCATAAAAATGAATTGGAATCTTTTTTGTGGAGAAGATGAAGCGTTGATATTATCTCGACCGAATTTTTTTAGGACTTTATACATTAAAAGTTTAAATGTTGTGGATGACATTGATAACTGTCACACAATCTTACGTAAACCCTTTGGATAGTCTTCATGTGTTAATTTAGTTTATCAGGTCGCAACTGCGAAATGGATGTGTATTAGTTTATGTTAACTTGTGGTCATTCTTGGGTGGTTTTATTTAATCTTGAATTTGCGCGTTTTTGGTAGGCTGGATGTTTACATTCATGACTATTTGCTGAAACGGAAGCTGCATGCATCTGCGAAAGCTTTCATGGCTGAAGGGAAAGTTGCGACAGATCCTGTAGGTATGTTAGCATGGGTTCGTTTATTAGATTTCTATGTAGGTCTTCGGTCTTCCACACGCCCACACATTTGTTAGTTCAGATGCTCGCTATTAAATTATTGAAACGAGATTTAAATATGACTCCAAGTTTGTTAACTTTTTAAGCGATTCACGTGGCCAGTTACTAGCATTTATGTAACTGATTCTGCCGGGTTAAATTAAAGACCATCTAAATGGAAATACATATGTAATTTATACGCGATGCATGAAATGAAAGCACGTTTATTAATACGTGGATATCTGCTTCTGATTGATTTGCAGCTATTGATGCTCCTGGCGGATTTCTCTTTGAATGGTGGTCTGTCTTTTGGGACATTTTTATCGCTAGGACTAACGAGAAACATTCTGAAGCAGCTGTAGCTTACATTGAGGTTTTTCTTACTTTTATTTTTTAGTTACGGTTTGTCTAAATTAAGTAAACATACTTATCGTAATTTGCATTCTTCTGATTCTGAATTAAATTCCAGACACAGCAAATGAAAGCAAAGGAACATCAACAACAGCTTCAAATGCAGCAGATGCATATCATACAACAGCGGAACGCTCAATTGCAAAGAAGGGATCCTAATCATCCTCCCATTGGTGGTCCTGTTAATGCGATGAACGCTGACGGAATGATGGGAAAGCCATCGCCCAGTACACTAGGTATGAAAATGTACGAGGAACCCATGAAGCCTTCTCATTCTATGGATTCAGAAAACTCTCCAGCTCTTCTTGATGCTAGTAGAATGGCTCTTCTCAAATCAGCCACTAATCATCAAGGGTACAATCAGTCCTCTGCCATTAATCCTCGTTTTTCATTTCCGTCATATGGTTTTGTAAAATCATCATATTCTTTTGGCATTTGTTGTTCATACAGACAACTGGTGCAAGGAAATTCACCAAATATGTCTACAGGTTTGCAGCAACTTCAAGGAAGGTCTCAGTTAAACACGGTATACTGTAAAAGAAATAGAAATTGCGTACGCTTATATACTTATTATTCTAGTTTTCTTCATGCTCGCGTTAAAGGTATTTTTATAAATGTTAGGAAATTAAACAAGAAGTGAACATGGGTAATACACCGAAATCCTTGCCCACAGACCCGTCATCAATTTATGGACAGGCAATTTTGCAGTCAAAGTCTGGATTAGGTGGTGCAGGTAATCTTTTCACAAATATTATCTAGTTGATGAATCGTCATAGGTTAAAGTGATATTGAAGTTACTTGGAAAGTGATTTATTATTTCTACTGCATAGTGATATATGGCTTTATGATTAGAGTTTATCAGTCTATCTTGTGTAGTAACTTATTTTCGTGATCTGATTTCAGTTGACCATGACCTCTATAACTTAATTGCTTTATCAAATTCACTTTTTTAATTGGGGTTGTTACCAAAAGGGAAGAATTCTTGGATTAGCTTAAATAGCATTTTGTTCATTAAATTCCTTACGACATCTCTAAATTCAGCAGTTTTAAATAACCATCGTAAATAACACAAGTTTAGAAGCTGTCTATTCAGTGAGGGTATGGTATATTATTCAATGCTACCATTTTCTCGCTGTTACTTTTTATTTTATTTTTCCACTAAAAGAGCAGCAATCAACATTATGGATGCTTAAAATCATCTATTCATTGAAACTTCACGTTATATTAACTTTTTATCTTTTCAGGATTGAACCAAGGTGTTACTGGTCTTCCGTTGAAGGGCTGGCCTTTAACTGTAAGTATTTGATAGCTGTTCTCTCGAACTCTGTAACATTTCATTTTCATACTTGGCCTATTTATCGGCATACCATGCAGGGGATTGACCAACTACGCCCGGGATTAGGTCTTCAAGTACATAAAACCAATATGCAGAACCCGAATCAGTTTTATTTGGCATCACAGCAACAGCAGGTCTTAGCACATGCCCAGGCACAAGGCAACCTCGGAGCATCCCAGAATTATGGATTTGTCGGATTACCTAGAGGTAATATGATCATGAAAGATGGTCAAGCCACAAGAAATGAGGGTTCTGTAGGCTCCCCTGGGCAAATGAATTCACCCAAGGTTAATCTTCTCTACTTATGACCCATGAATTTTCCACAGGCTAGGTTTTTCACGATAGCAGTTTATAAATATGCATGAAATAATGCATGTTCTATTATTAATTATTAGATTCTTAAATATATTTTTGTCAACTTATTCTATACTGTGTTCCTGTTTATGGGAGATTAACAGTTGCGCTTTTTTGAGCGACTTTCATTGAAAGAAAAACAAGAAAGCATGGAGCTAAAAGCTGAGACGTAGTGCCTATTTTAGAATGTGTAACTGTTTAGTTATAGTGGAGTTTCTGTCCAATTGTTCGTAACTGAACCATAGATCTAAAAGCTGAGAATTGCTGCCTATATGTGATGACAAAACATCTAATAAATATGCCAAATATACATTGAGTTTGTTACCTTTAAGTTGATTCTTGAAGATACCAATACATGACGACGCCGTGTAGATTAAAGCTAAAGATAGATTACTCCAGTCTCAAAGAACAGTGCAACACTTTCTATTTATGGGTTCTTCAAATATTGCATTGTTTACTTTCGTCATAATTATTAAATTCCAAGCTTACCTTTTGACCCATTAGCAGTCATTACGATATATATGCGTCTCTAAGTTTGTTTCGCAAACTTCTTCATACCAGTGTTATAAGGGGCATTTTAGGTATTTTAATATTAGTTAAATATTCTAACTAAACTAGGGGCATCTTGGGTATTTGAGTATTAGTTTTTTACAAGTTGACATATGCATTCTATATACCAGCATGGTAATGTTGCTGTTGATATGATCATGCATGATTCAAGATGTTATCTATGATCTATATACTATATTATCTAGCTTTTTTTAAGGCAATTAAGCCTTAACTTTGACCATGCATGTTTGACAGATGAAGATGCCACAGATGCAACAATCTTCATCACAACAGGACCAGTTGCAGCAACAACAACACCAGCTGCAGCAGCAACAGGTGGTGCATCAGCTTATAGTCAGTCGATTCTTAGACTGTTATACAATTAGTTTTATCTTCTAAACATTTTAATACACTAGCAAATATGGTTGCAATATGGGTGGGACGGGTGAATTGGGTAACAGGCTGAAACAGGTCGGGTTGGGTTGACATACAAATATGTTTTTGTTGGTTTTTTTTATTGATAATTTATGTATTATTTATGATTACAGTTTATCATAAAGTAATAATCCAAGTCGGGATTAAAAACGATTTAGGATGTTGTATTGGTTGTAAATAGACTTTGGACAATGTTCCACCCGTTCTCCTTTTAGCTAATACTTTTATCTGACCTCTTTGAGATAAAAAAACAACCCATATCAACTCATGCATAAGTGAATGGGTTGGAATTTCCCTCTAGTAAAACTTTTTTAAATAATATAATAACTTCGTTATTATTATTATTGTTATTGTTATTGTTGTTATTATTTTTTGCAACATTTTGGATCCATCAAAATAATATGCTCTCTTCAATTTTTGCAGCAGAACAGAAAACGAAAACAACATTCTTCGTCTGGACCAGCTAACAGTACGGGTACAGGGAATACAGCGGGTCCTTCACCAAGCTCTCCAGCATCAACTCATACACCTGGTGACGGTGTGACCACAGCTAGCAGTCTGCAACATGTGAATAGTATGCAGAAAAGCATGATGATGTATGGTGCAGATGGAACGGGTGGTCTTGCTTCTTCAACAAATCAGCTGGTAAGCCTGTTTCATTCCACATATATCTTGTGATCATACTTGATGATTGCAATGACTGAAAATTTTGCATTCGATTAGCTGTGCTCAGCTTGATTACATAATTCACATTGCGGGATACATGATTTCAGCTAGTATGCCTGATTGTACATTTTGAAAATTCAAGAGGTGGCAACAAGGGTGGGTTGGGTAGCGGGTCTAAATGGTTTAATTATATATATATTTTCTACGAATAATTAGTTTGGCAAATATGATTATGCAAATTATATAATTTCAATAATGGGCGATTTTTTTGTATAGAAAAGAATCTTAAGGTTTTATAACATGATCGGGAATGTCTACTTTATACAACTTGAATCAGCCTATCATGACTATGAGTTGAAATGGCTAGTTATACTCTTTTTATGTGAGATGTGATTAAGATTCTATTGCGAGCCTTTCACATGAGAATCTCCCAGATCCTCAACTTTATTCTTCATAGTGCAGGATGACATTGAGCAATTCGGGGATGTTGGTAACCTGGATGATAATGTGGAATCTTTTCTACAACAGGATGCAGGAGATTATAATACATTAAAGCAGACAGTTACGGAGCACAAGACCGGGTCTTCCAAAGGTATCCAATGATAACACCTTTTGTAGAGGTGGAAATTCTAAACCCATTTATTTATGAATGGGTCGATTTGGGTTATGTTTATCTTTAACAGGTCGCACGGGTAAAACTTAGCTTCGAAGGAAACATGTCAAATGGGTTGAAACTCATGCAAAGTGTATTGTTAATGAATGTAATTTCCTAGAATTTTTTAAATGAACTATAAGTTAATTTTATTGAATTGGAACTATCTATTCGTATTGACCCACGAATAGTTTATAAATTATTAAAATTGTTGAACAAAATGTATTTTAGGTCAACCCTCCCCCGCATATCTAGCACTATGTTGACCTGTTCCCATTCCATTAACGGAAAATCTTATCAAGGTAAATGTAATCATGTAGAATGCTGGTAATAACTGAACTTTCTACGGCAGGTTTTTCTTTTGGGGAAGTTGGCTGTATACGGACAAGAAATAAGGTCACATGTTGTCACTTTTCATCAGATGGGAAGTTGCTAGCTAGTGCTGGCCATGACAAAAAGGTAAGAGGTTGCCTTAAACATGACAATGGTAAAAGGTTAAACGGGCGGAGCGGGCTAAACAATAGGTGTTGACGTCTATTTTAAATACTTAAAAACGTCTTAAATTGTTTTATCTAAAATAAATAAGTAGTTACTTGTAGTATAATTTTTTCAATCATATTTAATTCATTACTGTTTTTTCGAGGTTCAATAAAAATGGACAAAAAAGTGCTGATGAGTCGGATTGGATTCCTTGTTTTAACCCATAGACAAAATCATTTTATTGACTAGCCTCATTTAAATGTTACCTAACCCGCCCATTTCCACCTCGAGCTATTTGCTCATACTTAATGGTTTACCTGTCAGTCCTTCGTGTTTACTGTTTACTAATCTAGTTATGCAGTTTATGTTTAGACAAGGATGAATTTCATATCTCCCCCTACTTTCATGATTAATTTCATATATACCCAAAGTACAACCATTGGATGCATAATGTACAATGTTTTTAAAGCATGTTTGGGTAAATATGAAATTTCTAAATTTAAGGAGGGGAGATATGAAATTGCCCCTTTAGACAATATGTCCCAAGAATTAAGCGTGAGTGAGTGTAATGACTAGTTCATCTCTTCAGGCTGTTCTGTGGAACATGGATACCTTACGAAAAGAGAGCACTCCCGAAGAACATCAATATGTAATAACTGATGTTCGGTTTAGACCAAATTCAACTCAGTTTGCGACTGCTTCCTTTGATCAGACTGTGCGGATTTGGGATGCAGCGGATGTAAGCTCTCTTTTAATGTCATATAGTACTAAAAGTTGGCAATTTTGGCTCGTTTACGTATGAATGGGTTGGTACAGGTTATGTTTTATCTCTAACAGGTCAAATATGTAATAGTAACAAATTGGCAATAGAAGAAAATGAGTCAACTGTTCGTAAGTCAATTTATGTTTTTGGGATGCATAAAACCTCCTACATCATTTTTTCTAAAAAAAAGTGTAGTACTATTGAAATACTATAGTACTTATAATCGTATGTGGCCCACTAGTTGCTCGAAAAAGGTCAACAAATTTAGACCTGTTTTGAAATATACCTGGTTACCCAATCCGCTTGCCACCTCCATAATGTACATTGCAGTATGATGTGTTTGTAGTCTGACATGTCTGGAATGTATTTCATTATAAATACGATGTTGCAGCCAAGCTATTGTTTACATGCACATACGACCCACACTGCACATGTTATGTCCCTAGATTTTCATCCCAAGAAGAACGATCTATTCTGCTTCTGTGATAGTAAGAATGAAATTCACTATTGGAATATCAGCCCATTCCAGTGCACTCGTGTATCCAAGGTTGGTTTGGAGTTCTAATCTATATATCTGCTCTTTTGTGTTGTTAAATGCTTAAATTTCTATACCCGATCCTGTTTTTCATATCTAAGCACTGTCTATATTGGCAAGTGTAGCAAGGAGGCAGTGCGCAAGTGCGATTCCAGCCAGTAACTGGACATCTTCTGGCAGCAGCTTCAGAGCACACCGTCTCCATATTTGATGTTGAAACCGATAGGCAAACACATTCCTTCCAGGTATTTCGCTGTGAAAACAAAAGCAAGTTTCAGTAATATCTAGAGATCTATATTCTGACCCATTTTAGTTATACTTATAACAGGTTAAATGGGGCAAATTAGAAGATAATTAACCTAATATGAAACAGGATAAACACCTTTGTTCATAACTTTAGATCACTATAATAGTAGTTCTTATCAGTGCACTAACTAATAATAATTAAACATGTGAACAACAAAGTATTTGCGGGTCAAACAATATTCGTCTCGGAGTGCAGCGTGTTTTTAGTAGATTAGTTTTTTTAATGGAGGTAGAAAGATATGCAGTGTGGGAGGGTTTGATAATGGGTTAAGATGGGTTTGGATCAAAGCGCATAATTTTTTATGTGGGTCAAGACAGGTAAAGTCAGGTTGGGTATCCGGCAACATATTTTGTCTTTATAATCTAATTTATAGTAATTAATTATGTATTAAAAATATATTTATAAGAACTATACTCTTAAGAAAATAATTTTGTTTTAATTTTTTAACTTTAGAGTTTATTTTCAAGTTGGACCCTTTACTTGGTTATCAGGCACATTCAGGAGTAGTAAACTACGTTTGCTGGGACTTGAATGGAGAATATATGGCCTCTGTTAGCGAAGAATCTGTGAAAGTGTGGTCGCTAGCTAGTGGGGAGTGCATTCATGAACTCACTTCAAATGGAAACCAGTTCCATTCTTGTGTTTTCCATCCAAGTTATTCTACTCTTTTGGTTATTGGCGGAAATCGAGTAAGTAATTTCTCTTTGATGCTACTTTAAATATTGTCTTTATGCTTTCGAGATGAGAAATTAGGTAGTCCTTTCATTCACCTTTTTCTAAAGATAATATTTAGAGTAAATTACATAATTGGTCCTTGTGCTTTGTCGGATCTTGCAGAAAATGTCCCTGAACTTTTTTTTTGACGGGTCATGTCCTCGTGGTATGCAAAAGTTACGGGTTTGGTCCTTTGACGGGTCATGCTGTTAGTTGACCGTTAACTCCGTTAACTTGGCAAACCACAGGGACGATTTATGTAACTGACAAAAAAAAAAAAAAAAAAAAACTTTAAAAAAAGAACATTTAAAAAATATATATACAAAAATCGTATTCGTCCGTTTTTTTGTCCGGTTTTACCCGTTTTCGTCCGTTTTTTTACGTTTTCGCATGTTTTTTACGTTTTTGTCCGTTTTTTACGTTCTCGTCCGCTATCTATCCGTTTTTAATGTTTTCGTCCATTTTTTTACGTTACTCGGTTTTTACGTTTTTTTACGTTTGTACTCGTTTTCTTCCGTTTTAATATGTTCGTCCGCTTTTTATCCGTAAAAAAGGACGAGAACAAAAAAAAGACAAAAACGTAAAAAACGGACGAAAATGTAAAAAAAACGGACGAGAACGTACAAAATGGACAAAAACGTATATAAACGGACGAAAACGTAAAAAAAACGGACGAGAACGTACAAAATGGACAAAAACGTATATAAACGGACGACAACGTAAAAAACGAATAAAAGCGGACGAAACAAATAAAAACGAACGAAAACCAGTAAAAACGAACAAAAATGTAAAAAAACGAACGAGAATGTAAAAAACGTAAAAAACCGGGACGAATACATATAAAAAACGGGCGAAAACGGATAAAAAGCGGACGAAAACGGATAAAAAGCGGACGAAACATATAAAAACGGATAAAAGCGAGTAAAACGGACAAAAACGTAAAAAAAACGGACGAATACGATTTTTGTATATATATTTTTTAAATGTTTTTTTTTTTTTTTTTTTTTTTTTTTTTTTTTTTTTTGTCAGTTACATAAATCGTCCCTGTGGTTTGCCAAGTTAACGGAGTTAACGGTCAACTAACAGCATGACCCGTCAAAGGACTAAACCCGTAACTTTTGCATACCACGAGGACATGACCCGTCAAAAAAAAAGTTCAGGGACATTTTCTGCAAGATCCGACAAAGCACAAGGACCAATTATGTAATTTACTCTTTTATTTGCTCTCTAAATCTGTCATTGGCTGAGGACGAGATTGTAGATAGAGTAGAGACATATAGATGATGCATTTAGTGATGCAGTACGTAAATTACTAAATCTGGCAAAATGGTAGAGTTCTATTGAGAAATCATAATAAGAATATGTGAGTATTGCCTTTGTAAGTTTTTTTTTTAACTTATATTTTACACTGCAAAGATGTACAATTTTGTTAGGCACAACCCTTCTAGATCTTGTACATTACTTGTTCCTGCTAAGTTTTTTAGGTTCTACCCATCAACCCATAGATACTTGATGATTTAATATAAACCCGTCATTAGGTAAACATGCTGAACAATTCTGTAAATCAGTATAAGACAATATATGACCCTAGTTAAACATGGCTCTGTTGAGCATTTGTTTTGTTTTTAAAGAATTAAAGATTGCACCTTTTTGGTATACAAAGTATATTTTGACTTTTTGCTCTGATCAAACGACTACTTTAATATCTTGTTTTGGCTTTCTTTTCATATTTGTGTGCACAGTCCTTGGAGCTGTGGAACATGACTGAGAACAAACGAATGACAGTTCAAGCTCATGACACCATAATATCCGCTTTGGCACAATCTCCTGTTACTGGAATGGTCGCTTCTGCAAGTCACGACAGTTCTGTCAAGTTGTGGAAATAAAAAAAAAAAAAAAAAAAAAATGTTGCGCTAAAGCTCACTTTCTTGACTGTGTCTGCCCTTGTACCAAAGGGTGGGCTATATCAATATACACACCAAATCAAGGTGCTCAAATTAAAAATATGGTCGTTATGCAGTTATGCTTAAATGACATATATATGTCTCAATGTTTTTTCTTTTAAGATTGATTTCTTACTATCAATAGATTATAGCTGAGTTAGGAGTAAGGTCAAAGCGTAGCATGTATAGTATAAGTAATTGTTCTGGAATTTGTAATAAATTTTATCATTTGTGTCTTTCTGGAGTTGTTTTATTCGTGTCTTTCGTGCAAAATGACGTATTAATTGTTGCTATAGTATTGTGTATTTATAACTTCCCATTTACTTGCAATGTGAGGATCTTCAAAACAACAGAAGGTCACTAAATTGCAGGTTTGGATCCTTGAACTAACTGTTGCAATCTGTTACCAATCAACCTTATCTGTATATGTTTAAGCACATTCTGATGCTGCTATAGTGTTGATTATTTGTCATTTAGTTTGGTGTTGATTAGTTTGATAGTTGATTTTTACTATCTTCAGTTGTTGCTACATTCTGTTGCTGCTATTGAGTAAAAATATGCGGCTTGCCTACATAAGGCGTGCGCTTTTGGCTCACACCTTGGCTTTTTGACCCTTGGCGCAACGGACCCTCATGTTTATATATAGATCCATAGCACATTGAATGCGCCCATCTATAGAATCCTACCTCTGAAAACACTTGACCCTAAAAGCTTAGGCGTATGGAAATAGCGAATTACAACCATACCATTATATTGGATAAACCTCCTAATGGAGAGACTAGTCCGGAACACAGCTTCTGTGGAAACTATTTCAAAAATCAGTTAAAAATGGTTACTCCGTATTACTCATGTTTGTATGTGTACGAAAGTATCAACAACAACAAGTAAACATAAGAACTTTTATTCAAACCTAAGCCTCAATAGTCGGCTTAGATTATATCAACAATAGTATCCAAAATGTTACAAGATTAGATTAATGTCAATGAGACAATAATCATACAAATACAAAGAAGAGACAAGATCAGTGAAATGATCAAAGAGAAGAGAAGAGTGTGTGAGAAAATGATTGCACACACAAGTGTTTCTAACCCTAGATTAAGGGACTTATTAAATAGGAGATTAAGTTACACCAAGACCCCTCTAACGGCTATAAATGACTCATCAGCAGAAATGAGAATAGCTTCAGCAGAAACGAGCATCTTGGAACTTTAAACTTTTTATTCTTTGTCCATGATTAACCCCTGTAATAACCCTGCATTGACCATAACTTGAAAGCCATTAGCAATTGATAGAATGATATGTTTGCCACAGATTAAAACCCCAAAATTTAACATTCCCCCTTAATCTGATGGGCAAATATATCAAACAATATCAATTTTTCACACAAGAATTTATGCTGATAAACAGGGAGGTTTTTTGTAAGTATGTCTGCAGTTTGGTTTGAAGAGCCAATCTTTTTGGCACATATAACACCTCTTGCAATTTTTTCCCTGATGAAGTGGACATCAATTTCAAAGTGTTTTGATCTTTCATGGAAAACATGATTGACAGCAAGTTGTAAAGCAGATTTGTTATCACAAAAAAGATTAGCAGTAAGATTGATATCAACTTTTAGATCCTTTAAGATTTTTTGAATCCAAATGATTTCACAGGCAGCAGTAGACATAGATCTATACTCTGCTTCTGTGGAAGATTTTGAAAGTGTGTTTTGTTTTTTACTTTTCCATGAGATCAAACAATCATTAAAGAAAACACAATAACCTGTGACAGATTTTCTGGTTTTCTTGCATTTGGCCCAATCTGTATCACTATATCCTTCAAGATGATTTTCAGAGTTGCTGAAATTGTACCTTAGACCTTTTCCTGGAGCTCCTTTTAGATATCTCAGAACATTGAGGGCACATTCTAGATGAGATTTAA
Source organism: Chrysanthemum seticuspe (assembly GCA_019973895.1). Lineage (NCBI taxonomy): Eukaryota > Viridiplantae > Streptophyta > Magnoliopsida > Asterales > Asteraceae > Chrysanthemum > Chrysanthemum seticuspe. The sequence continues at coordinate 104,201,227 of BPTQ01000005.1, read as the reverse complement.
GAGGAGAATGCATATATTGTGCCAAACAATGAACTGAGTATGAGATGTCAGGTCTTGTATGGGTGAGATAGATAAGTTTCCCAAGTAACTTCTGATAACCAGTGATGTTGACAAGTAAGGGATCATCAGCAGTGGGAATGTACGGAAGGACAGAGTTGGGTTCCATAGGAGTGGACAATGAACTGAGTATGAGATGTCAGGTCTTGTATGGGTGAGATAGATAAGTTTCCCAAGTAACTTCTGATAACCAGTGATGTTGACAAGTAAGGGATCATCAGCAGTGGGAATGTACGGAAGGACAGAGTTGGGTTCCATAGGAGTGGACACAGGTTTGCACCCAAGAAGACCAAATTCTTTGAGGAGTTCAAGACAGTATTTTCTTTGGGAGAGACAAATGTCATTCCCAGTTTTTAAAACCTCAATACCAAGAAAATATTTTAAGTTTCCCAAGTCTTTGATATGAAATTTTGATTTTAGAAACTCTTTAAATAGGTTTATCTCATCATTACAGTTTCCAGTAAGGACAATATCATCCACATAGACAAGCAGAGCAATAAACTTGTTATTCTCTGTTTTGGTGAATAAAGAGTGATCATTGACAGATTGAACAAAGTTATTTTCCTTTAAAACACTAACAAGTTTTTCATTCCATTTCCTGGGAGCTTGTTTTAGGCCATATAGAGATTTGACAAGTTTGCAAACTTTATTTTTATTGTTCTCATTACAGAACCCCTTGGGAATGGTCATATAGATATCCTCATCAAGATCTCCATACAAGAAGGCATTATTAACATCAAGTTGAAAAAGAGGCCATTTGTTTTTTACAGCTAAGGCAATAAGGCATCTAACAGTAGACATTTTTACAACAGGAGAAAAAGTTTCATCATAGTCTATTCCTTCTCTTTGGTTATAGCCTTTAACAACTAATCTAGCCTTGTATCTATCAACTTCACCATTGGCTTTATATTTGATTTTAAAGATCCATTTGTAACCAATAGGAGTTCTATTAGGAGGTAGATCAGTTATATCCCAAGCATGGTTTTCATTTAAGGCCTCAATTTCAGAGTTCATAGCATCAATCCAGTTACTATCAAGGATAGCTTCTTCATAACAGGTAGGTTCAATACTTTTATTAAGACTAGAAGCAAAGCAGTAATTTTCTTTGTTAAGATTAGAGTAATTAACAACCTTTTCAACACCATATTTGACTTTTCCTTCTACAATAAAGTCATTAAGATTACTGGGCAACTTAGAGGCTCTGGTTGACCTTCTAACAGTAGTGGCTGGCAAGCCTCTTTCTTGTTCAGCAGAACAGGTGATGTATCAGCAGAATCAGAAGATGCATCAGCAGGATGTGATTCATGTGATATGGTGCCCTTAGGGTGTGTATTATCATCTATAGATGTTGCAACCGGTTTATCAATCCTAGTAGGATGACTTACCACAGTGCCATCATCATAGGATGTCACTCTCCCTTCATCATTGGGACTTATTTGTGAGTCAAAGAATTTTTTGTGATTTAAATCTTTAGGCACATAAGTTTCAACAAAAGGTTTTGACAAAGAATTTTTCATTTTGAAGGGAAAAACAGTTTCACAAAATTTGACATCTCTGGAATAAAAAATATTTTTTGTTTCTAAGCTCAAGAGTTTGTAACCTTTTTTCTCATTTGAATAGCCAATAAAGACACATTTTTCAGACCTACTACCAAATTTATCAGAGATGTTGAGAATGGTGGCATAGCATAAGCAGCCAAAGACTCTAAGGAGAGAGAGTGAAGGGTCATGCCCATACACAAGGAAGAAGGGAGACTTGCCAGACAACACATAAAAGGGTAACCTGTTTATGACATAAGCAACAGTTAGAACACATTCAGGCCAAAGATATAGAGGGTAATTCCCCCTGAAACATAAGGGATCTAGCCACATTAAGGAGATGCCTATGTTTCCTTTCTGCAATACCATTTTGTTGAGGTGTGTAAACACAGGAGGTTTGTTGTAAAATTCCCTTTTCATGGAAGAAGTGTTGAAGTTTGTTATTGACAAATTCTGTCCCGTTATCACTTTTGAATATCTTAACATTGTGTTCAAATTGATTTGATAGCATATGAGTGAAGTTAACAATGGAAACATAAACATCATCCTTTCCCTTAAGCATATAAACCCAGACTGCCCTAGAATAGTCATCAACAATGGTCAAAAAATATTTGTAACCATCTCTGCTAGTGACTTTATATGGTCCCCATACATCTAGATGAACAAGTTGACCAATTTTAGTTGATTTATGTTCACTTAAAGGAAATGGTTCCCTGGTTTGTTTAGCCTTATTGCAAGTATCACAAAGATGGTCAGATTCAGATGTTCCATCAAGATTAAGTGTGGTCTTAAGTATATGTAGGACTTGGTCAGAGGGATGACCAAGTCTTTGATGCCAGAGATTTCTAGAAACATGACAAACAGAAATGCAATTATTAGAAGTAATCTTACATGTGGAATTAATATCAAACATATATAACCCATTGCATTGTTTACCAATCCCCACAATCCTTTTTTGATGTAAATCCTGTATATAGCAGTTAGATTCATTAAAGCCAACAAACATTTTATTGTCTCTAGCAATCTTATGAACAGACAGCAGACTGACATTGTACTCAGGAACAACCAGAACATCAAAAAGAGTTAGGTCATTATTGACCTTTAAATCACCAATTTTAGTAATTAAGGCCTGAGTACCATTGGGATGACCAACGGTTAGACCAAGATTTGAAATGTCAACAACATTAATTAAATTTTTTGCAGAAACAGTCATGTGCTGATTTGCACCAGAGTCAACAATCCAACCAAGACTTATGTTTCCAGATAAGGTTTTAGTGTTGTTGTTAAATAATTTATCAAAGTTGATGTTAAACTTGACACTGCCATTAAAGAAGGTTCCTGAAAAAATTTTACCTGCTACGTTGGCATTAGCAGAAGACACATTGTTGTCATTAAGCAGACTCATAAGTCTGGAGAGCTGTTCATTAGACAAAGAGACAGGAGAGTTGCTAGCTCCATTATTAGTGGAAAGATTAGTGTCAGCAGAAACATTGTTACTGCTGAAGGGTTTGGAATTAAAATTCCTTTTAACATATCCAGCAGGATAACCAACCAGATCATAACATCTATCAACAGTGTGACCAGGTTTTTTGCAATTAGTACATTTGAGATTCATGTTTGGTCCTCTGTTGTTTGAGCTGTTACCAGCATTAAAACCAGAATTTTTTAAATTATTGTTGTTGTTAAATCCTTTTTTGTTATAAAAAAATTTTCCACCATCAGAAGTTTTTGTAGCAAAAGCTGTAGCATTGGGTTTAGCAGAGCTATTCACAGATGAAACATTTCTGTGAGATTCTTCTCCAGAGACCACAGAGAAAGCAGTTTTGACATTAGGCAAAGGATCTCTGGTTAGAATATTGCTTCTGATGGGAACATAGGAGTCATCAAGACCCATAAGAAATTGCATTAACTTGATTAGCTGATTGTGTTTTTCAAAATGTTTTGCAGCCTCACAAGTGCAAGGAGGCAAGCTAATCATACAATCAAATTGTTTCCATAAAGAGTTAAGGTTGTTATAATAATCAGCAAGAGAGGACCCACTTTGACTAAGAGAGTTTATATTTTTATGCAAATTAAAGATAGCTGAACCATTAACCTTATCATAGGTATCTTTAAGATTATTCCACATTTCATAAGCAGTTTTAGCATATATAGCACCAGCAAATAGTTCAGGGCTGAGAGAGTTAAGAATCCAAGTAACCACAACAGAGTTACAAGTGTCCCATTGATTAGCAAGACTAGGGTTCGAATCATCTCTTATGCAAGTACCATCAATAAACCCTAACTTATTATGGTTCCTTAAGGCAAAGGTCATGGCCATATTCCATATTTTGTAATTTTCAGTTCTAGTGAGTTTGATAGTAATAATGGGTGTACCATTTGTGTTATTGGGGTGTAAATACAAAGCATCACCAAAGGATAAGCTTTTCTCAGTGGAAGAACCACCACCACCAATATTATCATCACCAATAGCCATAGTACAAACAGTAAGACAAACATATATGATAAGATAGACAAAGGCACAGACAGAAATAAAAACAAGAGCAGATAGATAGATAAAGAAATAAATAAGACTTTGTAATTAAGAAACAACAAGCACCAAGCCTGTGAACTGGGGTAAACCAGAGCAGGTATTCATACCACTCAGAGGTGGCAGATCAAGGTGTTAGTTTACCCGTTTGCACCCACAAAGACTTAAGTACTGTTTGTTTGAAGAAGAGATTAGACTTAGACTTACAGAGCAATATGCAGCGGAAAGAACAAATCACAATAATAAATAACCAGTGATTATGCCAATAGCAATAACCACAAACCACCAAGTTGTTGCTGAAGAGATGTCCCCAAGTTTCCACAAGGAAACCCTTGGATGTAGAATCAATAATGATTATGAGCCTGAAGCTCTGATACCATGTACGGAAGTATCAACAACAACAAGTAAACAGAAGAACTTTTATTCAAACGTAAGCCTCAATAGTCGGCTTAGATTATATCAACAATAGTATCCAAAATGTTACAAGATTAGATTAATGTCAATGAGACAATAATCATACAAATACAAAGAAGAGACAAGATCAGTGAAATGATCAAAGAGAAGAGAAGAGTGTGTGAGAAAATGACTGCACACACAAGTGTTTCTAACCCTAGATTAAGGGACTTATTAAATAGGAGATTAAGTTACACCAAGACCCCTCTAACGGCTATAAATGACTCATCAGCAGAAATGAGAATAGCTTCAGCAGAAACGAGCATCTTGGAACTTTAAACCTTTTATTCTTTGTCCATGATTAACCCCTGTAATAACCCTGCATTGACCATAACTTGAAAGCCATTAGCAATTGATAGAATGATATGTTTGCCACAGATTAAAACCCCAAAAAATAACAGTATGTCCTCATTTATATATTCAACTTCAAGTATGAATTGACCAACAGATTCTAACCCAAAATCAAGTTCTTTTAGCCTGATTCAGTTTTGATTTGATCCTCTTTGACTGCAATCCATACAAACCCCTTTTGAAATACATTTCTTGTTAAAAGAATAATATTGGTATGTTCTTTTCTGAAAGTTACTATGTAGTTAATTAGAACATCCATCTCTAGTTTGGTCTTGCGTCTCACTGGATACTTGATCTTTAGTTGATCAACTTTAGAATACTAATTGATGCAAGGGGCTTGAACATCATATGTGTGCGAACTTTCTTGATTATGGACCGTTCATGTGATAAACAAGGCGATGGACGTGGTTCGTAATTTACTCGTGCATTGTCCGTCCCAGGTCCCATTCTTCTAGCCTTTCTCCGAAGTCGCTAATTACCTTGACACCAAAGAATATATTCTTCCCTCCTTTTTCTGAAAATGGTAGTTTCAATATTTTCAAACCAAAGTAACACTTACTAGCTACAACAATTTTATTGATTATCGAATGAAAATACGCGAAGTCAGTGTTACTTGAAGTTTGTTGAGAGAACTAACATGTGAATAGTTAGAGCATTTACTATGATGGTTGATAAATAGGTTTATAATTGGATAAAAAGGTTCATATTTTTTTATAATCATAGTGCAAACTTATTTTATACTTACTTGGCATTAAAAAGTCTAATATTTTAAACCTTTTCGTAATTTAATGTATTTAAAATATATGTGATGTTTATTAAACTTTAAGAAGTTTATATGTAATGAAAATAAGTTTATGCAACATACAACCAAAAGGTTTAAAAATGAATGATATAAATCAATTATAAAGCTTTTTAAAAATCTAACATAAATACTTTTATAATTTAATACACAAATAATTAATTCACGTCTGAACATCTCATAGACATCCTAAAGACTATCTTTACTAACTTTTCTAAACTTTATATAAGTAGTACAATATAACAATTGCATGTTTATTTATTTATTTATTTTTATTTTTTTATTGTTTTTTTCAAAATTACGACAATATAACAAATATGAAAGACTTTACACGTTCTAGACCAATTCTCAAAGGCCTTCGAAATTGAACTTTGGTCCGCGTAAACTTTTACTCGATTCTAGGTTCCATTTGGCGTGATGGAATTAGCTTAAAAGATCTCAATCTGAGGTATCCTCATAAGTATCTTAAAGGACCAAATAGAGAAAAGAGAAATCCATCTTTTGTCAAAATGTGTTGCCGTGAGAACTTCCAATTAATCTTAATGCATTGCATCAAGGGTGATCACGGTTTAAAAACCAGATCGAACACATAAAACTCAGACCGGATCGAGAACCGAGTTCACCCAAAACACTAGACCAAAAAATGCTTCCGGTTTAGTGAAACATAATGGCTGGTTGTGCGTTAGACCGAACTTTGGACGGAATACGATAAAAATGATTGTCCGGTCGGTTCGGACCATCGATATAGGGCCATATTTGTAAGCCCAAGCCATATTTGATATAGGGCCATATATGTAAGCCCAAGCCAAGAAACATGTGAATAAAGATTGGCGGAGAATTTTAATTATTCTGGAAATAATAAAAATAAAAAATATAAAAATCCTCAAATCACAAAGAAAAAGAAAGAAATCAATCTAATTCTAAACAATGGAACTAAACAACAAGGAAGAAGAATCTTCAGAGGAGGAGGAAGAACAAGTTTCAGATCATTTTACATGCGCCGTTTGCTTGTAACCTTTCTCTTTTTATTTATTTATATTAGGGTTTTATTTATAATTCATCTTCTTTTATATAAAGTATTCGGTCACTAATTCTTGTTATATAGATAACTTTATTTATTTGTCGTGGAATGAAGTTATACACAAATCTAATTCAATGTGTTTTGTTGATTAGAATTTTTATATGAATTCAGTTTGTTATGTATTGCGCTGGTCTCGAAAACGATGGTTACGAAAAGAAAAAGAAAGAAAAGATTGAGTTATATTATTTGAGCATAATATTGCGGCATTTTATTTGAGTTTTTATGAGATGTTTGTATTAGTGTATCAAGTATTAGCGAATACTTAAGAATGATATTTCTATTCATTTCTATGTGAATTGGCCTGATTGAGAGCTTGTTCTAGCATTCGTTCTTGTTTGTTACAGCATCAAATTGTGTTCCGGGCTAATACTTAATTTGTTGTTCATGTTCATGGATGAACTAGCATAATTCAGTTTGTTCTGTCGCTAAGAGTTGTTATTTTGTTATATAGAATGAAAGTTTTATAAAACAGCATATAATATACAACTATTCAACTTTCGAGTTTTTATGAGAATCTGTATCGCCTTTGCCCCGTAACATGAACTGCTAATATGAAGTTGAAAGTCGGTATATTACTTCTGGGCTAATAATTTGAGTATCCTAAGCTTCGAAATGTGGTGATGGTTAAATTATGTCAACTGAAGGTTGTTCATTATTCTCGGCTACAAATTTAAATCTATAGTCATGTCACTCAATTTGGTGTTTGGATTTACTTTTGTAACCTCCATGTTTGTACATGTTTATATGTTATCTTTATTACGGTATTCGTTTTTTGGCCTTCTGTTTTTCCTATTTGATGATTAATTTGTGATCTAAGGTTCTTGATTTTTCTGTTGCAGAGACCTTTTGTACAAACCTGTAGTTCTAGGTACGAAATGCTTATAATAAAATTGGAACTTTACGATAGTTAAATATTAATATTCTGTATTTTAATATCCGGAACCACTGTTTTTGGTATTTTTGCAGTTTGTGGCCATGTCACCTGCTTCTGGTGCTGCCACCGGTCCATGGATATGAGAGGTCAATCTCATTGTCCATTATGTAGACACGCTTATCGTTATTTTCCCGCCATCTGTCGGATGTTAGATATCTTTCTCAAGAAGATGTATCCGGTTTCCTATGCCAGAAAGAAAAAACAAATACTTGGTATAGTATAAATAATTAAATGGTGATTTATGCATTTATGATAGATAAGAGTTATTTAGGGGGTGTTTGGGATTGCTTACTTTTTCTGCTTATCAGAAACTGCTTTTTTAAACTAAGCAATTTGGATAAAACAAAACTGATTCTGCTTTAAGAAATAAGCAGAAAAGCAGAAAAATAATAAGCAATCCCAAACACCCCTTTCAGAGTGTTTTTTTTGTTTTTTGATAAAATCAGTTCCATGTTTACATGGTATAGAGGATGAAGATCAAAGCGAGTTAGATTGTCTTGTTTCTGATGAAGAAGTAGACCATCCAATGATTTTGGAACAACCTTCTGATATAAAATCTGAAGATAGTATGTCAATAAATCCTTCTTCTACCATAGAAAGTAAATCACATGACGGGAGTTCTGCTGAAAACTGTAAGGAGATAACAGTTGCTGATGTTCTTTGTGCTGCTTGCAAACAGCTGCTGTTTCGGCCTGTTGTTCTTAATTGTGGTCATGGTACGCTTACTGTCTCTCATCGGCTTTTGTCTAGTTTGTTATATGTTCTCAGGGTTGTTGGTTGACATAATTTGATTGGATTAAATTATTTACATTTGTCTTTTATACATCTTCATTGCTCTTCAGTTTACTGTGAGGCTTGCATCACCATACCAGAAGATGGGGTGATTAAATGTCAAGTTTGTGAGTGCCGGCATCCAAGTGGATTCCCAAAAGTGTGTAAGGAGCTTGAGAACGTCCTGCAGGAACAATTTTCTTCAGACTATGCGCTTAGAAGCAATACACAACTCAGCCAGGAGCAGATCCGAAGTGGTAATCCACTCGCTGGTAAGTTTTGGTGGTTCCCTAGCTACGCTTGATTTCAGTTGCATCTTTTTGCATTTGAGCTAGTCAAAGGTGACAAAATATGTGGGTTGGGTACGCAGTGCGCTGGGCAACGGGTCAAAACGGGTTTGGGTCAAATGGGTTATTATTGGTAGTTGGTACGTTCGAAGTGGGTTGTCCTGGATCCGCTTGAACCAAAACACTTTAGTCAAATATATATATATTTTTTAATAAATAATTGCTGTTTAGTGTGGCGATTTCTTTAGTTATTTGAATAAAATTATCTATGAGGTTCAGAAATTCACTTTGGGCGACTTTTAACCCGTTAAACCTAGAGTGACCCATATATAATTGATGGGGCAAAATTTCCCATCACTAGAGTTATGGTATCAAGAATACTTGTCTCAGTTGTTTTTGGAGCACAGCTCCTGTATGGTTCTATGGTTTTCTAGGTCTTGTATTTCCTTTAACTTCAAAGTAGTAATGCAAATATTGTCTTTGGATTGATCAGCAGGCAGTGATGAAGGTTCAAAATTTCCAACCGGAGAGAATTTTCTCCAATGGTGGACTGTTCATGGCTCAAAATTTCATCCAGGGATTGGTTGTGATATTTGTGGGGTAAGCTCTCTTCATCATTTCTACTTTTGTAGCATGACCAAAATGTCATTTTTCTTTAATGAAATATCTTACTTATAGCCAACCATTGAGCTCGGTTTGTTTAACGCAAATGATTGACACTCAGTTAAAGAATTTTATCAAGTTAACTTGCCCATAAACAGAGTTATTAGATAATAATTAATGAACATTGATACTATTAGGCATTAAATTCATTTAACGAACCTGCAAACAGAGAGAAATAGATGTCAAAAATATTCATTCACTTCTTTTAATCGAAAGTTAATAAAAGTCTAATCATGTGCAACATGTGGCTACTAGACTTGGTATTCATAAGTTTAAATGAAGAATTCCATTTTCCACAGATGTGTCCGATAATTGGGGAAAGATATCGGTGCAAAGATTGCACGGAGAAAAGTGGTTATGATCTTTGTGGAGATTGTCATGGCGCAGGTTCCAAGCTTCCAGGAAGGTTCAATCAGAAGCATACCCCAAAACACCAGCTTGAGTTAATAAAACCAGTTATAAACCGAGACGTCATATACAAATTGTTAAGTGGACAGCTAGCTGTTGTTTCTGCTGCTTCTCGAAGTCAGTCTTACCCTGTTAACGGAAGATCAGAATCTGCATCTACTTCTCTTGAGGGTGGTAACGGTGACAACAATGAAGATGAGGATGGTGATGAGGACGATGATGGTGATGAGGACGATGATGGTGTAGAGTCTGCTATTGATTCAAGAGATCAAAATCAGAACCGAACTGCTATGTGATAGGTGAATATGCTTAAGATCTTAATAGATGTCGTGGCAGGTCGAGCTAGTTGGGTAACGGATTGAAACGGGCTTGGGTTAAAACGTGTCATTTCTAGTATGGGGCAAAATCCTACCGGCTGAGTTCACCTGTAAACACATATTTGTCCATAAGCAATTTTTTACTATAATAATCAAGATCTTTAAGTGACGACGACTTACAAAATTGTATGTGGTACATATAGATTTGGGACAACTTTCAAACCGTTGACCCACTTGACCCGTCCCCATTTAGCCAATTAAAAATAATAATTAGCCCTTTTAACCAGCTTTATGCAACACGCAACCAGAATCCTTTTACACGTTACATTTATATTCATTTTGACATTTTTATTTATTAAACATGTATCATTTATTTTCTTTCAGATAGTATCCGAGAGGATTATAATCATGGGTACTGGAATAGAGACCACTAGATGGTGAAAGAAGGTAAACAGTTTAGCGAAAAGCATGTTGATTGTCTAAAGTTATGTTTTAAATGCAACGATAGAGGCACATTGCATCTCTAATAAGCATGTCGCAATACCTGTATAAACTTTGCATGCTCATTCTGTTCCTATAGTGGTTCTCGTCATGGGCTCATGGCAAGTTGACTGAAAACATGGTCTTGCAAGATGATCAACTATATACTTTGGCATCCAAATGACAAATCTTACTTCTTGAATTTTGTAATTATTCAAACATAGTGAAATATTGAAATATTTTTTTTATTTGAAAGTTGTGCATTTCAACTACATATTTTAATTCATGTTTTATGGTTTGTGTTGAATTTTGGTACTTGTTGCACGGAATTGGAATGGTAGTCATCGATGGCAATGCTTTTGCTTTTTTTATTTATGCACCCGAGGCCCAAACTTTTTTGAGTCGCTTCTTTTTATAAAATTGGTTTTCGTTTTTAAATTACTGACGATATGTCATGCTACTACTACTATTATTTTCAACATAATAAAGAGCATGGTACAGTGCGTTTTCGTCCAGCCCACTTTCATGTGTCAACACCATTTCGTCCCTGGCCTCTCAGACCACCTTTATCCGTCATCAAAAAACACATTCAATCACTTTCCAATTTAGCGTCAAATCAGTTATCTCTTTTCAACTTTTCACTCACCATTCACCCTTATCAATCTCACCACCCTCACTATTCAAACTATTTTTTTATTTATTAAAAACTAAAACTTTTATTCATAAAATAAAAACGTTATACAAATAATTAAAATCGTACACGTACGAAATTAAAAACGTAAATATTACATCGATAATTAAAAACGTAAACTAAATTGGTAAATTCCACCTCGCCTCGATCACTTGCTTTTGCAACTAGACCCGTTCGCGTTCTTCTGGAGTCATGTGACTAGTAGGCTGGAAATAGAACGCTTCATCTTTTTAATGTTGATCAGTTTCTCGGATCCTCAGCTCTCTATCCTTTAGTTCCAGCTCCATCTTTTTTATCGCCAATAACTCTGTAAGGTTTTGGTCCTTTTGGACGTTGACGGTTGCATGATCGTTGACCATCAACTTAGCCAACGCTTTCACATCAACGGCAGATGCTGAAGATGTCGACTAACCTCCTTTCGCTTTCCTCTTTGCTTGGTCCCTGCCAATGGGGGACGTCTTGGACTAACTTCCTCCACTTCATCTTCCTCATCCTCAGCCTCCGAGTTCAAACTAAAATTACCCCGCATATGACTCTCTCTTGTTGAAAGAACTAGAGCCGCTTGACTTGTATCTCTTGTTCTTTTTGTTGTGCTACAAATTCTGGAACTTCCATAGAACTCCATTTATCACAATCTTTTAATTCGTCCTAGCAATGAAGAAGTGTAAACGGTATTCCATACTTATACTCCACAAGTGCCTGTCTTCGGCTCCACTACGCCCACCCGATAGACGTTGTCGTACACACCATAAAAATTAGCAACTTTCGAACGCACAATCTTACATTTGTCTTTAACCATATCGTGTGTCTGACGCTTGGTTATAAGACAAATTTTATTTTATTTTGCTTTACACATTCTACCCGTTGCAAATGGAGAGCCTCACATTTTTCACATATATCGAAATGTCACTCACTCACCATTGTGAGTTTGATTTTGCATTGTTGGCCCGTGAATGGAATTGGCAGTAGTGGTATCATATGTGAGTTGGCATTCTCACTAGCTACTCATGATGCCCAATATATGTAGTCTTACACATCAGTTCACATTTTGAGTATTTTGTTATTATTTCTCTTATTATATTTGTGTTTTATTAGGTTAAGTGTGGACCAATAGCATCACTTTTACTTATGACACCATTTTTATATGACGGAGAGGTGTTTTGTGCTGAGTGATAAATTCTGATGTTATAAGAAAAATGCTGAAGTGACACCACTTTTTCAGGATACCATGCACATGACACCACACTATACCCCATGCTATGAAAGAAGCAACTTTTTCTTTTCTTCTTTTAATTTTTGTCTACAAGCAATGAAGATAAACGCTAAATGTTCTTTCACTAGCTAGTCAAATTGATGATCAATTCAAAGTAAAACCACGATAAACACATATATGGTCCAAAATAATAAAGAAATTTGAAGTCAAATGATTGAAAGGGAAGTATTTATATGTTGTCATTGTCGTAGATGAAGTTGTGGATGACCTCAATTAATTCTTACATCAAACATTTAAGCATACTATAGAAAACTTCGTTAACATATATTGTGAGGATGTGTATTAAATTAAAGTGTCAAACCCGCTAAGAGCTTCTCTAATGTATGCACTCTTTGTACATTTTTACACTAAAACATGCTTTATCAAATGTCCTTTCACATTTGATGTAATAAGGTTCCAATGAGAGGCGATGATAATTATACATCTGAGATGAAGAAGCTCTTGCCAAACAAGCAAGAGCAGCATCAAGACGCACGTCTCTTTTTAACCATCCATAGATGGTTATCACATTCTTTGTACACGTAAAACTGAATGGAATACATATATATAGCTAGTAATACTGTAATATTTTTGAAGATGTTCGGTCTCTTTTGACATGTCAAAATGTCGTACAGACAATGAATTACAGTATGTGATAGTACTTATTTGTACCTCTACAAGTAGCTCCACAGCCGCCAATTACCTTTAATGCCGGCATTGCTGCCTGGTGTCGTGGTCCCTGGATGGGTAGGTGGTGGGGATATACTCTTTTTGTGTGGAAGAGTTGAATACGGTGGAATAGAGGGACCACAATCCCACATCTAGTCTTGGAGTGTAAGGTACGGGGGAGAGACCGGACTTGGTCGATTTATAACCGGTCTTCTAAAATCGTAACATGGATACGAATAAGCAGACATCTTTGTTATGATCGATTTGATTTGCTTGTTTTGTAAAAGAAGATGAATTCATGCTAAAGTCGTCTTTTACTACCTTCTGAATATACATAGAGCTAATTTATAGTTATATTCTTCTAATAATCTAATAAATAGTATATAGTTCTTGAAGCAATTATATTGTGCACTCTGTTGAGATGTCATATGAAGATAATGAATCTATGTTACAAAATAAGTACCACACCCATCTAGCTTGTAAATTCTAATAATCTGTTTAAGAGTTGCATATTTAGGAATTATCTTGCTGGATGTCGAGAAGCTCTTGCCAAACAAGCAAGAGCAGTAGAGCACCATCAAGACGTACGTCACCTTGTGCCTGAAATTATGCTAAAGTTGGCTAGCAAAAAATTAGCCCATTTTAACCATCCGTAAATGGTACGGTTATTACATTCTTTGTACACGTAGAAACCTATTGAATACATATAGCTAGCGGGAAGATATATAGTTATTTCGTAATCTAATAGTAAGATAGTTCTTGAAGCATATTTAGTCTCTATTTTGAGATGTCAAAATGAAGCAATAATAGTATGTGATGATTACAACGAGTACATCCAGAACCAAATGAGGATTTTATACTGACATAGGAATTAAAACTTTATCAGCTCCTACAACTTCTAGAGTAAAGTGTACACTTTCTTTTACAATTACCATTTATGCCAGCATTACAGGCCTGGTTATGTTGTGATCCTTTTGAAGGTGTATGGGTTGTAGGTGGCGATGGTGAATCCGCATACTTTGGTGGTGGATGTGGTTGATTCCCATGTGCTGTTCGAAAATGTGGAGGCTGGGCCTCGTCTGTTTAACACATAAGAATGTTATCAATGAGTGTCTAACAACGTATGTACTATGTAATAACTAAATACGTATGAATGTTTGCACTAACCTGATGAAACGAGTAAAACACCACAAATCAAGATTAAAACAACCATAGCCATCTTCTGTCCCATATTTTGTAACCCTCGAATGAAAGAATTGAATACAGTATGAATTATGATTGCTATAATATATATGCGTCTAAAAGCTGAACATATTTATTTGTGTTGTTAGCTAACTCAGTCAATTTTGTTCATATAGAAAATGTTAATCAAACAATTAATAGTCAAACTTTTTTTTTCTCTAGAAATATATTACTACATAGTCTTTGAAGACTTGGGTCGTGGAGTATGAGGTACTGGCAGTAGACTTGACCCGGATATTACCATTTCGAGAAGAAAAAAAAAAGTTGAATTTTTATCAAAAGAGTATTTAGGAGGCGTTTGGTTGAGGTGGTATAGGACTCAAGTAATGACAATCATAGTTATATTAAGGGTGTGTTTGGTGTGAGGGGATTACACTGTTGGATTAGAATAAAAACTAAAAAAAACTAGTTTGGTTTGAAATTTTGGTATCGGATAAGGGTGTCAAATGAAGAAATTAATTCCATTACAAAAAGGTAGGATTTGATCTATCATTTAATATTTATGTGACACAAATTGTACTTTTTGAAATCTTAGCCACAAACTTTGGTAAAGGCTTTCTTTTATTTATTATTCACCTTTTTTTTCAAATAAATGTTTTTTTAAGCAATATTTAGTTTATAAATTAAGTTTATTTTTATATAATAATATATTTCTCTCTTTAAATTTAAACCCAAATTCAATTCCAAATCTAAATTCAAATCTAAGGACCTATTTGGTTTGTAAATGAGTTTATGATTAAGATTTGAATTTCACTTAGGATTTAGATTTGAATTTATTGTATGAGAAGAAAAATAATATTTAAAAATATATTGTATATTAAGATATGAATTAAAAAAAAAAAAATTATACTAATTGTGAGGAGATAAAAAGAAAAAAGATGAGGATGAAAATATATTTTGGCCATATTGTCATAAAACCCTTTTACACCCGCAACCTTTTTCACGTCCTTTTATATTTGGTTTAAAAATCTAAACTCAGATGCTAAAATTGCAACCAAACAACTTATTTGAAGCTTTAAATCCAAAACCTCTCAAAACCACACAAACCAAACGGGCCCTAAATCTAAATCCAAATCCAAATCGTAAACCGATTTACAAACCAAATGAGCCTTAAATGTTTGGTTGGAGTTTTATTGATAAACTATGATTCTAGTAATCATAGATGCAAACCGAGAAAAGTATCTTTTGTTAACCATTCCAGTGAAGCTCACATTTATTATTATTTCCACCACAAAACTTTTATACCAAACAAAACTAATGGAATTAATATCTCCAATCTCATACACTCATTTAATCAAAGTCATGCCATTAGTGATTCCGGATAGTATACCAAATACACCTTTTAATCATTGATCAAGCCCAAAACCCGTACCTACTGGGTCCAAGCCAAGAAGCAAATGGTCAAAGGCTCAAGGCTGTTATTATCCAAGTGAGCTTTCATATCATTTGTTAATGCTCAAGAATGAAGCAATTAACAATAGTTTCAAGCTTCAACTATCAACACAGAGATTCATTTATTTAATAATTATGATAGATTGTGATTATATGAATACTAGTGATATAATATGTGTGACAATATACAAGAAAATTTAAGCATGTCATTATGGAAGCAATTTTTTAGTACATATTTATCCCATTGCATAAGACATAAATAAGAATAATATTACAAGCCTACTACATATTCATAACAGGCTTCAGTGCTTCACTGCTAGTCAACTCTGTTCTTATTTCTTTGATGTGGCTGCATTCCTTGCACCTGATGACTACAAAATCATCAAACCATACACATACACAAGTTAATATAGAGAAAGGAGCGAAAAACAGTACTAACAATTAATGTCTATAAGGAACTGTTGAGCTAATAATGTTACCTTCTTCCTAGGTTCACGAGGCTGTGCGGGCTTCTTAGGGGCCGCTTTGGAGGCCGAAGATTTAGCAGCAGAAGGTTTTGCTGTCTCTTTCACGGGTTTCTCCATCTTCATTGACGCCATTGATTCCTTGGAAATGTGATAAAAACACAAATTATCTTAAGTTGCTGGCTTTGATGCATCAGTTAACACAAAGGCTCGTGTATTTATAGTTGGATTTTAGGAATTAATTGTACAAGATATTGGAATGGAATAATCAATAAACACAGGAAGCATTTGCATTAGATGCCATTTAGATTGAAGATGCGACTCAAATACTACATTATTTTGATGCTAAGAAACAAGTTGTTAATAGAAGATGCTATTTAGATTGAAGATGCGACTCAAATACTACATTATTTTGATGCTACGAAACAAGTTGTAACAGAACATTCCATGCCATGGATAGACTATAAGTGATGCTTAGAAGCACATTTACTTGTACCGCACATTTAATAAGTGCACAGAATCCACAAATTCTGCTAATATGTCATATGTACCTATGGAATATTAGAGAAAATTGTCAATTACTAGCTAATGATTCTTTTCAGTTACAAGCCATACAAGGCCTAACATATTTCCAGATGCCTGTATCAAAACCCGCACGGTTCACTTATAGAGGGTAATTAACCGGTGTTCCTCATCCCAGCTGCAATGCCATTGATGGTAATAAGCAATGCATCCCTCAGTTTATGATTCTCAGGATCACTTCTTAACCTCTTCACAATTTCAACCTGCAACATGTTAAGAGGATTAAGATACGGAAGACGACTCTCAATCAACTTCCTCAGAATCTTGTTATTCTCGGACAGTTTCTCGTGTCCTGTTACCGCCAACACATATTTCTCAGTTGACAAAAACTCCTTTCTGAGATCATCACCAAGGCCCCTTCTACTTTCAGCAACCAGCACCTCATCATAATGTTTAACAATCGACATATCAGCTTTTCCCAAAACCATTTCTATGAGGTCTACTGTAGATTGAAAGAAAGGCCACTCTCTATATGCTGCTTTTAGTTCTTCAGTATGTCCTTTTTCACAAACACCCTTTAAGCCAGCTCCAACTCCAAGCCAAGCAGGAAGAACAAATCGTGTTTGTGTCCATGCAAACATCCATGGGATGGCCCGCAGATCACGGATTCCTACTGAAGGCCTTCTTCTAGTGGGACGGCTACCGATGTTTAGGTGTCCTAGCTCGGCTTCTGGAGTAGCTTCTTTAAAGTAAGTAACGAATTCTGGGTTATCATAAACAGTGCTTCGATAACTTTGGCAACTCAGATTCAAGATCTCATCCATGAGATGCCGCCAGTTTTCATCTCTGGGTGGTTTGGGGGGACGAAGGGTGGCGAGGAGCACTGCAGTTGTGTAGATCTCACATTGGCGGACCCTGGCAGTCCAAACTTGGCCTGAACCATTTCTCCCTGCTCAGTCGATCGAAGTGAATCCTGTAAATACATCATGTTTAGTATAAGAGTCAAGAGTGATGGGGTTTAATGAGTAGAATCAATTAATTTTTAATATGAGTACCATGACAGAACCAGGTGGTTGGGACTGAATAGCAAGATGTGTAGGACCACCACCACGGCCAATACTTCCTCCACGGCCGTGGAAAAGAGTAATTTTGATACCATATTCTTTGCAAGCAGCTACAACATCCTCTTGGGCTTTGTAAAGTTCCCATGCGGCTGCAAACGCCCAGCGTCTTTACCCGAATCAGAGTACCCAACCATGACCTGCAGAGGTTAATATATAAGCAGAAAGCATACCATGTATAAACCTTGTAAGATACGTGCATACAGATTGTGCAAATGGCATACCTCTTGGTGTCCATTGTGATTCTTTATGATGTGGTCCCTATACCAATTGATTGATAGTAATTGCCGTATCACTGAACCAGCTGCTCTCAGATCCTTTACAGTCTCAAACAGAGGGACCACCCGCAATCTATATAAGTGATGCAAGATCCAAATGTATGAGCACAATGACACACATATATATACACATGATAAATAAATTGTCAGATATTACTGGGAGGCAAATTACAAAAGTAAGTGTATAGATGAACAAAAAGGAAGCCTTACGGTCCACCAAGACATGATTTTCCTCGTGTCCCGCGAACAGAAAAACGATTATGTTTCTGTGCACGAGCTTCTTTCTGCAGAAGCTCCACAGCAAGGACATCACTTGCCTGTAATGTAAGAAGCACCAAGTAGGAAACGCTCATTAAATGTGTGAAGAAATTAAATCCAAGAAGATATGATGAAAATATTTGTAAAATGAAATTTCCAGGGAGTACTATACACTTGAGGCCATGGAAATCACATATGCGCCTAGAGAATCACTACCCAGCTCAGCTGAAACGCGGAAGGTGTCCAAGACTTCCTTAACTTCAGAAGAAACCTAATAAAAGAATTCATGATCACAAAATAATACAGCAAAATTACAAAACAATTAACACGTATATTAAAACTGAATCAGTTGATCATTCCAGTGAACTTACCTCTATATATAGTGGAATCAGAGGCCTCTTCCCCTTTAGCTC
This sequence comes from Chrysanthemum seticuspe, assembly GCA_019973895.1. NCBI lineage: Eukaryota > Viridiplantae > Streptophyta > Magnoliopsida > Asterales > Asteraceae > Chrysanthemum > Chrysanthemum seticuspe. The sequence continues at coordinate 104,182,256 of BPTQ01000005.1, read as the reverse complement.
TTTTATTAGAAAATCTATTCTCGTTTTTTCATCCCATTCACTGTATGTGCCCATATCAAGATACTCGGTAATCGCATCAAGAGTCTCTGAATGTCTGCCGGATTCCTGTTACACCTCACAAGTGTCAATAATAGTGTTGGTATCTGTAATGTATTGCCGGGGTATCATCCCTTTTACCAAAAAAAAAAATAATAAAATAAAAAAGCAGAACAAACCTGACGGAGGTCAAGCTTCATCAGTACCATCCCAAAGACAGAAACTCTTCTTATTAGATCAGCTAGCCGTCCATCAGCTAGAATTCCCGACCCACAAGATTTCTGTGACAATTAGAGTCATCCATTAGCCTATCAAAATTAGATGATATATTGTTCCCTATTTCAAGCGTTTTCTTTTCATATAGGCCTAGGTAGAATAAGGTGACATGGGTTTAAAACCAATAGGATATCGTGCATAATACCAAAGAATCATAGCACAGCATGAGTGGTTGCAATAGCTGATCTGCGGAGTCATAGTATTCACCAAGATCCTGGTCAAAAGGAGAATCTTCAAGAAGCTGCTCTCACCGCCTATGAGTGTTAATTAGCTGAAACCACGAGGGAAAACGGTTGCTTTATAATGTCTTCACAAATAGTGGCCAAACAAAAACATTACTAAGAGAAGATACCCTCAAAGTGGGATTAAGATACCCTCATCAATCATATAAGTCTTTCTTTACCTTCCCGAGGACAATTCTATAAGGAGAAATCCCAGATTTCTGAGGCACACTTGGTTCAAGAAGCTTCTTGAAGCTGCCTTTTCCGACTTGTGATTCAGCAAACACTTTCCTCAGAGCTAGCTGACTCGGACTGATAGTCTCAGAATTTGGTGTATGAGGTTGTGAACCATTCGCATTAGATCGGGTCTCAATTACATCTACTTTCAGATCACTTTTGCTTGAACTAGCCTGCTCATCCTAAAATTTTGAGAAATATAATTCACTTGCAGAAAGAGGAGGGTGAAAGTACACCCTGATCTTGTACACGAGACTATAATATAATTGTTGGAGTAAGAGTTGAAAAAAATATCAGCTATGCTGAAAATTCCTTTACCTTGCTTTTCAGGGGTTTGTACTCTGATCCAGGAACATCTAGTCGAGGATAATGAGATTCCACTTCGTTGTATTCTATGAAAGTATCATATCATCAAATTAAATCAAATGATCTTTATTTTGTGTTTATTATGCTAATAAAATGAATGATTGACTAGTGCTTAACCTGTACAAGATGGTACTTCAGCTTGAGCAGGAAGTTGTGTAGGCAGGCCATGAATAAAATAGCTTTGATGCTTTGGCATGTAGCTCCAACTCATGCGTCGATTCTCTTCAAAATTTTCTGAAAGAACAAGGAAACATAAATTTAGTTTGGTGCGCTAAAGCAGAAACTAATGATTCCAACTCAGGTTGTCGTTAATGAACTGACAAGAAATGCTCTCATATGGTACAGTCCTAGAAAACATGAACATACTTTTATCAATGATATCTTGTGCCAAACTTGACAGGCCAGGGCTACAGTGGTTCATAGAAAGTTCGAATCTGAGGTTGTCAACTTCCCGCATGTAAAGATCAATCGCCATCCACCTTGATAGAAGAGATACATCTCTTGTTACCTGCAATATTAATACAAGTCATTCTATTAGATTGGCTCGGAAATGCAGAATAATGTGAAAGATCTACTCACTTTGTAAGAAATATTTTTTCTTTTTGGCAAAGATTAGATTAAAAATCTAAACTCAGGCCAAAGCAGAATTCAAAAGATAGACAGTCAGTAGGAAACATCTATACAGTGAGTGTCTACAGCATATTGCCAAAGAACTCAAGTACTGTACTTTTTTTTCCTTTTCTTATAGACCTTCGAAGCAAACTTTGAATGCAATCATGTGAATGTAGAATCATGGAGATGCTGAAGTGTGTAGTTCAATTCTTGACTAAAAAATGAATGTAAATTACAGAGGAACAAGACAATTACAAATTAGCACAATTCACATTCTATCATAGAACTGCTCTTAATTTTAAGGGGCTGATCTTGCTTGTGCCCTTACTATTTTGGTAAGCACATGGGTACAAAAAGTATAACATCAGTAAATTATCTGATCAATTTTTATTATACATATTTTCTAATGGTTGAGCATGAGCCCGGCTATGATTTGTGTGTTATTGATAAATGGGCCTTTTAGTATACGATTTGTGCCAACGAACTTAAGTTAAATACTTCAATGATTAGAATAACTGTTATTATCATCGAAAGCTCCTTCATACACCATAACACATATGGAGCTAAATAAGGCCTCACTTAAAAGAGTGGAACTTTGAAACCTTACCTTTGCAGTGACATTAGGATTTCCATCTCTATCACCCCCCATCCAAGATCCAAATCTTACTGGTGTACATGTCAAAGGAAGTGGTCTCCCAGTATGCTGAAAGAAAAAAGAGTATATATTAAAAAAGATAAGAAATTTTGAGAGCATAATCTAGACATGAACATAGGAAGCTTGCACCATTTGAACTACGGATGTAACTCGAGAAAATATAACCTTTTTTAGAGCATTGCTGAGACGACGTAAGTAATGGGGTATGACTTTCCATAGGGACTGCTCAACATAATTCAGTCCTGGTTTCATATAAAGAATAAGTAATTTCATTTGCTTCAAAAGGATCAGGATATGAATTTTATCATATCTATCTCTGGAAGGAAATTACCGGCTCTAGCCTCGTCTACTGGTGTAGGCTTGTGGGGTCTAAGTTCATCTGTCTGCCATATGGAAGTTATCTCTCTCACCTACAATATACAATATTAATTAATCACAAAGTAACCCAGAAATTATTGCTTCTACTCAACAGAATCTACAAGAGAGCACCAGATCTTCTATTAGACTATCTTGATCTTCCTGTGTGAGATCCTTTCGGTCATTAACTTCCAATAGATGCTGCAAAAATGAAAAATTTTAGTCAAGTTACTTATATTGATGATAAACCAACAACTAATCTATAACGAATATTAAACAACTTACAGAAATCCTAATGTGTTTATATTGAAGAGTGCGTCTGTTAATCTGTGTGGGATGTGCAGTGAGGACTATCTCAACTGCCTGCAAGGAAATCACAAACTTTATATTTAAAATTGCAGTGTCGAACATCTTATAACACTTTATGCCACTTTATGCAAAATTGAATTTGAGACAAAAAGAGATGCAAAAGATGCCATAAACCTTACCTGGTTGCATACAGTATCATAAAGCACATCAGGAGAAAGGCCACTTTGGATCAGCTGATTAAAAGTATCATCACAAGATTTTGAGGCTTGCATGTTCTTTGCCTTATGAGACCTTCAAGAAAAATGTTAAATTTACTTAAACCACAAAGGAAGCGTGGTACTGCTTGCTACATACACACTTATTCACTGTATGAGGAAAACCATGGGTAAGCATTTAGGTAAGTCCAGCTATGAAATTCCAATATATATCCGGTCATATCCTTTATTAGTCTATATAAACCATTTTTTTACAGCCAATATTAGTCAGTGCAATCTTTAAGGTCAGTTATACAAGCTGATATAAGCGGTAACTACACCAAGCCTGGATGTAAAATTACCTGTGATGAGTTTCAGCAATACCCATTAAGCTAAGAAAATGACTAAAAGCTCTAGCAAGCTTCAATGCTTTTTCTAGTGTCATTTTTGATAACTCGGAAGCCAATTGCTTCTCCAGAAACTCTGCAGTGCTCTCAATCCCAGCTGCTCTTATCAGACATGCACTCTACAATTCAATCACAAATTAACTTCTAAATCAATATTCTAGTCATTATTAGTATTCGGTTACTTAAACAGAATATCTATAAGTTACAAAACAAATGCACAACATCACAAACTTTGTCCAATCAATTTGTGACTTCTAGTTAACATTGCCAAATTTACCCGAAACAGGGTTTTTGATATCCAGATAAAGATCAACACTCTTTAAGACGCATATATTATATACAGTAGTAGCTGTATTACAACTAGTCAGTTCAACTACCATTCACTACCTAAATTGTATCAACATTAGACATACGCAAATAGAGCTATGCCGCATCAGCAGCTTTGAGGACAGCGATTACGGTAGTAGCTGTACATAGTAGACTTCCATGTATCCTTTTGACTTGCATAACTATAAATACAAGGTCATGTATTCTACTTAATGCATTGAGATCACATTTACTCTCCCTAACCTCCTATTTTTTTGGTCAAAAGGTGAATTATCAATAAACAAGATATTTACAGTTTTCTTTTCAGAATCCAATGACAAATCACAAACCAGTTGGTAGACAAAGCACATTAACATACCAAATAAAGCTATAGCCTATATAGTACATGCATACTCATTCTCAAATCTAGATACAAACTGATATACCATAAAATACACAACTAACTAACACCTGAGGTTCCTTTAGCTTTAAAACAACATTCTGCACACCAGTTCCAAATGCATATATTCATTTTTAATCCTGAATAACCTTCTGCTATATTAGATCCAAATCATTCAATGCCACATTGCTTGTCAGATGCCACCACCAAGTTAATATTCCAAAAGCTTTGACACATTTTGCGCAGCTACAAAGTGTTTGACTTTCAAAGTCAACAGCCTAAATCCTAATGTATCCAGCACAACTCTCTAACTTCCTATTGAATCACTTTATGGTATCATTACCCTTCTGCTCCTTCTAAGAGGTGTATCTACAATGCTAGACGTGTAGCTTTTCTTATACAAATTGCTAAACAGTTCGCTGTTACAGCAGTTACAGTAGTCAACTCTATATACAGTTGACTTTCATCTATCCCTTTCACGTGTTCTGTTTGACTTACATTATTATAAATACAAAGTCATGTATTCTACTTCAGTTCTCAAGTTAATACACAATGATCACATTCTCTCTTTTGAACATCCTATTAAATTCCTAATTACTTGATAATTTGAAAAATATCCAAATAACAAATGACCTCAAGTACGATAACAGTATATAGTTTCATAAAAAGTAATATCTCAATCTGATTAAACAAGTAATTAGGAATTTAATAGGATGCAATCACATATCAACAGACAATGAATCCACACAATCAACAGACATCATGCTGAAATGATGTTTATAGTGTTTTTAAGTCATGATGTCTGTTATTAGTGTTCATTGCACATAAAAACTAAATTGCCTAAATGAACACTAATAACAGACATCATGACTTAAAAATAATCATCAATTAAACACTATAAACATCATTTCAGCATGCAATCACATATCAACATACATCAAACCATCTTAATAATGTTAGCATTCAAAATGACGATAACAAGTAACGCGAAAACAACGAGTATAACAATCAATAATGCAAGGCGTATATAGTACATTTATCAGCTAAGTTGCTTGCACGAACATTAATCATAGACATCATAACTTCCATCTATAGATTAATTAAACACTATAAACATCATTACATCACAACATTCACAGAGCAACACGAATTAAAACAGCTTGCTAATGCTAACATTCAAAATCATTATAATCTATCAACGTGAAAAAACAATTGTATTAATACACATATCAACTAAATTGTAAATAAACATTAATCATAGAGATCATAACTTGTAGATAATCATCTATACATCAATTAAACACTATAGACATCATTTCGTTGCAAAAATCACAGAACAACACGTATCAAAACAACTTCATAACGGTAACATTCAAAACCGACGATAACTATTAGTGAAAACAAAATGAGAATAACAATGATAGATGATGTAATATACGTAAATAATCGTTTATACATCAGTAGAACATTAAAATCATCATTTCAGCACAAAAAACACACAGCACGAACCAAAACAGCTTGATAACAATAACATTCAACTCGACTACAAGAATCAACGCGTGAAAGCAATGATACATGATGTAATAGAGGACAATAATCACAGAGCAACTCGTATTAAAACAGCTAAATAACGATCATATCAAGTCTACCATAACCATTAGTGCAAAAACAACGAAAATAACAACGATAGATGATGTAATAAAGTATAATATGTAAATAATCATCTATACATCAATAAACACTATTAACATCATTTCAGCATGCAATTACATATCAGCATACAGCAAAACAGCTTAATAACGTGAACATTCAAATTGACTATAACAGCTAACGCGAAAACAACAAAAAAAAAAAAATCAATCAGCAAAGCGTATACAAATCGTACATCTATCAACTATATTTTTTTTAACAAGCATTAAGCACAGATACGTAACTTACATAAAATCGTAAATAACTCAAGTTAACACTATAAACATCACTTTGTAACAAAAATAACAGAGCAACAATTACAAAAGCAGCTTAATAAGTTCATAACGAATAACGCGAAAACAGCGAAAATATGAACCGATTAAGTAGTCTATATAAATAATCGTATATACATCAATTAAACACTACAATAATGATTTCAGCACAAAAATCATCATAACGATGATAACGAATAGCGCGAAAACAACGAGTATGTATATATATATATATATATATATACCTGAGAGAGAGTACGAGTATGTTCGATTTTCTCCATGATATTCGGACCGACTTCACGATGAAGCACATCGTGAAGAAGGTTAAGAAGAAGACGAAGATCATCGTCGTAGCTTTGGAACGATATCTCTTCAGCTATATCGTCTGTTATGTGACTATGTCCGTCATTCTTCTGTTACAGTTTAGTTGTTACTCTGTTACGGTTGTTGCAGGTGTGTGTGTGTGAAGAATGTGGAAGAGGATGGTATTTATCAGTGTTGCAAACCAAGGCCTACAAGGCCGATTAGTCGCCGATCAGGTGCTGCAAGGCCACCAACTTTTTCGATTTATGTAAATCGGTCAAACAAATCGGTCAACCGTGGTCAATGGTTATCAATGACGGTTAACGGTGGTTAAACTTGTCGAAAACCTTCATATCTTGCCGAAAATACTTAAAACTACCCATAAAATTGTTTGAATAACTTATGGTCATTGTTTATATCTATTACAAGATGTTTTTCAAGAAAAATATTGCCGAAAATACATAAACTTGTCGAAAATACCTAAAACTTTTCGAAAATACCTAAAATTTGCCGAAAATACTATAAACTCGTCGGAAATGCCAATCCGATTAATCACCGATTAATCCCGCCTACACCGATTACAAGCTACAGGGAGGTCGACCGCCCGACTACCGATTCGCGAGTTTTGCAACATTGGTATTTATAGTAGGGGACAGGGGCGGAGGCAATGGGGCAGTAGTGGGTGCTTGGCCTCCCCAACTAGCCAGTCCACTATAATATAGCCCAAAAGCCTAATATTTTAAGAATAGGAATAATCGGCCCCTACCAATACTACCGATTTAATATTGCGTTTTTTTGGATAAAAAACATGTAACTGCTGAAGCTCAAGAATCAAAAGGAAGAGGAGTGTAACAAGTGAATAAACCAATCAAAATCAAAAGAATTATTTTTTTGATAAGGTATTGAATGATTTTATTGATTTATTCTTTCATTAGTGATCACAATTACTTATTCACTCTTATTTACATTAACATAAAGTTTGTGTTTTAACATCTTGAATATATATAATTTTTGGCAATGTTAGTTCATGAGACAAAGGATTTGAAGATGGTGATACGACGTTGAGGAAAACTTGTTCGGCTACAGACTTTATTTGGTCAAATGCCCCTAGATGTTCTAGGTATTGTTATATCCATAGCCTTCACATATGACACTTGTTTAGCAATCAAGAATCATAAATTAACTACGAAAGAGGTACTGTTTGTTTCATTTTTTTTAGCAACTTAGATGTTCTAGGTATTGTTACATCCATAGCCTTCACGTATGACAATTGTTTGGCAATCAAGAATTATAAATTAACTACGAAAGAGGTATTGTATTTTTTCCTTTTTTTTATTGGTAGTAAGGAGGCCAAATGCTAATCACTAAGTTGCTAACGGTCATTGAAATTCTTACCAAGATTGATTAAGGCTTCGTATTAGTGCAAAACGCGTGTTTCTTTAATTTATTAGACATTTGGCTCTTTGTTTATTTTTCTAGATTTTTATGCTTTGACATATTAGAATTATATCTTTATCACTCTAAAATTTTATATCGGCCCCCCTCAACTTGAAATCCTGGCTCCGCCCCTGGTAGGGGAGGAGTTATATGGTGTGATGCGTGGTATGGTAAGTTGTGGTGGTGGTAGTGTGTGTGAGCGTTGGTGATTGGGGTGAATGAATAGTACTGTGGGGTGTGAGTTGTTGGTTGGGGTAGTGTACGGAAGGAAGGAGGAACACGGGAATATTGGAGGAAGGTGGGACCCAAGGACGTTTGTAGTGAGGGGACCGTTGGGCATGCTTTGGCTCAGGTGAATCCACTGTTCACTATTTATTTATTTATTTATTTTTTAATTTTCTTTTTGATGTTTTAGTGATTGATTGATCAATAATTGTAAGACTCTATACGAGTATGTCAATTTTGGCTTGTTAGGAAGATTCGAGTATGATTGAACATTTGAACATGACTTAATCAAAAGGTTTAGATCATTCTACCACCTCTGAAATACACTTTTAGAGCACAGTGTACGGTGCGTCATGAGTTTCGGCACCACCCTATGACACGACAACCGACATCGAGGCTGGGCTGGTAAGGCTTGGCGCTCACGGCGAGCATATTCGTTTTTTTCTCTTCCTTTTTTTTATGGTTTTTTTTTGTTTGTGTTTGTGATGTGTATGTGTGATATTCATTATTTTTTTTATTATTATTATTTTTTGGCTAGGTATATGAGAGGAAGAAGACGACTTCTAAAAAAAGAAAAAGAAACAAATTCATAAATTGTTTGTTTACAAAATTTATTAACTAAATAATGGACCATGGATTGGACCGGACTGACCAGACCGGACTGAACCTATTTTGGTCCGGTCTTCGGTCCACACTTTACCTCATGTTTCCTTCGGTCCGATCCGGATTTACGTACAACCGACCATTTTATCTTCTCGGACCGGACCGATTAAAGAGCCGAACCGACCCGGACCGGACCAAACACATTCGATCCGGTCCTGGTTTCGTGGGTTTGGGCTAAATCGGTCTCGGTCTAATTTGAATTTTTTCGATTCGGTCCGGATTTGACCCGATGTTCACCCATACTTTGAAGCTTTGTTTATCTACTTCTAAACTAGCAAAGTATTTGTGCATAACGATGACAAATAATAATTTTGTCTGTGTGCAAGTTTGTTTTACTTTTCCTAACAATGGTTTGACTGCAGTCCCGGAGTGTTGCAATGTATGTATGAACGGTGTGTATGTATGTGTTTTTTTGTTGTGGGGATTGTGGGGTAAATAAGCGAAACGAGAGTGTGGAAGTGGAATTTAAATGGAAGTTGAAAAAAGTTAAAACGAAGGAAAATGTCTTTTTAAGGATCGTTAAAAAGTAAATTGAATTTCCATTGGGGTGGGAATAGGTTAAAGTGTCTGTCTTAATGTAATAAACAAACTCATATTTGGTTTTTGGTTTTTTGGTTTTTTGGTTTTAATGTATTGGTTTTTTGTGTACGAGTGTAGAAGTACATGTATAGATGATTGTATTGTACTCCCTCTGTCCCATATTAAATGTTCAGATTTGACTTTTCAAGTATTTCTTTTACAACTTTAACCTTAAATATTTTTGCTTGTGTTATATAGTATTAGATAAAAATAATACGTAGTGAAAATACATTTAAAACTCAATATATTCATATATTTTGCATCAAATATTATATAACACAACAAAAATATTTAAGGTCAAAGTTAAGAAAGAAAAACTTAGAAAATTCAAACTTAACATTTAATATGGGACGGAGGGAGTATAAATATACAATGTGTACATAGACGGAACTTGAACACATTTGTCGAAAGAGTCAAAAATGTGAAATACATATTTTAGAGGGTCAAAACTACAATCTTTTAATATCTATATATATTAAAAGATTGAGTCCCCCTTATAAATGTTGAGGCTTTATGTGTAACTACCTTGATTTAATGTTCATGCTTAAGTGGTAAGTACATAGGACTTACATTTACTGTTTCGAATGTAAATGATTGAAACCATACAAAGTGTTGCTGTAAATGATTGAAACCATACGAAGTGTTGCTGCATTGAAACTTGTGGACGTATGGTCCGGACTGTTTCCGTACGCGTCACGCAGGTATATTTGGAAGCAGAACGCAAGCTCGGTACAAAGACGTATTTAAATATTCGCACGCATCTTTGCTGCAGGGGAGACGTCCTATGTCGGTTGTAAAGACGCGCACAGCGCGCACTTCTGCTACAGAAGCACGTCTTCTGTCGCACCCCTTTTGTCGCGCACAACGCGCATTTCTGCTACAGAAGCACGTCTTCTGTCGCACATCTTTGTCGCGCACAGCGCGCACTTATGCGCAGAAGCATGTCTTCTGTCGCACCACTTTGTCGCGCACAGCGCGCACTTATGCGCAGAAGCATGTCTTCTGTCGCACCTCTTTGTCGCGCACAGCGCGCACTTCTGCTACAGAAGCAAGTCTTATGTCGCACCATGCTGCGTCGCTACTGGTACAAAAGGTACGCCCTTACCCAGAATGCAACATACGGGTTCCACTTTAACCTACGCGGGCATGAACAGAACTTAAGTCTAGCATAACATAGCCATGCGCTATCTCATACTAAACTTGGGGGGCTTGTGGACGTATGGTCCGGACTGGGCCAAGAATGGGTCAGGCCCGGCAGATGCGGCCCACTCTACTCCTAAACCCTAATCCAAGCCTATATATACACACGCAGGTTACTCTAACCCTAACTCATCACATCGCACCGATACTAACTTGACCGTCGGAGGTGGACCCCGGGGCTACGGCTCCGGGTCCACTCCTAACGGGTTCTCTTTGTTGACAGGTCTACTAGGGCTCGAGAAGACGACTAACGGCCAAGGAGAGTCGTCGAATCCAGTCCGCGCCAGATTATGCTTCAACAAGTTGGCGCCATCCGTGGGACCACGAATAAACTATGTTTCGTGTTCTCCGATTACCGAAAAGCAGAGATAAATTCCTAAAATCGGTAACCCTAAACCTTTGATTCTGCCATGCGTAGAAATTGCTTTACCATCATCGCTTTATTAAATTGGACGTTCCTGTTATTAAATTAGATGCGTACAATTTAATATTACTCTAGATGCGTAAAAAATTTATTAACTTGGACGACAAGTTCTGGTAAGGCATTATTTTTATAATATTATACTTATGTTGTTTACTTCACGACAAGTTTATGGTATACATTATCATTAAATATTCGCAACTGTGATTCGCAATTAATTTAAAATATCATTCGCAATAAATATTTGCACCTTTTTTACATGCATGCTTTAAAGTAATACGAAGATGCAGTGAATATATTTCTAATATAGATAATATCTGTACATGCATTATATTTTACATTCTCATGATCATACAAGTATAATAATCATGATATTTCTTTTACATATAAAAGAAAGATTCCGCACGATCGGACCTATTTTAAAAAATATATCCGCACGATCGGACCTATTTTTCTCTCTTGCCTACGTGGCGTGCATGCACTAAAATAAACCCACGATGGTAAAAGGATAAGTTAACCTACTAAACAACTTGTTGAGTAAGAGGGTTGCAAACCCATCAACACTGGATCACGTATCTTTGTTAAACACCTTATTCTCGAGACGTTGGAATAAGTTTTGTGCGCATCCCACGACGGGTGCGCAACATCGCATATGGTGCACGTTTAACAATTTAGGAACCAAGACACTTGATTCATTGATATGATATTTACAGTACGCTGCATATCATAACATACACGACTATGATAAAAAAAAAAAAAAAAAAAAAAAAAAAAACACACAATTAATTATTTCGTCGGTACGCATCCCACGACGGGTGCGCACTGCCACTTCTCGTATGTGCTATATATTATTTATGCTATGCGCAATATATTATTCATGCTATGTGCTGTCTATTGTTTCAATTCCTTAGGTTTTATATGCTGCGATTCGCGGCATATACTTTTAATCTTTGCATTCAGTGTTTTTCGCAGATTAAATAAGTTTAATGCTCCTACATGAGTAGCACCATCAAACTTGGGGGGCTACCAGGGTATACGCTACCACTGTTTCCGTGCGCAGGTATATTCGGAAGCAGATCGAAGACGAATTTAAATATTCGCATCAACTTGCCGCACCAACATGCCGCAGGGGAGACGTCCTCTGTCGGTTGTGAAGACGCGCACAGCGCAGAAGCACGTCTTCTGTCGCACATCTTTAGCGCGCACCTATGCGCAGAAGCACGTCTTCTGTCGCACCTCTTTGTCGCGCACAGCGCGCACTTCTGCTACAGAAGCACGTCTTCTGTCGCACCATGCTGCGTCGCTACTGGTACAAAGGGTACGCCCTCACCCAGGATGCAGCATGCGGGTTCCACTTTCACCTACGCGGCCATCAGAACTTAAGTCTAGCATAACATAGCCATGCGCTATCTCATACTAGACTTGGGGGGCTTGTGGACGTATGGTCCGGACTGGGCCAAGAATGGGTCAGGCCCGGCAGATGCGGCCCACTCTACTCCTAAACCCTAATCCAAGCCTATATATACACACGCAGGTTACTCTAACCCTAACTCATCACATCGCACCGATACTAACTTGACCGTCGGAGGTGGACCCCGGGGCTACGGCTCCGGGTCCACTCCTAACGGGTTCTCTTTGTTGACAGGTCTACTAGGGCTCGAGAAGACGACTAACGGCCAAGGAGAGTCGTCGAATCCAGTCCGCGCCAGATTATGCTTCAACAAAACTCATTTACCGTTTCGAATGTAAATGCTTGAAAACATACGAAGTGTTGCTGCATTGAACTCACATGAATTGCAGGTATACAAAGCAATCATGGAGTTACACTTCATACATGATAGTGTGCACTTATTCCTCATTAATATATGGAATACAAATCATGGAGCTATATGCAGTTACAAAGATTACAACCCAAAGGCTGCTAAAGCTATAAATAGGTTGTACCTACTCTTTCAATCACACCAATTCACCCTCTTCAACAATTACATCGGCAAAAGCATATACCATGTCAAAGGCAGTCATGCAGCCTGAATCCTAAGTGTTTTGGGACCAGCTAGATCTTAACGTAACATGGCCCATTGTTGCCATGGTGTGCAGAAAATGGGACATCAATGCTGTTACTGGCCGTTACCTAAGCACTGATTTCCTGATATCTGATGCGAGGGTAAGCTGCAGGTTACCTTTCCTGAAAGTAAAGGAAAGGGGATTAAGAAGAATTATGTATGATTCTTCTATGGGTATGCTAACTATTATTTTATTTATTTATTTTTTGCCAGGGTAATACAATGCATTGCACTGCAAAGGCGAAGACATCACACACCTTTGTAACCAAGTTGAATGAGGGCAACGTCTATAGTATTACTGATTTTGTTGTAATACCAAACATAGAAGAATACCGTATTATGAAAAAGAGTGCTTAAATAATTGAGTTTCATGGTGGCACCGCTGTCAGAAGATCTTTGGTGAAGTCAGATGGTTTTGTGAGGCATCCTTTTGATTTCATAAAGATGATCTGCAAGTTACAGATAACAAATACTTGATTGGTAATATTCATTGTCCACTAAATTTTCTCTCACGTTTTAAATATTAGTTATGGGTTTAAGTAAATGTATACCTTGCAGATGTTATTAGATACATCACAAATGTGGGCAGAAGCATTCAACAGAAATCAAGTTCAAGGATCTTAGATTTCTACCTCGCTAACCAAAGGTCACTGTCCTTGTCTTTATATAAATACGTGATTCTAAGGAATAGCAATAATGAATGGAATGCCATTTTTTTGGTCTCTCATAAAATAAAGGTCAATCAATTAGGGTGACCCTATGGGGGAGCCTTGGCAATGTCCTGGTAGATAAGAAGACAAATAATGCTGGCCTCCATGTTGTGATTCTGACCGCTGTAAATGCAAAGTTGTACAACAGTAAGGACCCATAAATATTAACTTCTAAAAACTTTTTAAAGTATACAAGGGTTGATGCACTATTGTCCTTTACCTTGCAGATGAGCTTTATTTATGCATCAGTTCATCTACAATGATACTGGATGATGATGAAATCCCCGCCTTGAAAGAGTTTAAATATGAAGCAAGGTAATACACTTTGATTTAATTACTCAGCCATCTCATGTGCCATTAAACATAAACATCCATCTTGGTGAGTTGGTGACAGTGAAATAGAAGCCGGGAAGAAGATCATACCATTTGTACCAGCTGACAACTCTGAAGCTAGGGACGGGACATTGGAGAATTTGCTAATTTGGGCTCGCAACCACAAACATGAGGTACTAGCTATTCTTTTAAAATAACACATCCCTCAATTTTATTCCACTTCTAACCTGTGGACATCTCTTTTTCCCTGCAGTATGTGACATTCAATTGTAAAGTTAGAATTGATGATATCACGACAAGAAAAGGGTGGACCTACCCGTCGTGTGGCAGTGATAAGTGTAGAAAGGGTATCAAAAGGAAGGAGGGCAAATTTTGGTGTAATTTATGCAATAAACCGACTGATTATCCTATGATGAGGTATAATATTGTTTAAAGCAAATTTAATTTCATATATGCAAATACACGTTAATGTTAAGGACATGCAAAAGAATGTTAAGCATCCATGTAACACATTTGGTCAACAGGTACAGGCTTGAGTTGGTTGTTTCTGATGAAACTGCCCAAACCGTGGTGGTCGTGTTTGATGACCTTTCAAATCAGTTGGTGAAATGTTCTGCTGAGTCACTTTTAAAAGAAGAGGATGAGGTATATTCGCAACATTTTACCTGATTTAAAATGTATTTGACACTTACCATCATGTGCAGTGTGCGGAAGACCAACCAGCATTGCCACAAGCTCTAACAAACATCATTGGCACCTCGCACATACCTTCTTTGAGCACGGTACTTATGAGAGTTTTACATGTTGGCATATTTGTGAGCCAGTTCCAGCTGCTGAGACCGCAGGTACTAGCACTATAAGTGTAATCGCCGATGCAGGGAAACCGGCGCTGAAAATATTGACTAAAGACCCAACATTGTGTACTCCATCAAAAATTTCGGAAGACAAAAGAAAGCAAAGGTTAGTCTCGGATTTTGCCAGTAGTTTGGATATCAAATAACATTAACATGCTTATATTATATTGTTGGACATTGGCGTACTCACTTGTTGTCTATTACTGTTTAATTACAGCTTTGCTAATGCTGACTCAGATGCCGAAATAACCCCTGCTGAAAGTGAGGTGCTAGAAGATAGTGATGATGGCGAGCCTGCAACAAAGAAGAAAAAGAAACGGTCATAATCCAACCAAAATATTACTACTTATTTTATATTGCAACAAATATTGATTTGAATGTCTTTGCCTTTTCTTTGCAGAAACATTGTGAGCCACTTTGAATCTGGATAGGCATCTAAAGACCCAAAGCTTTGAATCGGCCTCATTATTGAATGACAATATAATCTTAGTTTTTGCTGAATAGTAGTAAATTAGGAAAACCAAAAAAATTGATGCAAGAACAGATTAGGATGGTGTACTTTTATCTTTTCTATATGAGAAAATTATGTTTCGATTACACATCTTCTGGAAATTAATAAATTTTGAATTTTGCTCTATAATTTATGATGTGCATTCTATGTGAGCAACATGTACTAACAAAATGCCTAACAGTACTAACTTATGCCTAATAGTAGTAACCAGCACTAGCAGTTGTAACTTTGCACTGGCAGTCTTAACTTTGAACAACATTAAGTTTGTACCAATAGTTTTGCACTGGCAGTAGTATCTTCGAACTAGCAGTCTTAACTTTGTGTGAGCAGCAATAACATCAATATGAACAGCAGTTGATCAAACAGCATCAAGAAGGCTTTTAATCACTATCAAACACTAATTCAGCCGGTTACAGAATAAATGTCTTAAAATAACCTTAACAATCAGACACTATCAAACACTAATTGAGCCGGTTACAGAATAAATGTTTTAAAATAGCCTGAATTAAAGACTCTTTGGACCAATGGAATACCAGCCAATATTGCATACTACTTAGCTTTGAACTTTCCAGTGTCTTAAAATAGACTGAATTAAGACTCTTTGGGCCAATCGAATACCAGCCAACTATTGCATACTACTTAGCTTTAAACTTTCTAATTTCTTAAAATAGATTGTATTAAAGACTCTTTGAACAAATGAAATACCAGGCAACTATTTCAAACTACTTAGCTTTAAACTTTGCCCTTAACAAATACTTTAACAGAGATTGAATAAGGAAGTTGAATTTCAGGCATCTAACACATAGATATTGATCTGTCATACATCACCAGGAATCAAGATCACCATATATACAATTCGCATACATTTAACCTAATCATATCTTTTGATCTTTCACACATCTCCAGGTATCAATATCAGCAAATATACACTGTAACTTTCAATACTTGCTTAATAAACACTTTCGTTTTACAAACAACCCTTCCGCCAATCACGATAAATACACAACCAAATCCATAAAAACAAATCTAAATAAATATATTGCTGTATATTGTGCTGCATTTGGTTATGTGTTTACTAGATAGTTAATAAATATATAAAAGAATAAAAACCAAATGCACTTAACAAACCTTTGCATACAAATTCAGTTATCAAACTTCTTTTCAATATCTAATAAGGCTAAAGGCACGATAATGTATCATACTTGTCACTTGCACCTTTTATATGTATCGAACAATTGTTTTTGCTATTCTATGTACTAAACTTGATTTTATTGTATTTTTGTGTACTTTATGACAACTATGATACATATAGTAGCAAAAAAATAAGGGGCAAAGTACACAAAAAAATAAAATAAAAGCAAGTTTAGTACATAGAATAGAAAAAAAATTGTTCGATACATATAAAAGGTGCGAGTGACAAGTATGATACATTACAGTGCCATTAGCCCTATCTAATAAAGTGCTTTTATGAGTGAGTAAATTGGACTTATGAGTAGCCAGAAGTTACACAACCTTTTTGTAACTGCTGGGAAAATCAAAGACTTGGTAAGGCTTTTATAAGACCACTGATCCAATTGTGTCTTCACACCCACATATCAGTTATCCATATTACAAGTTCATGGAATTCAGCAAGGAGGTGATCGCCCAGTACTTTCACATGCCTATAGCGCAGGCTGCAAAAAAATTTAGTGTTGGTTTAACTGTTTTCAAAAGGCACTGTAGAGCTGTGGGTATTCAGCGTTGGCCCTGTCATAAGCTTATCAGTTTACAAGCATTAATTGACCATTTTCAGGTTATGAATCAATTGATGCCAACATTTTATTTTCAATTTTATAGGGCAGAGCGTATATTATGTAACAGGCATGGAACATCGGATGTCAATATTGACAAACAAAGAATGTTGTGAACTCTATAGTCGAAATAGTCAAGCCTAAAGTCCACCACATTTTTCGTTTCTTAATATTGACAAACGATGTTCAACATAGTTGCGCAGTCTGATCTTCTTCAGTGATTCCTTTTGTTATGTCAACAGTCTAGCAAAAAAGGAAAACCATGAGTTTTGTATTGTCGTTAGGAGACCCAACAGCAGCAAATGAACCTACACTGATGTAGACTATATTTCCTACCAATGAAGAGATGGAACCTACACCGTTGCAGACTATATTTCCTACCAATTCATCAGATTATGAAGAGATGGATGATAGTTATGGTAGTGACTGTGATGAGCAAGCATAGGTATGTTAGTGAATGTGATGAGCAACCGTAGGTCAAGATTGATCTTGGAATTTTGCACTTTTAATAAAATGTTATGAAACTGAATTATGAATGTTTAAGTTTTACATTTGATTCCAACCTATTATTCACTCTTTGCAAATATGTGGTTTGTCATTTTTGGACTGCAATACAAGCAATTAATCTATTCACTATCAAATCCAAATGCAACATAAATAAATTCAAAATTCCTAATATAGATGTCATATGTGCTCTGCAAAGTGTGCAAAGTGGGGTATTTCTTATACAACCCCTATCATAAAGTAAGCAACTTTAAAGAAATTAACATAATTTGTTACACATCCATTAATCTAATCACACTCAAATCCAATTCCACAAAAAAGAAATTCAAATACTATGGAAAAAGTCAAAGAGGCCAGCAACATGCTTATGTCCTGGACCATTTAAGGCAAGGCAATTAGGGTAAATTCCACTATGTGGATATGTGGAGAGTCCAATTTTGGTGAGCATTCACTATCACAAAGGGAAATAAATTAGAGCTCCCCAGATCCATGATATCAATCAATATAATTCCATAATTAAATTATATGATTCTGTGATTTATGCATACCAAGAGATGACATATTTAAAAAACAATCTCAAACTCATATAAAGTACTTTCTCCTAAAGTATACATGTAATTTCATTCATATACTTTAGTTACACCTAAATTATTCCCAAAAAATATAGTCTATCCTGAGCCAACAAACTGGCATCTGGAAGGATAGCATTCTAAAAATTCATCAGCTAGACAGTTTCTTCATTTACTACTAGAATAAATGTGGGGAGTAAATAAGGAAAATCCAAAAGGCAATATTTTCTACCTATTCACTACACATCTGTTAACATCCTTAACTCATCTTTGATGCCTCATATGCAAGCAAATTTAATTGCAGGTTTCATAAAACAATGGATAAAGGTATAATCAAATTATCTAATTTGCCATTTATTTAAATGATATGAATAACTACAACTATATGGAGGTGTACAAATTAATCGTGCCCAGATTCCATCATTCTTCAGTATACTAAACAATTCTATAAGGATTCATTCAGAAACTACCATTGGTCAAGATGGGCAGCTCCAGTTTTACTATGGTCTGAAACTAACACAAGATACCATCGCAGGACCAAGTAAATACAATGGATTGTAAAGTAAAATCACACAAATATAATAACAATTAAATGTCTTACATCAGGTACATCAGCAGGGCCAAAAAACACAATACCAAATCCTACACAAAATACAGGGGGCTCAACATCCAATAACTGTGTAAAAAGACCTAACATTGTTCCAGAAACAATTAAAAGGTGCAATCCTAAAAAAATCTAAAGAGAGCCGCGATCACATATGAAGGTAATTTTTTATCTTATCCAAATCTGTTGATAACTTACAATTTATAATTTGGTTATATATTATGACAACAAATTAGAGGCCGTGATCTAAAAAACACTAGATAAGGATCAGATTAGCCATGTGTTCATTTAATAATAGCAAATTATGCTTTCGCAGGCGTTCCTATCACTTACAATAATTTAGGTCCTCCGTTGCATCAATGTTGTTGCTGTAATACAATAATGTGGTATGATGAGAGAAGTAATAAGGCTAAAACAACTGCCAATCCATCATTCTCACTATGTTGTCAAGATGGTAAAGTACTCCTCCCCAAATTAAGGGAACCTCCACCACCCTTAAATACTCTATTGGATTACACTGACGCTGCGACATCAAAATTTAGAGACCAAATTAGAGTATACAATAGCATGTTCTGCTTTACATCTTTTGGGGCTAGAATAGACCATTAATTCCATTAATAATGACAGAGGGCCTTGTACATTCAGGATAAGTGATCAAATTTATCACCTACTCGGGTCTTTACTACCAGAAGTAGGCGTTCAACCTAAGTTTTTCCGACTTTACTTCTTTGACACCGACAATGAAGTAAGGCATCGGATGTCTTCTTTCATTAATAATGAGAGAAGTGAAGAAGTTGATGAAAGAATAGTAGCAAGTCTCATTGACATGCTGAATCAATAAAGCTCAGTTGCCATGGCGTTTAGAATGGTAAGGGATTGGTGCACTGCTCATAATTCAAACAACTTTCAACTCCGTCTACTTGGCCAAAGAACATCTTCAAGGCAGTACAACGCACCTTCGGTTGTGGAAGTAGCATCACTAATTACAGTCAATTTCGGAGAAGGCATAGCCATTAGAGATATCATTGTAAACAACAAATATATGTGGCCATAAAGAATTTCATAATTGCATTCGTCCTATATGGCGCTCCAATATCCGTTGCTATTTCCATATGGGGAAGATGTGTTCCATGATAAAATACCTTATCATGACAATACAGAGAGAAGGAAAACCACATGGGGTTTTGTCACTATGAAAGAGTATTACGCTTACATGATACAACAACGAAATAATCAAGGAACTACTTGATAAAAGGGGGCCACTAATTTCAGCAATATAGAGTAGATGCATAAACGGCTGTTGAAGAACAAAGGCTTAATGGAACAGGACTAATCAAGATGCACTCCGTGTAGATCTCTATCATAATGTATGTGATGTTGTGACAAGAGGAGACACCAACGCAACAGCAATTGGAAAAAGAATAGTGTTGCCATCGAGTTTTACAGGCGGTCCATTATATATGATGCAAAATTACCAAGATGCAATGGCCTTATGTCGAGCATACGGGAATCCGAACCTCTTCATAACATTCACCTCAAACCAAAAATGGCATGATAACTGCAATGCTATCTCATGTTCCTGGACAGAAGCCACACGATCGTCCAGAGGTTGGTACCCGGGTTTTTAAATTAAAACTAGCTGAGATGTTAGATGATCTTACAAAGAACCAGATTTTCGGTGAATCCAAAGCAGGTAACACACCTTATACTGTTACGAATCGGCTTAGTAAGATTATAAATACGAATACTAATGAAATGTTTCATGATGTGTGATTTCAGTTGTGTATGTCATTGAATTTCAAAAGTGTGGCCTTCCCCATGCCTATATTCTTTTATGGCTTAAAAAGACGGCTAAGTGCAAGACTCCAAATGAGATAGATGACATAATTTCAGCTGATTTTCCATCTCCAACAGATGATCCGAATGGATACAAAGCTGTTACTGACTATATGTTGCATGGTCCTTGGTGAAAAAAGCAAAATATGCTGCTTGCAACATTGAAGGCAAATGTTCAAAACACTATCCCAAAGCATTTTACACAGAAACAACACTAGCCGGGGATGGATACCCTGTTTACTCGCGGAAGATAATAGAGTGAATGCAGTCAAACAAAAACACACTTACTCTAACAGAGATGTGGTCCCTCACAGTCGGTATCTGCTACTTAAATATCAGGCACACATCAATGTTGAATGGTGCAATAGAACAAAGGTCATTAAGTACTTATTCAAATACTTAAATAAAGGACCAGATCGAGCAAGTATTGTTATAGAGGAAAACATTACAGAGTTTATCAAGAAGGGTTTGAAAAGGTTATTGCAGTTGATGAATTCAAAATTTTCTTAAACTGTCGTTTCTTAGCACCATGTGAGGCAGTATGGCGTCTGTTTTCATTCGAACTACATTACTTCTACCCATCAGTCATGAAGCTTAACTATCATTTACCTAATCAGAACACCATAATGCTGTGTGACTTGGAGAGTTTGCCCGTTCTTCTAGCAAAAGAAGGAATCAATATAACAATGTTCACCGAGTGGTTCGAGCTAAACAAGTGGGACACAGAAGCCAGGAAACTCACATATGCTGAACTTCACAAAAAATATGTGTGGCATGAACAAGCCAAAGTTTGGAAGCTTAGGAAGCAAAACAATGCATTGGGAGTATTATTTACTCAAACCATGCTTCATGAGAGCGTTACTATCTTAGGATGCTACTGAACATAGCAAAAGGAGCTCAATCTTTCGAGGAACTGATGACAGTCAACGACATAGAATATAAGACATTTAAAGCAGCATGTTTTGCATACGAGCTACTCAATGATGACAAGGAGTGGACACACGCTATAACAGAAGCAAGACAATGGGCTTTAGCTCCACAGCTCGGTGACTTATTTGTTACCATTTTGTTGTTTTGTGACATGAGCAGGACGCTGCAGTTTTGGGAAGAAAATTGGGAGGCTTTGTCAGAGGACATTCTGCATAAAAAAGGAAACATTTCAGATACCCTGATCTGGATCTTACGGAATAACAAATAAAGAACTACTGCCTCATTGAAATACAAGAGTTGTTAAATAGGAATGGCAAATTTCCAGGATCTTCCACGGCCAGACCCAAGGTTGCTTACTAACATGGACGACCGGCTAATAAGAGAGGCCCTTGACTTTGATATGAAAAAGTGCAAGGCCGAAACATGATCGATTGCATCCATTGTTAAACACCGAGAAACACTTAATCTATGATGAATTCATTGACTCTGTGCATAATCAGAAGGGACGTTTTTACTTTGTTTATGGGCCTGGAGGGACGAGGAAGACATTTCTGTACAAAACTATAATTTCAAGGCTAAGATCAGAACGAGCGATAGTTCTTGCAGTCGCATCTTCAGGTAACACAGTTTATACATGATTATTACTTGATTGCTTCTTTCTTATTTAAATGATTTACAAATAATCCCGAAATTCCATCTGACTCAGGATCGCTTCTCCCAGGCGGGAGGACTGCTCATAGCAGGTTCATTATTCCTCTAGATTTAATGGAGAATAACACATGTGGAATCAAACAAAACACACACTTAGCAGAACTAATGTAGGAGGTAAAATTGATAATATGGGATGAGGTACTGATGAGTGTGTAAATACTCATCATTTTTGGTCAAATCTGAACTGCAAAACATTTAAAAACGCTCAGAAATGCATCAAAATACTGAAAATATCTCAAAATTGCATTTTATATGTTTCAGATGCAAAATGTTTAAAATCAGATGAAAAACGAGCTAAGTTTGCATAATTGGCAGTTTCAGTTCCCCGACTTTCAAATCTTGACAAAATCAGTCCCTGAGCATTTATTTTGGAATAAAAGTCAACCCAAGTCCTTTCAAAATCAAAATTTGTCAAAAATGATCCTTGGGTAAAAAGTTTGGAGAATTTACAAGTTTGGTCCTTCAAGTTTAAAAATTAGCAAAAATAGTCCTTGGAAGTTTAAAAATATCTTTAATGGTCCTTGTACTATTGAAACTTGTCATAATTGGTCCCTTGGAATAACTTTGAAAATTTGGCAGTTTTGGTCCCTCAAATATCCGAAAATGCAAGTTTGGTCCTTGTATTAATACCAAACCAACTTGACCCTTGGCCCCCTGTCAAAACACCCTTGAGCCCTGCCAACTTGACCCTTGAACCCCCTTATTTGACCCCCTGTCTAATATATCACCGGTCAAACCCCAGTCAACCCACCTCCCTTTCCCTCCTTTTTCTGTTTTCTTCAACCACTCAACCTGCAACACTCAAACCCCCTCACCTCCAGCTCACCTCCCACACCCTTATCCCTCCACCTCACCCAACAATCCAAAATGCATTTAAAGCTTCTCCTTCCCTGCACTCAATCCTCCCCCCAGTTGATATATCTTTTTGGCGCCAAAATTCATCAAACGGCCAATATCATCCCAAGTGATCCAATGGCTATGAAAAGTGGTGGGATTTACTCAGAGGACACGTGGGAAGACTTTTGATGTATAAATAGAAGAGGAGAAGGCAGAGAAGACAGTTAGTTAATTTTTAGAGTTTCTTGTAAAATCGTTTTTATTATCAATGTCTTAGTTTAAGTTTAAAATTGTAATCTCCTGTTTCTATGTACTCAACTTAAGTTGTTTTATCATTGTAATCTATTTTCAAGTATCAATTCAAAGTTTTATCATAGTTTCATGTTTTTATGTTCACTGTTAAAAAATCAGTTTTCATGCTCTTATATGCAAGCTTCAATTAGCTTATTTCTAGTTCCAATAAGCTTATTTAAGCTACTCATAGCTTCTGGTAAGCTCATAACTCAAGTTCAAACAAATTTGGAACTTGGTCAACGAAAGTCAACTGTGGGGAAATTTTGGTTAAGCAGTTATGGAAATGGAATTTGGTTGTTGCAGAGCTTGGATTGGGTTGAATTAGATTAGTATAGTGATAGATTTGGTTATGTTATAAGCTGCACATAAGCTGGACTGCTTGTGAGTACTTTTCTTATTTAAAAAAAAAACTAAGTATTATTTGCATAATCTAGTTTTGCTTGAATTTGTAATTAGCATTAGTTTATATCTGCTCTATTATTGTTTCTAGACTATAATTAATATAGTTTCAGTGTTAGTATAATCATTTAGATAAAACAGATTGCATTTTAGTTTTAATCAGTGGTGTTTGGATCAGTTAGTTTATTTGAGTTTAAGCTTTGGTTAGTACTTGAAATCTGCATACTCAGTCTCAATTAAGGCCACTTGAGTTAATTTAGTCAGTATTCTACCTCTGTACTAAGCAAAAGTCAAAATCATTTGGTATAAGTTTATATTAATGCATCAGTGAGTATAAGGATAAATTAATCTTGCATTTAGGTAACTATAGTTGTAATATAGCCTACATTAGTCTTATTTCATCATTTCATTTCAATTTCAGTTCATTAAAGTGAATCAAAATCCATTTTAGTCAACCTTTCATTTCTGTCATAAAATAGTCAAAATTGAAAAATCCAGTTTTCACAGAACTTTGTGTGATCTTCATGAGCTCATTTCTACATAAAAATCTTTGAAACTTGGACATTTTCTAGCTCAGTTGGTCAAAAAGAGGAAACATATCTTTACAATTTTTTTTCAAGCTTTTTAAAGGTTCAAATCAGCTGTTGAATAAGCACTTATGTGCCCTGTGTCACACATCATGTTTTTCAGCCATCTTGCCGATCTCTTCACAAGCTCATAAGAGCTTGTGAGGAGCTGAAACTTGGTCTAAGTGTAGTCTGGTTGGTGAACTTAAGATCCCAATATCTGCTTTCTACTTTGGTTCTCTCAGCTAGCTTGTGCAGTAGCTTAAACATCCCCCTTAGAGACTGTTTGGTTTAGTTCATATAATAAGCTCAGATTTGATTGTTGCATTAATAGAGGTTAGGACTGGTAATAACTAGCTTCTTTAAGGTAGTTTTAGCATAAAATAGTTTCAGTAATCATTTGATGAAGTTTGGTAGCTTATTGCACTTTTTAGCTTAAGATAGTAGCTTATTTGCAAGTCAATTACACTACAGTTTCATTTTCGTCCACATAATCCCTAGTTTTTATATTTTTCATAAACTTAGAATAATATTTTAGAATTTTCCTAAATTTTTCATAATTTTCTGGTACAGTTTGCTATTTTTCCCAATTTAAATCAGTTTTTAAGCCTTTTTAATTAGCCTTTATTGCAATTAAATCAGAAAAACTTCAAAAAAATAAGTTTTCAATTTTCATAGATTAAGATAAATATAAAAAGAAAAAAAATAATTTTTCCAGATTTTTCTTAGTTAAATTTGTAATTTTTAGCCATTTAATTAGTTTTAAATAGTTTTTAATTCATAGAAAATAGAAAAATAATCAGAAAAATACAAAATTAGTTTTGAAAATTCTCTTTAGTTATTTTAGATTTTTGAAAAATAGTTTCACAATTTTCCTCTTTATTTTCATAATTTTTAGTATTTTAATTTAGTTTTAAAAGTTAAAATTAGTTTTTAATTCAAATTTATAAAAGAAAAAGCAAGAAAATTCAATTTTAAAAATAGTGATAGCGTTTATTTAATATAATTTAGCTTTTTAATTTTCTTTAATTTGCATTTAAGCCCCTGTAATTTACAAACTTTTTCTTTAGGTATAATTATTCATAATCCACAAACCTTTTCCCGTTCAATTTCACCCGATCACTATCCGTTTGGTTATTCAGTCGCACAGATCGTTGGGACTTAACGACCTGGGGAAACACTAAACTCTCCTGGACTTAATTGCTTTGGTTCAGACTGTTTGGCTTTTATTACGGTTGACCATTCACAAGTGGTTGACTTGTGTGATAAAAGACTGACCGTCAGGAGCCAATCAGGTACCAATGACCCAAATATATGCTTTTGAAGCATTAGACAAAACGTTAAGAGATATATTGGGATACCATAATATTGAGAATATAGATTGCATTTTTGGAGGAGTGACAAAATTATTAGGAGGAGACATCAGACAATTTTTACCAGTCATCCCCAAAGGCAAGGGGGCATATGTGCTTGATGCCGGCATTAACCGTTCACCATTATGGAAATCTTGCAAAGTCTTCACCCTCACTCGAAGCATGAGAGTGAATGAATATACTGCGGACGACAGCATTGATCTTAGAAAGCACGAATTCAATAAATGGGGTTTAAACGTGGGCGATGGGAATCTGTCAGCAAAGATTAAAGAAAACGAGGACGAGCTTACTTGGATTAAGATTCCTGAGCAGTTCGTTATTAATTCATGGAATAATCCTATTGAAGACATAGTGAACGACACCTTTCCGGAATTTACAACAAGACAGCATGAGGACGATTATCTAAAAGAACGGGCCATTCTAACACCTAAAAACGATGACGCCGATGCAATCAACGCCTATATGTTTAAAAAGTTGCAAGGCCTACCCATGACCTACAATAGTGCAGATGAGGTATGCAAGGCTTCGACCGATGCTTCTGGCCAAGAAGACCTATACCCAGTTGAGTTCTTAATTCGTTAAAGTTTCAAGGAATGCCACCACATGCACTGTCCTTAAAAAAGGAACTCCCAGTAATGCTTTTACCAAATGTAAATCCAACCCAAGGGCTATGCAATGGGACTCGACTCATCATTACTGATTTGGGTCAATTTGTTATCCGTGCAAAAACTAACTGGGTCGCATATAGGAGACATTGTGCTTATTCCTAGAAACACAATGACATCAACGCAAACAAAGTAGTCATTCATAATGAAGCGACGACAGTTCCCTATCAAACCATGCTATGCAATGACCATTAACAAAAGCCGAGGGAAGTCGCTAAATCATGTAGGTATCTACTTGCCAAATCTGTGTTCAGTCACGGGAAACTTTATGTAGCAATATCCAGGGTGACAAGCCCCGATGGACTCAAAATTCTTATGCTAGAAGACACAGACACCGATCTAAAGGGACATACCCGCAATATTGTTTATAAGGAGACTTTTCGAAACCTAAATTAACAGTCACATGAATCTTTCTACTAATAAAACACCACTCCTAAATCCATATTCACATCCTTATATGACCAACCCTTTTACTCATCGTCCCGAACTTAACATATTTGTGTAACCAAAGTAAAGTATTGAATCCAACATCAACAAAAAGACTTACCTTAACCCATAACCATAATTAATACCACGAATTAACCAAATACGGAATAGACCAAAATTGTGTGCAATGCACTAGATTTAATACTATCACGACAAAACTTACGATCCATCCCTCAATGTTCAAGACTATAAAACCTAAATACCATTTTAATTGTTTCATTGAACCTCAATTAAAAATGATGAAATAACGTACTAACAATCTTCATCCCATGATAACAAACACAAATTCGAAAATTATTTAACAAAAAAATAAATAATAAATAAACAACCTAATTCATTCCATAACAATGTCACTGACGCTTTAACTCAACATAACGATTTTAACATTTTAAAAATAATTACCGCAAATTATGATAACACCAATTAGATCAAACCAATGTGTGTAGCAGGGTCTGAAACGCATAACATTACCTCTGTTATTAACCCCGCGTTAAAATAATGTTCAAACATATGACCAACGATTTTACTCAACAACCGGATTTGAACATTTTCATAAAAATTGGTGCCACAAATTACGAGAACAATAATTGGATCAAACCAATGTGCGTAGAATGCCTCGTTTTAACTAATGACTAACATTGTATAATAAATGAGTAAATTTTTTTTATTATTATTTCCTTTTTTTATTTACTTATTTATTTATTTATTTAGGAGGGGGAAGCGAAGGGGAACCCCTTTGATCTTTATAAAGTTTCATCCTAGTGTGTGTTTTTTCTTTATTTTTTTTTACAAGATAATGAATTTGACATGTCTTATACAACATGCATAGATAAAACAATAGTTATTAGAGCAAAGAGAGTGGGAGATCCTTTACTTGGCGTCGAGTTAGTTTTGGAGATGCAAGAGGTTTTATCAAGTTTAAAGGGAAAGGTTCATTAGCAGAATGAGCATGGACGAAGTATATGAGGAAGATGAAGGACACGTCTAGACCCACCCAAATTTAGGATAAGCTGGTTAAAAGGAAAAAGCCTGGAAGAGTCATAGTCTGCCAAGGTTCTTGGCAATGTAGTGAGAGCGTGATAGGATTTTGCGACCAACTATGAAGTTCACTTGCGGAAAAACCTCATACTCTCTCTACTCTTTTTTTTAACAGACATACTCTCTCTACTCTCGTATGTACAAAAAGCTACAAATTTAGCAAAAGTAGTATTTTTAGTGCTTAACAATAGGATAATAACATGTACCATAATGAAAAATAAATATGAAATGAAGATTCATAAGGAACATGTATGAGTAATTATTTAGTTAGACATGGTTGTAAACATAACTTGTAAATCTATATAGTTAGATGATAAATTAGATGGCTTTCACTTCTTATAAACTATAAAATTGTAAGTATTTTCATCTCTTTCATCACGTAATTGCTAGTTTTCTACAACTAATAACAATTCTAAGTCTACCAAAGCTCAAGATTTACTCGTCTAAAATAGTAAAGCAAGAGTTACAACTCGCTTATTAAATGAGCGCCAAACTATACTTGCTCTGAACTATTTCAACAATAACAACAACAACATACCAAATCCTATCGAGGCAGGGTATGGGAGAGGTAGAATGTAGACAGATCCTACCCCACCCAGGATAAACCTGAGAGTAAGAAGATTGCTTCCAGGAAGACCTCCAACAAGTGTGTGCGGTGAGAGTGCCCAAAGGTAAGTGAATGTGAGAAAGAGAGCAATAACAAGGGTAAGCAATCAAAAGGATAAAAACAAGCATACAAGCAAACAGAGCATATAGGTAAAAACCAACAAAGAACATAAAAAAGCGAACGCCGGAAGAGAACCAGAAAAATAAAGGAACAAACAAGCATACAAGCAAACAGAGCAGAAAGGTAGGAAACCAAGACATAAACATCAAAAGACAAATGCCGCAAGAAACCCAACAAAAGAAAAGATAAAGCGCTAAAGAGACAGAGGGACACAAGCAAAGCATACACGAACATAAGCACCAAGACAAACGCAAGCAAAGAACAAAGCATGGCAACGCAAAGGGGCCCAAAGCTAACGTAAAGCGAAAGGAACAAGCAAAAGGCAAAGCAAAATGCCTAAAGCCTAAAGGGAACTAGCTAAGGCACCTAAAATCTAAAAAGCAAGGGTCAAGGCTACAAAGAGACACCTATAAAGCCTAAAACAAACACACACCCTCAAACAACCTAGCCCAAAACTATCCACAAATTCTAATCTTATCTCTCCACACATTCCTATCTGAGGCCATGTCTTCGGATAAGCGAAGCTCTTTCATGTCTTGCTCTAAACTATTTCCATATCAATGTATTTATTTTAAGGAAAAAATGCATATATATCCCTCCCAAAATGAATAATTGCATATATATTATTTTAACAACGGATAATATTAAAATCTATTAGTGGACTTATTTATATTGGATTGGTGTTGTATGTGTATTGGTTTCGGCTCAAGATTAAGTGTTAGGTTAAGCACTAGTGTAAATATTGGGTCTCATGTAAACACTATTATCAATCAATATATCACGTCTTATATGGTATCCAAGCTTTAGATAAGATCCACCATCAAAAAAATAATTCTGTTCTCCGCTCATCGGCTACTCGCTGGTGATCTGAAGTGATCATAGTTTTTTTATTTATTGTTTTGTTAGATTTATGTTTTATACAAAACTCATAAATCCTAACAGAACTAGGTTCGTTTAGCTATGAAGAAAAAGAAAAAAAAAGTTTCGTTTTGGGTTCATTGAAGTGAAGTTCGTTGTGTTTTGGATTCGGAGTTAGAAGAATCATTTGTGTTGATCGATTTTTTTTGTTCTTGAATTGGTCGATGTTTGCAGGTAACCTAAATTAGTATCTTTACGTTTTTTTGCAACTTCGGTCGACTACTTTTTCCCTAAACTTCGACAACTAGTTGAATATCGTTCATAATGACAGACAATATTCCCCGTCCTACCATATCACACACTAATAAATTCTATGTTTTTAACTCTACCAACCTCAATCCTCTTAAACTTGATGTGGGCAAAGTTAATTATGGTGCCTGGTGTTACTTCTTCGAAAATCACCGTGAAAGTTTTGATGTCCTAAAGCACATCATATGTAAATCTACAAGTTCGGCTCCTACGGTGCTTTCAAAAGAGTAGTTATTTCAGCCTTTTTAGAGCCTTTACCAATCCAACATATATAAAAGTTCTGAAACTATTTTAAAACATGATTAACAAAAAAATTGATGAACAAATTATTTCAATCAATTTTGTTTGATGAACTACAAATTCTGTATATCATTTCTTTTTTATGAACAACAAATTTTCTTTTGATGAGCATGCGCATATTATTTTTGATGAACTTGAAATAAAAATATTTAACATATGTACCTTTCAATGATGAACGTTATGCATTTTTCGACCTTCTTCAGGCTCATTATTTACCTTGTTACTTCTTGTGCTTCTAGATTCTATGTATATTTAAAATCATATTATACAAGAATAACTATAATAAACTGAAAATTTTAACTCTAAATAATGAACTTACACATTAAATCTACTTTTTTGCCTTCATTAGTTTCAGGCTCGACAGTCAAATCTATTTTTTTTGTTTCATCATTTTCATTAGTTGGTTGGGATAAAGCTATTAATTTATTACTTTTTCTTCTAGGTTCTAGAAAGTCAAATTTTTTGTTAGTTAAAATCAGATTATACATGCATAAACTAAAAAAAAAAAACAAAAAAAAACTCAAGATTAAACCATAAATGATAAACATATGATACAGATTCATTGTTTCCAAAACATATTCTGCGTTTTTTCCGGCGAAGGTCTCTAGTTGCTGCCTTGATGTGAGTTTCAACATAATTTTTTTAAGTTTTTATCTTTATATATGATTATTGATTGTCTATGTATTTTGTTATTATATGATAAAATTTCCCAGGTCAATGGGTGAAAAATTTGGATTCAAAATTATGATTGTCCGGATTTCAAGTGACAGGTATGTTGTTCCATATTTGTATACGTTATAATTTTTTGGGTTAAATTTTAAAATGTTGTATTGTGTTTTCATTTGTTGATGATCTTAGGGGTTTTAGTTAAGTGTTAAATTGGTGTTGCATGTTTCCTGTGTTTTTCTTTGATAGATTCTTGGTTGGTGTTTGGAATTTGTAAAAATTTCATAAGCACGGATCATAATCTTTTTAATGTGGGGTAAGCTCGTAGTTATTTTTATGACAACCAAAGTTTTCTTAATGCTTAGTTACTTAAGGATTTTACGTGTGAAACGAGTTGTAAATTATTAGGGAATAAAAATTGCTTTTCATGTGGCTTCTTCTAAACTATTATTTGACCCCTAACTTATAAATGATGGTTTAGCATGAGTGATGGGAGGATAATGAGGAGAAGAATTTGTTGACGTTGAAAAGTAAGACGTGTGTGGCCGAGTTCATACGTCGGGGTTGAGGAGGTTAAGGAATTTGAGGGAAATGGTGGTTGAAATCAGCCGAGTTTATGAAGTTGAAAGTTATGAAATGGTGCGCTGAATATCAAACGAATGCATGATATATTAGAGGTGAGTTTCTTACGACATTTTTTGTTAGCTTTACTTATGAAATTTTAAAAAATAAAGATTGATATTGTCCTAGGGGTGTTTGATGTAGGGTTTTGAAAGTGATTGTGTGATATAGAATATACTAAAAATGAGATTATTATCTCTAACATAAGGTTCCGCGGAAGTTTATTTTTTGTTGTTAATGCTCACAAGCACTTCAAATGGCAAATTCGATCAAGTTTGAGGAAAAGAATGGCATAACTACCAGAACAACAACAAGTACAAGAACAAGACATGCTATTCATATTCCCAATTTAACCTTCAACGACTCCACTTGCTTACTTCCAGGTAGCCGCTTTGTTTCTTTTTTATATATATTTATTATCAAAATGAATATGATCTTATGAGTATGGTTGTTAGTCCAGTTCCAACAATAGGATACGGAGTTAGTTTTTGGAAGGTTGGGGATTATGAGAGTTGTGGTAACTGGTAACAATAGTAAGAGGGTGATACCACTCGGTAACAATTACTTTTTGCATATATGTATCTATAGTTTATTAATATCGAATACGTTGTTTATAAGAATTATTCTTGATTGTCTTTTAGTTTTTTCTTTATGTGACTTGATTGTGTATTTATGTATAAGGTGCATATGTTTCTTCGCGTCTTGATATATTTTTGGTTGTCTTTTTTGCTTGAAATTGTATTTTTGGATAATTTACCTTTTATTTGATATGATGTAATGAGTCAGCTGGTTCAATGCTCACAAAATGCGCGTATATGTTTCATGATCATTACAGTTTCATCAATTTTCAAAAGCATAATTTCTGATATGTGTTTGTAGGTTGTAGTTTCTTTAGATTTTAATTAATGATCATGGTTGATGTATGGCTAATATTTGCAGGTATAAGATATACGATGAGTGTTACGCTTAGTCCGTTAGCTTAAAGTATATCCTGGCATGTGTTGTTAATATCCCAACCTAGGAAGCAGGGACACGGCTCCAAGTAAGGCGTGGCAGTGTCGGACACGTGTCCGACACGCACGTGCCGTGTCCCACGTGCGGTTTGGTCCGAACACGGATTTGGACACGGCTTGGACACGGATTGAGACACGGATTTGGATTATTTTTTGAAAAAAAAATTAAAAATGAAGGTTTGAGTTTTAAGGTTTGAATATTTGTTACCTTTTATCTTATTATACAAAATGGATGAAGCTGAAGCTGATTGATACATATACACACACGAACAATCCATATCTGTAAAGCATTAGATGAATCGCTGAAGCTGATTGATGATGATGACGTTGAATCGATGATGATGAAGATGAATCGATGAAGCCCTTGAATATCGGATGATGGTGATGATGATGAGTCGATGGAAATGGGTGAGTGGGTTTTTCTGATGAATAGACGATGATGGTGATGAATTGATTGGAAATTGGAAATGGGTGGGTAGGTGGTTTATATATATATTAGTCCTTATAGTTAAATAAAAGTATGCTAAGATCCTTCAACTCTCAAATATATTTTAAAAACTTATATAGATTCTAAAATTGAGTTATATATTATTTAAAAACATACATATAAATGTATTCATATATATATTTTTCATTATTATGATATTTTATTTGATTTTAAGGTTTTGTAAATGTTTATATATATATATATATATATATATATATATATATATATATATATATATATATATATATATATAGGGGACCTTTATTTTGAGAACCCTGTTAAGTGCGAGAACTTTGAGAACCCTTCTAAACCAATGAGATTTTTTTAAATATTAAAAATTATTATTAATCCAAAAGGGTATTATAGTAAAATACAATTTTTTATATTATATATATTTTTTTATTAAATCCCGATTTCTATTCCTAAATTTTCGGATTTTTTTTTTTTTTTTTTTTTTTTAAGCATGGTTTCATAATTTTACAGGTGCATGCATTTTTTTTAGTGAAGTACATGTATGTTTTTTTGCATGATTTTTTTTAGTGAAGTACATGTATGTTTTTTGCATGTTTTTTAAGCATGATTTTTTTTAGTGAAGTACATGTATATTTTTTTTTAAGCATGATTTTTTTTAGTGAAGTACATGTATGTTTTTTTGCTAGCATTATTATTATTTTTTTTGAAGTTTGAAGCATAAATTAAAAAACATAAACCATTATAAAAGAAAAAACAAGATTCATATACTTAAATGTTACATTTCATTTAATTACAAGTACAAAAAACACATATGCAATAATCGTATATCTTCAAATCTTCATGTATATTTGTATTCATCCACTTCTCGGTCTTCAATGATATCGTTATTTTCATCAATCTGAAACAAGCATGAACAAAAACAATTAAAACATACATGTTTTCATCAATTAGAACATACATGTTTTTAAAACATACATGTTTTTAGCATACATGTTTAGAAGCATTCAAGTTATAAAACATACATGTTTTGAACCTACATGTTCCAAAAGGTAATAAACCACAATAAGTCTGAACCGAGTCGCTTCATTTCACATCAAATAAATTGTATATAAACCACAAAAACCAAATATTCGAAATGTATCAAGATATATGCTAATTAAATCCAACTCATCCCACTATCTCATATTTGTCCATTGTTAAATTCCATGACCAAATAAATATTAGAAGAATCAATCCATACAGAAACTTATGTGCATCTAAATATATTTTTAAAACAAAACTTATTCTTAATTCAAAAGCAATCGTGTAGTTGTTGTAAAACATGAGAAGATTTAAAAACAATTTTTACAAAGAACCAATAACAATGAACGATTATAAAACACAAACATCAGGTCTTATGTATTTGGCTTTTACACAAAAATTTAATACTCATTGGATATAAAGAATTTAACAAACTCACCGAATACATCATCTCATCACGAAAAACAAACCCGCAACCGCCAGTTACTAAATGCAACCACCACTACTGGACAAATCATATGTCGAAGGTTGTAGGTATTGGGATTAATATAGATGGTTGAGACCCGATGTTTTTCTTCTTGTATTCATCAGTAGATCGTCCCGAGAAACACAAGATCTATTTAGAGGCGAGGTGTTTTGGTATAGGTTGTCGTGGAGTGAAAAAAGGTGGCGCGTGTAGTGGTGGATCGGAAAGAGTAGATGTCGTGGAGTGTTTTGGTATAGGTTGTGAGGTATGGTGACCGGCGGTGAGGTGGGGGTGAGGGTGTTTTCCGGTGGTGAGGTGGGAAAGGAGATGAACCAGGGAGAGAGGCATGTGGATGTGGGTGTGTGGTTTGATGTAACTGATTCAATAAATAGAAAAGAGCTATAATTTATTTAGACACTTCCTATAATACCCTTTTCCTTTTAAGTAATTATATTTTGTTTTTATTTTAATTACAAAATTGCCACATGTATTTTCATCCATTGATCTTGTAATCCTAGGGTCCAAATAGAGTTCTCAAAGTTCTCGCACTTAACAAGGTTCTTAAAATAAAGATACACTATATATATATATATATATATATATATATATATATATATATATATATATATATATATATATATATATATATATATATATATATATATATATATATATATATATATATATATATATTTTATAATTCCCGTGTCCACGCCGTGTCCGTGTCCTATATTTTTTTATTTTGCCATATCGCCGTGTCCGTGTCTGTGTCCGTGTCCGTGTCTGTGCAACCTAGATCCCAACCATCACCAAGAAGACCACGATTGCTCCACCTAATAGCACCAACTCTCAAAAATATTTCAATTAAAATTAGCGGCAGTAGTAGTGGTACCACTACCAGTACTAGCAACAATAATAACGCCAATAAAGATGCATCTCAAAAGGGCGTGGCACAAATAGGGCGATCGGTGGTCCCTTACCAGGGAAATCTATAGGAGACCTGGTGATGGTAAATGAAGAAAGGGGAGTATTTGGGTTGCAAGACTTGATAAAGGCTGCAACCGAGGTGCTAGGAAATGGATATAACTGTCATTTACATATGATAACAAATGTATTTAAGTATTTAACAAGATACATATACATGACCATTATATTCCTATGACATAACCATGATAGCCATCTAATATAAGTGTTGCCAAAACTCTTAGCACTATTTTACAAAAGCATTCGGTTACTAAGTTGTAGAATGCCAAATTTTTTTGTTAAACTTTAGTTTGATAGAGTTGTATGTCTTTAAGCTTTATTAACTCAACTAATTTTATAATTATTTAGCTAAACATTACGCGGCATGTCTCAATTAGATGTACCATCTTACTTACACTTCAACAATTTACACAAACATTACGCAATGAACAATTAGATACATCCCGTGTGCATCGCACGGGTCTGCTGAATGCCTCGTTTTAACTAATGACTAACATTGTATAATAAATGAGTAAATTTGTTATTACTATTTCCTTTGTTTATTTTCTATATTTATTTATTTATTTGCAAAATAATGCATTTGACATGTCTTATAGAGCATGTATGGATAAAACAATAGTTATTAAAGCAAAGAGAGTGAAAGAACCTTTACTTGGCGTCGAGTTAGTTTTGGAGATGCAAGAGAGGTTTTATCAAGTTCGAGGGGAAAGGTTCATTAGCAGAATGAGCATGAGACGAAGTATATGGGGAAGATGACGGACACGTGTAGACCCACCCAAATTTAGGAAAAGCTGGTGAAAAGGAAAAAGCCTGGAAGAGTCATAGTCTGCCGAGCTTGTTGGCTATGTAGTGAGAGCATGATAGGATTTTGTGACCAACTAGGAAATTCACTTGTGAAAAACCCCATACTCTCTCTACTCTTGTATGTACAAAAAGCTACAAATGTATCAAAAGTAGCATTTTTAATGCTTAACAATAGGATAATAACATGTACCATAATAAAAAATAAATATGAGATGAAGATTCATAAGGAACATGTATGAGTAATTATTTAGTTATACATGGTTGTCAACATAACCTGTGTTGGATTATGGGAGTTGATACGTACAAAAACGACTAGAAGTGTGTGAGCTTATAGGGGCACACACGTTAAACACGAGAGTACGTTTTATACGTTTACTACTTGAACTATTTACCCGTTGTACTAGACCCGATCCAAGCTCATGACCGGTCACATGTAGGGGCGTTTGGATCATGCTTATGGGCTAGTAGGAATTGTATGAGAATTAGGAAAGTGGGTAACTTGGTGCTCAAGTTTGAAGCCCAAGTGTATTAGGTTTTTGAGACTATATAATCACCTACAAGGGCTCATAAACCATATATTATAATACTCTTTCATTCTCAGCAATACACACATACCCTAAAGTCTGACACATACTTTCCTATGCATGCAATTAATATTCATGTGACCCTACGCAATATATACCCTACGTAGGTTATTATTCGGAGATATGAATGCATGAGATTCTTATGCATGAAAATCATGCATGCAAATACGTGAATCATGCAAAGTCAATTTTGACTTCTCCCTTATGTTACCTATGATCAACTACCAAGAACTTTAAAAGGTTTTTGGTCGTTCGAAACAAGAACAACTTTAATCATTGTGATTTGTAAGTTGTTGTTCGTTTGCTATTTATTGCTAATAGTTTCTGGTCGAACAAGAAGGATAGAATTGCTGTTTTGGCTTGTCCGATATCGGACAGAACGTAGAATGGTTCTTGGGTGTTGCTGCGATCTCGGACAGAAGTGAAAGACAAGTTCTTGGGTTTCTTTGTTCGTTGTTTGTTCAAGTATTCAAGGGTTTATTGGGTAAACGTTCGCGACTAGCTTTATCGAACGTATTTGTGGTTAAGTGTTTGTGTGTGGTCTCGTAGAGGTATTCGTTTTAAATACTTGGTTTCCTTATTCGTTAATTACTTGTGGGTGACTACAAGGGTTAATTTTCTTTATCCCTTTTATTACTTATTGTTTATTAATTATGTGTTAACCTAATTGCATAAACTAGATCCATATTCCGTTGCGTACTCATAGTGTTACTTGGTTAACTAGATCTAAAATCCCAACACTGGCATCACGAGTCATCTTGTTTTTGTGATTATGGGTTACACGCTTTAATAAACACGCTAAAAGACTGCATGAAATCTAATTAGCTATTCGTTTTATTTTTGTTTTGACAACTATAATGCAATACTTGTCAATTATTAATAAAAAAATACCTAGACACAAACTAATTATATTAAATTGTTAATTAGAATTAAATTGTTAATTAGAATTAATGTGTTAATTAGAATTAATTGTTAATTAGAATTATATTGTTATTAAATACATAAAATAGCATAATTAAATGTTAATTAAGTTTTCCATGATATTTTATGTGTTTTTCCGGCTATAAGACCCACTCAATTACTTTTTGTGATGTATGGGGCGATCTAGGTTTCGTACCTAGTGACGGTCTTATGGTTCTCCTTTTGGGGAAGACTCGCGAGAGAACTCTGATCAATATACGTTTATTAATGTTTTATTGTGATTCCTTATGTGTATAATTGTTACTTGTATTTGACACCTAATTGTATGCAATATGAAATAATACATATCGTAATCGTAACATTAATAATGGTCTTTATTTACACTCCTAAATACCATGCTCATTGTGACCTGCTATTTATTTCGTGGAAAATTGTTTTTGTTAAATAAAGTGACCTAAACTATTCAAAAAAGTATTTCATGAATTAAAAACTATACGCTATGGACACTTGGGATGTATGTCTCACCCACTAGAATAAACTATAAAGGGGGTTTAAAGAGGTACGCACAGTCACACCTAAAGAATTTCTGGTTATTGCCTAGCGCTTACCTGTCCTCCTCCTCCGTGTGAGTTCGATTGGAGCTACCGTGAACCATGATGATCACTACAGTGTCATGACTAAAAGTTTTTAAAATAAGTGTTACAAAGTTATTTTGCATGCTTCTTTGTACACGATTTTACCACATTTATTTATGTGAATACCCTATGTGTAAAATTTTAAGTCTATGCCACCCAACTATGAACACGTGCATTTGGCTTGACCTCTTTGGTCAGACCTTAGGGCCATTCCAACTCATAGTGATTATTACTCATTGGTCAGATCTTTGGTGATTTTTGCAAGTTCTTACTTGGTCGACTTATTTCGAGTATGCTTGGTCAGACCTTGGACCCGAGGCATAAGATGAGACTAAACATGCTCATGACATTATTACTTGTCCACTAATGTCTTGATCAGTCTCATAAATCTAAGAGTTGCATTATGCAATTAACGCTCGTCGCTTACCTCTTGCCCTACTTAGTTACTCACTGGTCAGACCTTTGGCAAATAAGTGGGAGGTCAAGATGGATCTTAGTCTTAATCAGTAACTAATTGGGTAGTTAATTCTTTTAAGAATGTAATTATCGAAAATACTATAATTGAACTTTCTATATTCTGAATAAATTGTGTTATTGCAACATAACGTAAACAAAGTTGTTTTTTATTAAAAAGACAAGCATAGTCTCTTTTCCTGGTAAGAAGAGTGAGACTTATTCGTATCTTTTCTCCTTAGTTGACAAACTAAGATAGGATTACAAATTGTTAAACTCATTTATGATCTTTCATTACCCTTTTAAGGTCTAGAAATAATTGAAAGATAAAATATTTTGTGTAACTATAAAACATTTTGCTTATAGCTACCAAAATAAATGACATCTTGCACTTGTCACGATGTATGAGTTTAAACCGTAAAGAGTAAATAAATTACTAGAATATTCGCTAGGTAATTTTCTTAGACTCTTATTATTCCTAAAGTGCTAAATACCCTTGGGGATATGTAGATGATAAAGGAGGAATCGCATGCTAAAGATTCAAGTTAAATGAAAGCATGAGTGGCTAGTCCCTCATCTACATAAGTAGGACTTCATATACTCTGTCCAATACCTAAGTACATTGCTACTTGTAGGCATTCAAATAAAATAGGAAAGTGTATAAAATTGCTATATGCTTTCTACTGGCAATGTAACACTTACAATGTTGACAAATCAATTGGGAGCATTGCATTTTATTACTGAAATAAAATTCCTGTAATGTTATCAATTTCAGTGGGAGCTACGAGATTTATATCCTTGTTAGTCACCCATATCATTTCAAACTTGCTTTGAAATAATTCCTTACTTTTTGAATATGAACGACCATTGCTTAAAGGAAAACTGCATTTTATTTTATAAGATAACACGTTGCTTTTCTGTTGTTGCTCTCTGAAACGTTAGCTATAACAATTCCTTATTAAAGGTTATGGTTCTAAAATTACTTGTAATATCTATTACATTATCATATTGTTTACACAAATCAATCACATGATTTTTTTTTTTCATAATATGATGTTATGCCTTATACAAGTGGGAAAAATCTCAAAGTGTGTGCAAGGAACAACAATATTATTGATATATCTTGACCGCAAGGTAAGAAAACTAATAATTCTACTAGGACTTAAACACGCGAGATGTTTATTGCCCTATTACATGTTAATAAGAATTCTACTAGGACTTAAACACGCGAGATGTTTATTGCCCTATTACATTCTAATAATAATTCTACTAGGACTTGAATACGCGAGATGTTTGTTGCCCTACTACATTCAAATGTCATGATATAGTGTAAAGATACTTCAATATTTTGACTACAAGTACTAGTCAACATAATTATGTTAAATGATAATTATCATAATTCTGAAGTATAAAATTAACTTGAAATTGCTACAGAACTCAAGAGTTTGCGTTCATGATTACTTTTGTTAGTATAATTATGCTTACATGTTAAGACATAATTATAAAGTCCTTGAATTAATCAATGACTTATAACATAAAGTATATAAGTAAAATTGTTATGTCTTCTAGTTAACACATAAACATGAGACCTTTAAATTATTCAAAGACTTATAATGTATTATTGACATGTTTTTTTTTCTTGTAAACACATGAACATATAATTCTTGAACAGTTCTGTGTTCTTGTGAACACGTGAACATAATGTTCTTTTATTATTCAAGGAATATACATTATAGCATGCATTTGGTTCGAAAATACTTAATATGCAATTTGGCTCGACCCAATTGACAAGTATTTGGTCCAAAGAGAATTAAGTTATCTATGAAATTCTGATATAGTCTCACAATTCTAATACTCATAGAATATCACATTATTATGGTATGTCTAACGTGTTGAAACAAACCTTATTCATATTGTTTGATTCATGATAGCTTTAATTGCTCTACCTCCAAAATATATCAAGGTTAGAAAATTGCGTGTGTCATGGATACACTCAATATAGTTCAAACCAAGAAGGTATTTGGTTGCGTCCAAACAGTCAAGTCAAACAGACTTAAAACAGCTCAGACGCAAATGCAATTAAGATCAGAGGAATATAGGGAATTCCTGGGTCGTTAAGTCCCACGGAGGATGAATTGGTGTTAAAACACTTGATCAGATGGTAGAATGATCACTAAGGATAGCAATCAGTAGGGTTTTCGATGGAAAATTATACTAAAAGAAGAATTAACGTAAACGCAGACTCGACAAAATTCAGACAAACTGAACTGACAAACCTGCGTTGGTTTATGGAAGAACCAAACTTGATATAACTCACATAGGTACTGTGTGCGTTAAAAGATTGGAACTATATAAAACCTCCATCTCGTTAATTTCGATAGTACTTAGTTTGTTATACTTATTCCAAACAAAGTTGTGCAATCTGTATGGTATTATTACACTATAAGATACTCATAATCTTAACACTCTGATATAGTCTTAAAGTATCTATTGAATTAAGAGAAACCTGGTTTATGAACAGTTAACCCAGCTCGGTTTAACGTATAATTCATAAAAGCTTGGTTTACGTACGATATTACATATAAGGAACTTATTATTTTCTTGTAATACAAGTGCACAAGTGTTCTTGTGTCTTGACAAGTTCTTAATAT